>CAMZMU010000074.1:63284473-63717440 GCA_947311845.1 Poa pratensis | reverse complement strand
AAAATGATGGAAGAGAAAAACCACTCATGCTGCATAAATAATAAATTTATTGATTGTTGGTTTATACTACTCATGAGTTATCGGGAGTACTACTTGTTTGCATGAGCTGATGAGCCAGGACTGACGAGCCTATACAGTAGGATTTCTTTGCAGGCCAACAAATGGGTGGTTTGCATCATTGCATGAGAGTATTAAACAGAGAGTTTAAATCTGCCAAAGTAATGAATGGTTTGCATGAGCCAGGACTGACGAGCTAATACAGTAGGAATTCTTTGCAGACCAACGAAGCAGAGAGTTGCCCCGCCCTAGTCCGCTAAGCTAAGCGGTGCCAATCAGCCGCTATGCCACGAGTTTGGCAAACTGTTGTACCGGCTACGTGCCAACCATAATCACTGCTGAGAAGTGAGAAGAAGAATAATCTAATATCTGTCCTTTATCCACCGATGATTTGAATACAGGCGAGCCAAGATTTGGGGGAGTACAATAATCAAAGAAACATGATAAAGAAACAGGAAAACCAAATGAGCCAGGACTGACGAGAACTGTAGCTATTAGCGCGATAGACTATGCCTTGTCATTAGTAATTTGTAAAGTCTTAAATTTGGATAACCAAATTTACTTCTTTGAGTTTCATGAATAGCAGAGCATCTATGTTGAAAGGGCTCGTTTGATTTGTGGGAATTCCACAGGAATTTCGTGGGATTGTGAACCTAAGGATTTTTTCCTACCATGGCCGTTTGATACAAAGGAATGAATATGTAGGATTCTTTCCTACGGAAGTTTCCTAGTCTGTTTCGTAGGAAAAATAACATTAGATCCGAGCTCTTGCTAAATTTCCTGTGGTTGGAAGAAAAGTGCACGCCCGCTTCTCGCTCTACTCCAGCTCTTTTGGAAATTAACATTGGCTCAACTTCAAATAAAATATTATAGGGCTACATATTTCCTGTGTTTTTCCTACACTGCCATCAAACACCCATTTGTACCAACTCCTATAGTTTTCATTCCCGTAGGATTCCGATGGGAAGACCATACCAATACTACATTTTTCCTATCCCTTCATTTTTCCTACCCTTTAAATCAAACGAGCCCTCAAGTTTGCATGAAACTGATGCTGATCAAAGAGCTATGTGAATGGTTTCTTACCAAACGAGTCTCCTTGGGCTGATTTCAATTTAGAAATGGCATTCTTACGGAAGTGTCAAACAGAAAACAAACTAGAACAGAAAACATAGTTATGATTAAAGGCATCGACACTAGTAGGAAAAGGCTTATAGCCACCAGCATACCGCTGGCGGACGTCTTTTCCGTCCGCCAACGCTTCGACCGCTGGCGGGCGGTTTTTCGAGTCCGCCACTGGTTCTGTACGTACCGCTGGCGGACGCCAACCTGCCCGCCAGCGGTAGTCGTAGGAATTTAGGAAGAGGTGGGGCAAACTACCGCTGGCGGACAGAGTACCACTGGCGGACGCTGTATAGTGCCTGCCAGCGGTACCTGTGTCGGCTGAGATCAGCGGGAAAAAGGTGATATTACTGCTGGCGGACACACTACGTCGTCCGCCAGCGGCCCGTTTAGTACCGCTGGCGGACAGACACGGGCGTCCGCCAGTGGTAACCTGGAAAGTAACATAAGTGCGGCCGCACCTACCACCTTGCTCCATTATTGCACTTCACTCTTCTCTCTCACTAGCTCGAGTTTCCCCCATTTGTGGCTCCTTTCCCCATGAAATTAATCACTTTTAACCAATAAAAAGTGATTTAGTTGATAGATCCCACTAGATCTCCCCCACATCCTACTTTGACCAAAAAATCCTCTCAAGTCACTCAAATCTCAAGATCTATATTTCATCTTCGGTCGACTTCCGCGGTTGTTTTGACGTGTGTTTTAACTTATTAAGGTGATCTTTTATCGATATAAATGCACATTCTTAAAATTTGGTCGGATAAATGCGTCTGTAACCATGCGAAATGTTGGATGAAAATGGCTTGGAATGTATGAAATTGAGTTGTGATGAATAAATTTGTGTTGTGATGTGTGAAATTTAATGAGGGTGCCAATACCATGTCGGCATGTTGATTTATTTTCCGTTTCGGCAACTTTTGGCACTGTCCTTGGGTCCTATTTGTAGGAAGGTCATGGCGAATTTTTTCGTGAAACTCGATAACATATAAAATGGTGCTTAATTATTGTCTTGATTGTACAACGTGCAGGTGATAATGGTTATTATGAGTAAACGTGTCGTGAATACATACTTGAGACACGCGACGAAAGACATGTTGCGGAATAAATGCAAAGACATACAATGTCCGTGTCGAACATGCAAATTGGAGGTCGACATCAGCCCATTTAGCGGAGATTTGATGTCTCACCTGCTCTGGCGTGGTTTCATGGATGGCCACACTCGTTGGTCAACAGATGATGAACATGATGAAAATGATGGTGCGCCAGAAGGAAATAATCAGGATCAAGGGCAGCAAGACAATAACGACGAGGGGCAAGAAGACGAAGAGCCTGATCCGGATCCCGTGCAATATGATGAAGTAGAAGAAGACGATGATGATCATGTGGTACCAGAAGAGGAGGACACACGGACACCGCTAACTTCAGTCGTGCGGGACCCTCATCTAACAGAATTGTTTCTTCAGAAGACGGCTCATAGGAATCTAAGCTGGCGCAATTGGAGAAAGATTCAAATACTCTGTTGCATCCAGGCTGCGACCCGGAAGATTCTCGCTTGATTTTCTGCAGATGAAGACAAGATACAAATTGAGCGATATAAGCGTCGACGCTAAGCTGGAATACTTGCACGGTATCCTTCCGAAGGGCAACACGTGTCCTAAAAGTTGTGACGAAGCCAAGAAAGTCGCGTGCCCCTTTGATTTATCGCACGAGAGGTACCATGTGTGCATCTTCGATTGCTACATATTCCGGAAAGAGGACGAGGGAATGACCAAATGTCCAGTGTGCGATGCCGCTCAATACAAGACCGGGAAGAAATCCCCTCGCAAAGTTGTGTGGTACTTTCCGCTCATTCCTTGTCTGCAGCGATATTTCGCAGACCGTAAGGAAGCAAAGCGTATGCGCTGGCACGTGGAAAGAAGGGCGGCAGTGGTGCAAGATTCAGACCGGAGTGAAAAGATAATTCTGACACACCCTTCGGATGCAAGCCAGTGGAAAGTATTAGACGCTTATGATCCAGACTATGGAGACGAGCCAAGGAATATTAGATTGGGTGTGAGCATCGACGGTCTCAATCCGTTTGGCAACCAGAGCAGTTCACACAGCACGTGGCCCATGTTTGTATGGATATACAACCTACCTCCCTGGCTGTGTATGAAAAGGAAGTACATACACATGAGAATGCTAATTCAAGGGCTGAAACAACCTGGCAGCGACATCAATCTGTATCTGAAGCTACTGAAAGATGAGCTAGACACGTTATGGGCATCCCAAGGGGTTCCCACTTGGGACGTCGTCGCATAAGATTATTTCCCTATGAGAGCTGCCTTGCTGTGTACAGTGCACGATTTGCCCGGCTACGCATACGTTGCTGGCCAGGTGTCCCACGGATATTTCGGATGTGTCAGGTGCATGGATGATCCGACATTCCACCAGCTGAAGAAAGCCGGTTCTCGAAAACCGTCTACATAGGCCATCGAAGGTGGCTACACGATGAAGACCCATGGAGGAGGCGTGGATACCTTTTCAACGGTAAAGATGAGCTCCGAACACCTCCACGTAAGAAGAGCGGCGATAAAATTTACGAGTTGCTGAATGAATGGGAAGAGTGCCCTGAGCCGGGAAAGAGGCGAAAGGCGCCAAAACCGCTCCATGGTGTTTGGAAGACGAGGTATGTGTTTTGGGACTTGCCATACTGGCCCATCTTCAGTACGCCAAATTGCCTTGATCTAATGCATGTCACGAAGAATGTGTTTGAGAGTATGTTTGGCACTGTGCTCCACATGGCGGACATGACCAAAAATGTGGTAGCCGACCTGTTAGATGAGGAGACGCACGTCTGTAACAGCCCAAAGTTGAAAACCTAAATTATGAGTAAAATTTTCACTTTTTGCTTCATACATGCATCATTGCATCATAGCATCCTTGTTGCAATTGCTAAACAACTTAATCAAATGGTTTGGCACCATTGAAATACAAATGCCAAACTTGTTCGAACAAGCTTCACAACCAATGAAAGCATTCAACTTGCAAATTACAAATCCTCATCATATTATACTTGTCAAGGAAGTTCCAAGGGTTGGAAACAATACTGTTGCAATTGCTCTAATTCTCCAAATGGGAAACATTTGGAGTCAGAAAATAATGCCGTATTTGAAGCCGTTGAACAAATGTTGCCCAAAACATTTTGTTGACCACACTAAAATTTGGGGAGCCTCTATATTGTCTTGGGAGGCTACTGGATTTTTCTTACATTTTTACAAAATGTTTAAATGCCTCATTTCATTCAAAACAGGTGCTGGGTTTAAATTTAAATCAGAAAAGGACCTATTTGTAAATCTGGAGGGACCTATCCGCGATGACTTCAGAAATCCCAGGGACCTTGTTGTAAAACTCGCGTCATCTCCTTCCTCGCTCTGTAGCGACGCGCCGGAGGTGCTTGCGCCGCACCAGCTCGATGCCGCACGCGCCGGGCCCCCTCTGCCTCTCCCATGCCTGCGAGGAGCATGCCATCGAGGCCCTACCACTGCTCCATCCCTCGGTTCCCTCCCCGTTCCTCACCTCCTTGCTCACCTCGAGCTCGCCATGGCCGCCGAACTCACCGAGCTCGTTGCCGAGGATTGAAGCCTCCCCAAGCAAGATGAAGACCGCAGGAAGCTCCGCCTAGTTCCCCTCTACTTCCTCGCCGAGGGAATCGACTCGAGACGCCCGGAATCGCCCGCACCAACGTCGTTTCCCTGCCGCTTGCCGAAGCTCTGCCGCGGCTTCGCCGCTCGATTTCGCCGCCTCCCGTCCATCTCCGGCCTCGTCGAGCACACGTACGCGTCCGTGGTGAGCTTCCGGTCATTTCCCCTCGCCCTGCCCTTGCTCTCCTCACCGTAGCCGACGCGCCGTAGCCGACGCGCCGTTGCCGGAGTTCATCGCCGCAGTACGTGCGAGCTCGCACGCCTCGCTGCCCAGCCGTGGAACCGGCCTAGGCCGGGTGGAGAGCCGTTGCTCTCTGTTAGATGGCCGGCCCACCAGCCGGCCCAGACCGACCGGGAGACCGGAGGCCTCGGGTACCAGGCCGGCCTGCCAGCCGGCCCAGACCGGGTGGAGGGCCGGTTTGTTTATTTTTAATTCCTGTTTTTTTCTGCGTTGTCTCTCTCGTTCCCCCTCGTCACGCATGAATTCCCGCCACTCTCTCACGTTTTTACGGACATCGAACCTCGTTGAACCACACGATCCCTCCCTCTCTTTCGAGTTCGAGGAATCGATTCTTATTATCGTCGATTATAATTTAATAAAAGCACCAATTTAAAAGCCGGAGTCGAAAGGTAATAACTTTTTATCGGTGCATCAAAAAAATTGCGTGTGAGGTACCAAATTGTTCAGAAAAGCATGAACTATCCAACATCATCATCATCATGCATATTTGCTCACTTTTCTAACAATGTACTCCTAGTAGTACCGGAATCACTAAGATAAATATGGGGTGTCCTCCCTAGTTAAAGTAGTTATCCTCGCACCCCATTTAATATTGCTAGCTAGCTTGTAGTAAGTTCCGTACTTGTTAAATTGTCATACCATCATGTGTTTGCGCATTGCATTTGTGAAGCATGTGTGGTGATTGATTGCTTTCCCCGTGTGTTGTGCTTCAATAGATCAAGCCGTCGGGGTTCCACCGCAATACCCTGACAACCCGTACTACCAGCACCCGGAGCAAGGCAAGCGTAATCCCCCTTCTGAGCATGTCTTATCCTAATTTCCGCAAATATTTTCTCCACTATAATATTGCATGCGGTTCCAAATGCCCAGTTTATTGGATTAGAGTATCATATAGTTGCATTAAGTTTCCGATGCCAATACCTGTTTCCCTCCTATTATCCATAGGTTTGTATTGTCAGCCTGAGTTATATAGCTATGCAATGTTAATGCTTAGCCATGCTTAGTATTTGTTTACTCGTCCGATGAATATGTGATGTCAGAACAGGTGTTGAAATGTTCGGATGATGGTGGAGAATTGTGGTGATGGATAATAAAATGCTTAAAGGTGGGGATGAGAGGCCACTGTGGTTGTGGTGCTTTGTCTCGTTCTCGCCGCCTAGGTGCGAGTTCTATACCTCTTGAACCAAGACTGAGCGTGCAACCATGCGTGAGGCCTATGCATTTGCAGGAACCCTCATAGACTAAATAACTCGAGCGGGGCTAGCCAGGGTCCTCTAGTTCGGGCTTCCATTTGCGCGTGCGTGAGTTGGTGGCTGAGAATGGTATGAGGATGGTGGTGTTAGGAAAATGAGTGGCCGTGGGGCGGGGTGTTGTGATCCTGGCAGTCCTACCGCCACTGATGATCCTGGAAAGTCCTTAACGAGGGAGAAGTCGACACCGCTCCCACCCAGCCGGTTTCCAAGGAAGAGAGCTAAGCAGGTAATGGGCCGGACGGTACGCGTGGCAAACATTTGTACACCCCTGCAGGGTTAAATCTTTTCGAAAAGCCGTGTCCGCGGTTATGGACGAACTTGGGAAGTGAAGGTAAGATCATAGAATAACTTTAACGGAATGATTAAAAACTGGGTACTAGAGGTACCACTCACAAATGCAAGGTGAGCTTCCTCGAGGGTGATTCGGGGAGGTGCCTTTGATGAACAGGTACAGTGGTTGATGTGGTTGATGATGAGAAGGTGATGAAAGAAAGAGTTACTTCTTACCTCTTTTGAAAATACTCTGAATAGTCGATGCCTTTGAGTTATGTTTTCATAAATAAAATCAGCTTTATGCAAAACAGCCATATAACTTTGAAAGCCTCATCGAGCATATATTAGCTCTTAATCTTGCGAGTTCGTCGAACTCAACGTCGTTTGTTTTGTTTCAGAGGAGGACTTCACCGACCTCGAAGGTGGGTTCTTTGTGGACGTCGACGAGTAGTCTGGGGTTCCCAGGTGGCAGCTTGGGACATCCGGAACAGCTGGCGTGTGATGTTTATCTGTAGGCCTCTTAGGCCATATTTGGATCTTGTTGTTTAGAACAACCTAATTTGCTTCCGCTTGATGTAATGTTGGGTCTGTGACCTCTGGTTGTCATTTGCTATCTTTCTCTATTATAAGAGTTGAACTATATGATTTGTGTCGTAGAGTCTGTGATGTGCCAGTTGTTCCACAAGTCTTGATCTCTCTATTATGCATTGAGGGTTGTGCCTGTGTTAAGGCATCAATCGGGGTGTTGCGTTGCCGATGATCCATTCCGAGCAACGCCTGCCAAAGGTTTTGGCCGGGGATTGGTAAACCCGTAACCTCCGGTTGTATCGCTTAACCGGTGACACACAGCATCACTGTATAACAGTCGGGTCAGGGCGCCACAAGTTGGTATCAGAGCAGTACTGCCTGTAGGAAACCCTTCTACTGGTCGATGTTGAGTCTAGTGTTTGTGAAAATATTTTTAACCTAAAAATGAGTTGTGAAAACCATCTTAGGATTCTTTTTACTCCTTATCTGGTTACCCTCTAATCTCGGAGCAATCTTACCTCGATTTGATTAAAGGTTTTACTTCTCACCTGTTACTTCAAAATGATTAGAAACGGGGTGGGTTCGACCTTTAGTGTTATGTGTCACGTTGCTCCCGCTGCGTTGCAATCCCAAATCAACTCAGATGTTTCTACCGAGTCAATCTTTGATCCTTTCTTTGGGTTTTAACCCACGGACTTGAACATAAGGTCCCGGATTGTGCCAACTAGAGTGTGTTAAGTTGTGATTTCTTAACTCTCACTAGTAGCACATGATGCTGATCTTTGACCCAAGTTCTATCTTGTTGTTTTCTTTCGCAAGTATTATCGTCCCTAGTCTGTGTACTTGTGTAGACGCTAATGCTATTGTTCGACCATTCGGAGAAAGATACTAACGTGTCATTGTCAAATCTCCAGAATGGCTCGAGGAGGCGTGGAGGCCGTGGTGGTCGCGGTAACCACAATGATGATGAGGATGATCTGCCGCCACCACCCTCGATGGCTGAGTCTTGATGGCCATTGAGGAGAACCGTGGGCGCAATGAGCGCTTGCTTGAGCAGTTGGTGCAGCAGAATGCACGGAGGAACGAGTGCAACACTCTCACCGAGTTCCTGCGTTCCAGCCACCCACTTTGCTGATGCTAAGGAGCCACTGGAAGCTGATGATTGGCTTCGTGCTTTGGAGCGCAAGTTCTCCGCGCTCATGTCCATTGGCGGAGCAAGTCAACTTTGCCACCTACCTCTTGGTTGGTGCTGCTGGCTGTTGGTGGGAAAGCCATGTGGCTTTGTTTCCAGCCAACCATGTCTTCACCTGGGCTGATTTCCGCACTGCCTTCCGTGCGGAGTACATTCCCAGCCGATCATGGACTTGAAGAGGAGGGAGTTCCTGGATTTGCAACAGGGACGGATGGACCTCCGCACTTATGGTCGTGAGTTCAACCATCTCTCTCGTTACGCCCCAAGGGACGTGACCAATGATGCTGACAAGCAAGAGCTGTTCCGCAAGGGTCTGACTCCGCAGCTCCGCTATGAGCTATTGCCCTTCAGGTTCCAGACCTATCAGGAGCTGTTCAACCAGGCTTTCACTCTTGAGCAAGGAAGAAAGGAACTTGAAGCTTCCAAGAGGCCCGCACATGGGGACCACCAGAGTTCCTCGGGTTCTGAGAGCAAGAAGCGCAGGGTGTTTGTTCCCTACAGCGCGTACCTCGTGCTCCATTCATGCCGAGAGCAGCAGGATATAGGCCACCTCCTCCGCGCCCCACTACTTCGACACTTGGGTAGGCGGAAGTGGGTACCGTCCTATGCTACCTGCTCCACCTGGAGTCACTTGCTACACCTGTGGCCAGGCTGGTCACTACTCCAGGGAGTGCCCCCAGAAGGCACCTCTCGCGATAACTCCTGCACGAGCCCCTGCCACTCCAACTGGCAAGGCTGGACCTATTGTGCGTGGTCGCCTGAACCACGTCTCTTGAAGAAGCTGAAGAGACCCCGGCGTTCTTATGGGTGAGTTACGAATCAACGGCAATACAGCTACAGTTTTGTTTGACTCTGGAGCATCGCATTCATTCATATCCATAGCGTTTGCAAAAGACCACAATACCGTTCGAGAAAATGAGCCGTCCCTTGGTGATCGCTACTCCTGGTTCCAAATGGCAAACCGATGGGTTACTCCTGAGGTCCAGATTAATATAGGTTCCTTGTCTTTTCCTTATGCCTTGGTAGCTCTGAAGTCCAAAGGCATTGATGTCATATGGGCATGAACTGGCTAACCAAATACCAGGCTAATCTCGACTGTGCCGCCAAGACCATTACTGTGACCGCTCCTTCCGGTGACATTGTGAAGTATTGGCCTGCAACATCAATACCTCCGTCCGCCATCGTACCCCGCTCACCTGAGATCTCCTTTGCTTTATGGAAGGCGAATCCCCTCCTGAAATCCAGGACATACACGTGGTGTGTGACTTCCCGGATGTGTTCCCGGAAGAATTGCCTGGCATGCCTCCTGACCGAAGTGTGGAGTTTGTCATAGAGCTACTTCCCGGTACCGCTCCAATTTCCAAGAAGCCCTACCGTATGCCGGTGGAAGAGTTGGCTCTGTTGAAAGAGCAAATTGATCAGCTGTTAGCTAAGGAGTTCATCCAGCCTAGCAGTTCACCTTGGGGTTGTCCGGTACTCTTTGTCAAGAAGAGGGATTCTACCGTGCCTCGTCTAGTCTCTGACTATCGACCGTTGAATGCGGTGACAATCAAGAACAAGTATCCTATTCCTCGCATCAATGATCTGTTGGATCAGTTAGCTGGTGCAACGGTATTCTCCAAGATGGATCTGAGGTCAGGCTACCATCAGATAAAAATCAGAAAGGAGGATATTCCAAAGACGGCATTTGTTACTCGTTATGGCTCATATGAGTATACCGTCATGTCCTTTGGTCTCACAAATGCCCAGCTACTTTCATGAGGCTCATGAACTCTGTCTTCATGGATTATCTTGACAAGTTTGTCGTCATTTACATTGATGACATCCTCATCTATTCCAAAACCAATGAAGAGCATGAGGAACATCTTCGTTTGGTTCTGACAAGACTTCGAGAACACCGCCTCTATGCCAAGTTCTCCAAGTGTGAGTTTTGGTTGGATAATCTCTTCCTTGGTCATGTGATATCCGCGATGGTGTGGCTGTCATTCCTGACAAGATTCAGTCCATTTTGGATTGGAAAACTCCAATGTCAGTCAAGGACATTCGAGCTTTCTCGGATTGGCGGGTTACTACCGCCGATTCATCGAAGGTTTCTCCAAGATAGCCAAGGCCCTGACTGACCTTCTCAAGAAGGATAAAAAGTTTGTATGGTCGGCCGAAGCTGAAGAGAGTTTCCAAACACTGAAAGCCAAGCTCACGTCCGCTCCTGTGCTTGTCCTGCCGGACACAAGCAAGGATTTCGTCGTCTTCTGTGACGCCTCTCTACAAGGTTTGGGCTGTGTGCTAATGCAAGATGGCCATGTGGTGGCATATGCTTCTCGCCAACTTAAGCCGCATGAGCTCAATACCCAACTCATGATCTAGAACTTGCCGCGTGGTCTATGCTTTGAAGCAATGGAGACCATACCTGTTTGGTAACCGTTGCGAGATCTTCTCGGATCACAAGAGTCTGAAGTACCTCTTCACCCAGCCGGATTTAAATCTCAGGCAAAGGCGTTGGTTGGAGTTAATCACGGACTACAATGTGAGTCTGAACTATCAACCCGGCAAAGCAAACGTCGTGGCTGACGCGCTAAGTCGGAAGTCCTATTGCAACAATCTGATGATTGAAGAGGCCCAACCTGCCCTCTATGAAGAGTTTGCCCGTTTGAACCTGGAAATTGTTCCTTCCGGCTACCTTGCAAATCTGGAGATCAAATCTACTCTTGTAGACCAGATTAAGGATGCTCAGAAGCGTGACAAGGGTATTCTAAAAATCAAGGAGAACATTGCTAGCGGGAAGGCCAAATGTTTTCTGTCAATGAATCCGGAGTTGTTTATTTTGGTGACCGCTTGGTAGTGCCAAAGAAACGAAAATTGAGGGAGTTGATCCTCCAAGAAGCTCATGAATCTCCTCTCTCTATTCATCCCGGTAGTACCAAAATGTACCAAGACCTTCGCCACAATTCTGGTGGACCGTATGAAACGGGAAATTGCCAGGTATGTTGCTGAATGCGACACCTGTCGACGGGTAAAGGCTGAACATCAAAGGCCTGCCGGCACTCTTCACCCTATTGCTATTCCCGAGTGGAAATGGGATGAAATTGGTATGGACTTCATTACTGGTTCCGAAGTCTCCAAAGGGACATGATGCCATTTGGGTCATCATTGATCGACTATCAAAAGTGGCTCACTTCCTCCCGTTCGTGTGACATTACAGCTGCCAAGTTGGCAGACCTGTATACCTCTCGTATCGTCGTCCTTCACGGCATTCCCAAGAAGATAATTTTGATCGTGGAAGCCTATTCACCTCCAAGTTTTGGACTAGTTTCCAAACTGCTATGGGAACTCGTCTCAACTTCAGCACCGCTTTCCATCCCAAACTGATGGTCAGACCGAAAGAGTGAACCAAGTTTTGGAAGACATGCTTAGGGCATGTGTAATCTCTTTTGGCAAGGATTGGGAAAAGTATCTCCCTTTCGCGGATTCTCCTACAACAATAGCTATCAAGCTAGTCTGGGCATGGCTCCATTTGAGGTTCTCTATGGAAGAAAATGCCGCACTCCTCTAAATTGGTCCGAGACCGGAGAGAGGGCACTCTTTGGTCCAGATTTATCAATGAAGCTGAGGAGAAGGTTCGAATCATAAGAGAATCTGAAGATTGCTCAGTCTAGGCAGAAGAGCTACTATGATAAGCACCATCAGGAAATTCACTATGAAATTGGTGATAAAGCTTATCTCCGCGTCTCTCCCCTTCGTGGCGTTCGCCGCTTCGGTATCAAAGGGAAATTGGCACCTCGCTATGTTGGCCCTTTCACCGTTCTGGCCAAGCGAGGAGATCTTTCTACAAGTTGGAGTTACCGTCATCTTCCCAAATGTGCATGATGTGTTTCATGTATCCCAACTTCGCCGGTGCTTCAAGGATCCTATCCATGGGTCAATCATGAAGAACTAGATCTCCAGGAAGATCTACTTATCGCGAGCATCCTATCGTGTTCTGGATGAAGCCGAAAGAAAGACCCGTAACAAGACTACCAAGTTCCTCAAAGTTCAATGGTCTCATCATTCCGAGGAAGAAGCTACTTGGGAAAGAGAGTCTAGTCTCCGTGAAGAGTATCCCGACTTCTTCCGCAATCTTAGAATCTCGGGACGAGATTCCTGTAAGGAGGGTAGAGTTGTAACAGCCCAAAGTTGAAAACCTAAAATTATGAGTAAAATTTTCACTTTTTGCTTCATACATGCATCATTGCATCATAGCATCCTTGTTGCAATTGCTAAACAACTTAATCAAATGGTTTGGCACCATTGAAATACAAATGCCAAACTTGTTCGAACAAGCTTCACAACCAATGAAAGCATTCAACTTGCAAATTACAAATCCTTGTCATATTATACTTGTCAAGGAAGTTCCAAGGGTTGGAAACAATATTGTTGCAATTGCTCTAATTCTCCAAATGGGCAACATTTTGGAGTCAGAAAATAATGCCGTATTTGAAGCCGTTGAACAAATGTTGCCCAAAACATTTTTGTTGACCACACTAAAATTTGGGGAGCCTCTATATTGTCTTGGGAGGCTACTGGATTTTCTTCCATTTTTACAAAATGTTTAAATGCCTCATTTGATTCAAAACAGGTGCTGGGTTTAAATTTAAATCAGAAAAGGACCTATTTGTAAATCTGGAGGGACCTATCCGTGATGACTTCAGAAATCCTAGGGACCTTGTTATAAAACTCGCGTCATCTCCTTCCTCGCTCTGTAGCGACGCGCCGGAGGTGCTTGCGCCGCACCAGCTCGATGCCGCACGCGCCGGGCCCCCTCTGCCTCTCCCATGCCTGCGAGGAGCACGCCATCGAGGCCCTACCACTGCTCCATCCCTCGGTTCCCTCCCCGTTCCTCACCTCCTTGCTCACCTCGAGCTCGCCATGGCCGCCGAACTCACCGAGCTCGTTGCCGAGGATTGAAGCCTCCCCAAGCAAGATGAAGACCGCAGGAAGCTCCGCCTAGTTCCCCTCTACTTCCTCGCCGAGGGCATCGACTCGAGACGCCCGGAATCGCCCGCACCAACGCCGTTTCCCCGCCGCCGGCCGAAGCTCCGCCGCGGCTTCGCCGCTCGATTTCGCCGCCTCCCGTCCATCTCCGGCCTCGTCGAGCACACGTACGCGTCCGTGGTGAGCTTCCGGTCATTTCCCCTCGCCCTCCCCTTGCTCTCCCTCACCGTAGCCGACGCGCCGTTGCCAGAGTTCATCGCCGCAGTACGTGCGAGCTCGCACGCCTCGCTGCCCGCCGTGGAACCGGCCTAGGCCGGGTGGAGAGCCGTTGCTCTCTGTTAGGTGGCCGGCCCACCAGCCGGCCCAGACCGACCGGGAGACCGGAGGCCTCGGGTACCAGGCCGGCCTGCCAGCCGGCCCAGACCGGGTGGAGGGCCGGTTTGTTTATTTTTAATTCCTGTTTTTTTCTGCGTTGTCTCTCTCGTTCCCCCTCGTCGCGCATGAATTCCCGCTACTCTCTCACGTTTTTACGGACATCGAACCTCGTTGAACCACACGATCCCTCCCTCTCTTTCGAGTTCGAGGAATCGATTCTTATTATCGTTGATTATAATTTAATAAAAGCACCAATTTAAAAGCCGGAGTCGAAATGTAATAACTTTTTATCGGTGCATCAAAAAAATTGCGTGTGAGGTACCAAATTGTTCAGAAAAGCATGAACTATCCAACATCATCATCATCATGCATATTTGCTCACTTTTCTAACAACGTACTCCTAGTAGTACCGGAATCACTAAGATAAATATGGGGTGTCCTCCCTAGTTAAAGTAGTTATCCTCGCACCCCATTTAATATTGCTAGCTAGCCTGTAGTAAGTTCCGTACTTGTTAAATTGTCATACCATCATGTGTTTGCGCATTGCATTTGTGAAGCATCTGTGGTGATTGATTGCTTTCCCCGTGTGTCGTGCTTCAATAGATCAAGCCGTCGGGGTTCCACCGCAATACCCTGACAACCCGTACTACCAGCACCCGGAGCAAGGCAAGCGTAATCCCCCCTCTGAGCATGTCTTATCCTAATTTCTGCAAATATTTTCTCCACTATAATATTGCATGCGGTTCCAAATGCCCAGTTTATTGGATTAGAGTATCCTATAGTTGCATTAAGTTTCCGATGCCAATACCTGTTTCCCTCCTATTATCCATAGGTTTGTATTGTCGCCTGAGTTATATAGCTATGCAATGTTAATGCTTAGCCATGCTTAGTATTTGTTTACTCGTCTGATGAATATGTGATGTCAGAAGCAGGTGTTGAAATGTTCGGATGATGGTGGAGAATTGTGGTGATGGATAATAAAATGCTTAAAGGTGGGGATGAGAGGCCACTATGGTTGTGGTGCTTTGTCTCGTTCTTGCCGCCTAGGAGCGAGTTCTATAACTCTTGAACCAAGACTGAGCGTGCAACCATGCGTGAGGCCTATGCATTTGCAGGAACCCTCATAGACTAAATAACTCGAGCGGGCTAGCCAGGGTCCTCTAGTTCGAGCTTCCATTTTGCGCGTGCGTGAGTTGGTGGCTGAGAATGGTATGAGGATGGTGGTGTTAGGAAAATGAGTGGCCGTGGGGCGGGGTGTTGTGATCCTGGCAGTCCTGCCGCCACTGATGATCCTGGAAAGTCCTTAACGAGGGAGAAGTCGACACCGCTCCCACCTAGCCGGTTCTCCAAGGAAGAGAGCTAAAAGCTAGGTAATGGGCCGGACGGTACGCGTGGCAAACATTTGTACACCCCTGCAGGGTTAAATCTTTTCGAAAAGCCGTGTCCGCGGTTATGGACAAACTTGGGAAGTGAAGGTAAGATCATAGAATAACTTTAACGGAATGATTAAAAATTGGGTACTAGAGGTACCACTCACAAATGCAAGGTGAGCTTCCTCGAAGGTGATTCGGGAGGTGCCTTTGATGAACAGGTACAGTGGTTGATGTTGGTTGATGATGAGAAGGTGATGAAAGAAAAGAGTTACTTCTTACCTCTTTTAAAATTACTCTGAATAGTCGATGCCTTTGAGTTATGTTTTTCATAAATAAAATCAGCTTTATGCAAAACAGCCATATGACTTTGAAAGCCTCATCGAGCATATATTAGCTCTTAATCTTGCGAGTTCGTCGAACTCAACGTCGTTTGCTTATTTTCAGGAGAGGACTTCACCGACCTCGAAGGTGGGTTCTTTGTGGACGTCGACGAGTAGTCTGGGGTTCCCAGGTGGCAGCTTGGGACATCCTGGAACAGCTGGCGTTGTGGTGTTTATCTGTAGGCCTCTTAGGCCATATGTTGGATCTTGTTGTTTAGAACAACCTAATTTGCTTCCGCTTGATGTAATGTTGGGTCAGTGACCTCTGGTTGTCATTTGCTATCTTTCTCTATTATAAGAGTTGAACTATAATGATTTGTGTCGTAGAGTCTGTGATGTGCCAGTTGTTCCATAAGTCTTGATCTCTCTATTATGCATTGAGAGTTGTGCCTGTGTTAAGGCATCAATCGGGGTGTTGCGTTGCCGATGATCCATTCCGAGCAACGCCTGCCAAAGGTTTTGGCCAGGGATTGGTAAACCCGTAACCTCCGGTTGTATCGCTTAACCGGTGACACACAGCATCACTGTATAACTGTCGTGGTGGGAACACGCAGATGCCTATGGGTAGGCTTATTCTGGTGCCGAACGGATGCTTGTGGTTTCGGGGAGGGATTGCACGATGGAGTCGCACATGAAGAACGCACGAAGAACAAGCAAGAACAAGAACAAGAACCGCAAGAACACAAACACAAGCACAAGCACACCACGATGTACCCTGCTTCGGGGCCCTCGTGAGGAGGTAAAACCCCTACTGTAGCACTAGCCTACTTGGTGTATTCTCCTCTTTACATATGATTTGTACAAGTGCTCCTAGAGCTGTGAGGATCTAGCAGTGGAGAGGAGCTCAAGGAGGAAGAAGAAGCTAAGCCAAAGGGGGAAGTGAACCAGTGTGTGGGGAACCCCCTGCCTCTTCCCCCTGGTGCCCTTTTATCTAGGTGCCCAGGGGACAAGGTGAGGCAAGATACACTGTAGCCATGCACTGTAGCACTTGTCTCCTAGCGTATGTCTTCTAGCACTTGTCTTCTAGCGCTTATCTTCTAGCGCTTGCCTTCTAGCGTTTGTCTCCGGCATCTCCGGGAGATGCCGTCCTTGCTTTTGTCTTTTAGCCGTTGTCCTCCGGAATCTCCACGTCCTCTTCTTATCCTCTCCCGAAGATATTTATGATGATTCGGATAAGTGTGTCCTGGTCGAGGTAGCGTTCCGAGTCACTGGAGTGCTGGTCTGATCCGGAGCAGAGAGAGACGCCGGTCTGTCTTGATCGCAGCTGCGTAGACCTCGGCAGAGCCGAGTCTGGCGCTGCCTCGGTCCAATCCGAGATATATGCTGGAGTCAACAGACCGTCGATATACAGCGAACTCGGTCCTGGCAGTGTTGATCGATCCGGTCTTGGGAGATTCGGCCAGCGTGGCCCAATCCGAGGTAGCATGGCACTGATCGATCCGAGACAGCACGACATCGGCGCCCGTCCGAGACAACGCGGGAGTTGACTCGGTCCAATGCGGGAGCGATGCTGAGGCGGGAACGCGAGGCTAAGGTGCAGCGAGACTGAGACGAGAGATTCGGTCCAATCCGGGATAAGCAGCTCAGCCCACCCGAGATTAACTCTGGAGACAACAGATCAGACGAAATGAGGAATATCTCGACAGCTACTACCTGCCCGAGGCTGCAAAGGAGACTCGGACCCAGCCGAGTCTGGAAGGCCATCTCAGGCTCAGCGGAGGGCGCGCTGCCTTGGTGCAATTAATTCGGCCTGGCATGGTATCAGAGAGAAATGCCAGCTCAACCAAGGATGATTCAGTCTGGATGATTCGGCCTGGGATGATTCGGCCTGTCCGTGCACTTCGGCTCATTAGTCATGCTTATGCATGGATTAGCCGGCGCCATTACATGAATAATATATTATAATAAGATGATTAGTAGCCCAAGGTCTAAATGCACTGAGAATCTGAACTAGCTTGGACGTTGAGCTTAGCACAAGTTGCTGTATGACTCGGTTAGCTTCCGAGGCTGTTTGCTTTGTTCTGCCTTCGCCTTTATTTCTTTTTACCTTCTACTTATTTCTTTGCTGCCTCCTCTAGTAACCCAACCGAACCACCAACTCTGGGGTACCCGGGGATTACATCCCCGACAGTAGTCCCCAAGGCTGCGGGGACTCGCAGAGTCGCGCGCAGACTTACAAAAAAGAAGAATCACACCAAAAAAACCTCCATATGCATAGCCTCCTGCTTGCATGGGCACCTTTGTAATTTGGTTATCTAGCCATGCCTTTCAGGCCAAATGCGACATCCGGTTGACCGAGCTCACCCGAATCAACAACTAGATGGACAATTTGTACTGGAAATGCGTCGCCTGCATGGGCGCCTTTGCATGTCGGTTCTTAGCCCTCCTGGCCTTTACCGAAATGGGATGCCGCCAGCGTCGGTTCTCAGCCCTCCTGACCTTCACCGAATTGGATGCCGCCAGCGTCGGTTAGCCCTCCTGGCTTTTACCGAACACGGATGCCGCCAGCGTCGGTTAGCCCTCCTGGCTTTTACCGAACTCGGATGCCGCCAGCGTCGGTTAGCCCTCCTGGCTTTTACCGAACTTGGATGCCGCCTGCGTCGGTTCATAGCCCTCCTGGCTTTTACCAAACTCGTATGCCGTCACCATAAGCTGGACCGACATAAACCTGCAAGCACGTATCTCATATGTCTCGGTATCTCGGCCTCTGGGCATATCTCATATGTCTCGGTACCTCGGCCTCTCTAGGCATATCTCATATGTCTTGGTACCTCTGCCTCTTTGGGCATATCACACATGTCTTGCTATCTCGGCCTCTTTGGGCATATCACACATATCTTGGTACCTCTGCCTTTTTGGGCATAACCCAGATGTCGGTTCTTAGCCACTCCGAGCGTATACCGACATACATGTCTCCAGCCACTGCTGGTTTGACATAACCATGTCTCGAATGCCGGTTTTAGCCACTCCGGCGTATACCGACATAGATGTCTCCAGCCACTGCTGGATTGACATATAACCTGCAAAAACATATCTCAAAGATTGCCTCTGGCTAACAAACAAAAACAAAGATCTGGTATGCAAATGATGCCATGATACGTTGGCAAACAGAATAAACAGCGATGTGAGATATGGAAAGATGTCATGATATTGTGACAAACCGAAATAAACGGCGATCCTGGATGGGAAATGATACCGTGATACAGTGGTAAACCGAGATACACGGCGATCTAGAGAATACCGATAATGCTAGGGTATAACCATGAATTTCCATTATGATTCGGATTTCAACATGATCCGGACTTTCAATCGATCCGGATTTCCAATATGACCCAGATTTCCAATGTGATTCGGATTACCAAAATAACCCGGATTTCCAATGTGATTCGGATTACCAATACGATCCAGACTTCCAATACGATCCAGATTGCCAATGTGATCTGGATTACCAATATGACCCAGATTTCCAATGTGATTTGGATTACCAATATGACCCAGATTTCCAATGTGATTCGGATTACAAAATGACCCGGATTTTCCAGTGTGACCCGATTACCAATATGATCCAGATTTCCAATGTGATTCGGATTACAAATATGACCCGAATTTCCAATGTGATTCGGATTACCAATATGACCGATTTCCAATGTGATTCGGATTACCAATATACCTCAGTAACGAACATTCTCAGCCAAACCGATGTCACCTTTCAACGTTAGTCCAACATACATATCATGAAAACTATTTGACGGAACAACAATTATACCAAACAAGGTGAACTAGCTATAGCACTTGGTAGGAAACGAATCTAACAGTAGATACTATGTACAAAAAACTAGACTCGGTTTTAACCGAGTCCCCGAGTTACTTTTCTTATCTAGGAGAAAGTGTAAAACAGACTGACTACCCAGTCCCCGGTCAAGACATCTTGTCCCGGGGGAAACACTAGACAAAAAGCGAAGGGGCAGTCCCCGAGTTACTTTTAAGATTAACCTCTTGAAGGCGGTATCAAACCAAATACTGTAAATTACTCACATTGCATTGTCGGTGCAGACTGAATGAAGGCGTGCAAGCGGGTCCAGGCTAGACATCAACCATACGAGATGCTATAGGGATGGAACCGGACATGTCTCACTCGGCCAACCAAATGAAGTCGAGATATCACCTTTTTATCCTGGCCTGAAACATATTTTTTGATGTCGGCCCGGATCACTCTGACCGAGTCATTTCTACTGAGCCGACATGCTCGTGCCGGTACCTCGGCAATTAAGTCTTAGCCAACGTAGGCTCTCTTCATTTTGGCAACGTGCGCTGGCCGAGATGCACATGTACGTCGGCTTCCATATCTCTCTGCTACTCGGTTAGTCAGTTTACTCGCGCGGCTGCCGACATACAGCCCGGCAACGGCGCCAGCTTTTCTTCTTTTCTTTCCCCGAACCTGGTCAGCCGACACAGATCCTTCTCTCTCCTCCTATTTTCCATATTTCTCTTTTTGCTGGATACGCCCTTGGTACAGATGGCGAAGAAGTCAGCTGTTGACATACGCAAGCATAAAATCATGCGTGCATGCATGGCCCGAGTGCACAAAAGCATAGGCGATGGTATACTCGCCCCCAATTCTTTTATACTCAACTCCCGACATATCCCATGCACTACTCGGCAGCCAACCCTCTCTCTCCTCTCTCTTTTTCTTTCTTTTCCAGCCCGGATGCATGTGCACATGGCAAGGGGAGGAGATGCTCATACACGTAAGCACCAAACCTGCTCCATACATGCAATCATGGCTCGAGTGCATCAAAGCACCCACTGTGCTAGCTCTAGCATGCTCGTCTCGTGCCTCGCTCGGCTGAATAGGGACCCGGATAAGTGAGCGGTCGGCACGCTACGCGGGACAAGCCCAGCGCGCTGCTGATTCTCTGCACATGGACAGACTGTCCGACGTGGAAGCAGCGGAGCAGCCGGCCAGCACGGAGGCCAGCAGGGCGGCGACGGACGCGGAAAGGCCGGAGCCGGGCGGTGAGGTGCAGATCTGGACAACGGAGACGCGGCCGGAACGCGGCCAGCGAGCCGGCGAGGCGCGACGCTGCCAGCGCGCAAGCGAAGCAGGAGCAGATCTGGGATCTGCTGATGGCATCGTCGACGAAGGCCGCGCCAACCTCTGCTTGCTGCTGCAAGCTAGATCGCGAGGACCATGGCGATGTCGAGTCCCTGCGCTGATGATGAAGATCCCGTCCGAAATTAGCCCAGCAAGCGCCACTATCAGCCCCACGGTGGGCGCCAACTGTCGTGGTGGGAACACGCAGATGCCTATGGGTAGGCTTATTCTGGGGCCGAACGGATGCTTGTGGTTTCGGGGAGGGATTGCACGATGGAGTCGCACATGAAGAACGCACGAAGAACACGAAGAACAAGCAAGAACAAGAACAAGAACCGCAAGAACACAAACACAAGCACAAGCACACCACGATGTACCCTGCTTCGGGCCCTCGTGAGGAGGTAAAACCCCTACTGCAGCACTAGCCTACTTGTGTATTCTCCTCTTTACATATGATTTGTACAAGTGCTCCTAGAGCTGTGAGGATCTAGCAGTGGAGAGGAGCTCAAGGAGGAAGAAGAAGCTAAGCCAAAGGGGAAGTGAACCAGTGTGTGGGGAACCCCCTGCCTCTTCCCCCTGGTGCCCTTTTATCTAGGTGCCCAGGGGACAAGGTGAGGCAAGATACACTGTAGCCGTGCACTGTAGCACTTGTCTCCTAGCGTATGTCTTCTAGCACTTGTCTTCTAGCGCTTGTCTTCTAGCGCTTGCCTTCTAGCGTTTGTCTCTGGCATCTCCGGGAGATGCCGTCCTTGCTTTTGTCTTTTAGCCGTTGTCCTCCGGAATCTCCACGTCCTCTTCTTATCCTCTCCCGAAGATATTTATGATGATTCGGATAAGTGTGTCCTGGTCGAGGTAGCGTTCCGAGTCACTGGAGTGCTGGTCTGATCCGGAGCAGAGAGAGACGCCGTCTGTCCTGATCGCAGCTGCGCAGACCTCGGCAGAGCCGAGTCTGGCGCTGCCTCGGTCCAATCCGAGATATATGCTGGAGTCAACAGACCGGTCGATATACAGCGAACTCGGTCCTGGCAGTGTTGATCGATCCGGTCTTGGGAGATTCGGCCAGCGTGGCCCAATCCGAGGTAGCATGGCACTGATCGATCCGAGACAGCACGACATCGGCGCCCGTCCGAGACAACGCGGGAGTTGACTCGGTCCAATGCGGGAGCGATGCTGAGGCGGGAACGCGAGGCTAAGGTGCAGCGAGACCGAGACGAGAGATTCGGTCCAATCCGGGATAAGCAGCTCAGCCCACCCGAGATTAACTCTGGAGACAACAGATCAGACGAAACGAGGAATATCTCGATAGCTACTACCTGCCCGAGGCTGCAAAGGAGACTCGGACCCAGCCGAGTCTGGAAGGCCATCTCAGGCTCAGCGGAGGGCGCGCTGCCTTGGTGCAATTAATTCGGCCTGGCATGGTATCAGAGAGAAATGCCAGCTCAACCAAGGATGATTCGGTCTGGATGATTCGGTCTGGGATGATTCGGCCTGTCCGTGCACTTCGGCTCATTAGTCATGCTTATGCATGGATTAGCCGGCGCCATTACATGAATAATATATTATAATAAGATGATTAGTAGCCCAAGGTCTAAATGCACTGAGAATCTGAACAAGCTTGGACGTTGAGCTTAGCACAAGTTGATGTATGACTCGGTTAGCTTCCGAGGCTGTTTGCTTTGTTCTGCCTTCGCCTTTATTTCTTTTTACCTTCTACTTATTTCTTTGCTGCCTCCTCTAGTAACCCAACCGAACCACCAACTCTGGGTACCCGGGGATTACATCCCCGACAATAACAATCAGGTCAGGGCGCCACACGGTCACAATGCCAAAAGGGTTAAGAAGAATGACTATTACTGTCCCCCTCTTGCTTCACTCTTAGTCCAAAGGAGGTCAAACAATTGATGAAGTGCCTTCTAGGAGTCAAAGTGCCTTTGGGTTACTCGGGCTGATAAGCAGATTCTTAGACTGACAGAAAAAATTCAGCGGTATGAAGTCTCATGATTGTCACGTGATGATGACATAGATATTCCCAGTTGCGATCTGAGGGATAATGGACAAACACGTCAGTGAGACCCTTTTTGGACTCTGTAACTTCTTTGACGTGATCTCTCGAAAGTGAATCACCGCAAAGAGACTCTCAACGCTGCAGGAAGAGATTCATGTGATACTATGCGAGCTTGAGATGTACTTCACGCCCGCATTCTTTGATATTTGCGTGCATCTGTTGGTCCACATCGTGGATGATATCATTCATCTCGGACCGTTGTTTCTCCACAACATGATGGCGTTCGAAAGGATGAATGGGGTCATAAAAGGATTTGTTCGTAACAGGGCCCGTCTGGATGGAAGCATCGTTCAAGGCTTTCTCACTGAAGAGTACATTTCTTTCTGCACAAATCATCTGGAGATAATCGATAACCCTGTTGGTTTCCCCCTAACAAGCACTTTGGCAAGTTAGGTGGGTTAGGTCACAAAAATGGCACGCGGGACTTACATGTGGGCTTCGCTCGTCGAATGGCCGACTTTAACATGGCAAAACTTAGTAGCTCTCCAACACCTTCAAATGGTCGATACTTGGGTAGAAAAGCACAAACACGCGATTAAGCAGAAGTACATTAACTAGGGCAGGCAAAAGACCGAAGGAGAAATAATCAGAGAGCACAACTCCTCTTTCTTGAGTTGGTTCTAAGATGAGCTTGTCGCTCCGCCAACGGTTGATGCACAAGGTAGATTGTTATATGACTTGTCATGTGGCCCCGCCCCAACCTCGCGACGTTTCAAGCATATGATATCAACGGGTTCACTTTCTACACAGAGGAAAAGGACAAACTTCTGACTATCAAAACTCAGGGTAACGATGCAATCTTACGTCGGTGACAAAATGTTCAGGTACTACGGAAGGATAGAGGACATCTGGGAGCTTAACTACTCTGGAGAGAAGGTGCTGATGTTCCGTGTGAGATGGGCTAGGTTATCCACCGTGAAAAAGGAAGACCAATACTTCACCATCATGGTTTTACCCGAAGCCGGCACTTCATCAAGCACCACGAACGTCACCGCTCAAAATGAGCCATGGGTATTGGCTAAGCACGTGTCTCAATGCTTCTTCATAACCGACCCGTGAAAGCCTAGCCGTGTAGTCGTGAGGAGAGGCAAAAGAAACATCATTGGAATGGATGGAATCGCCAACGAGGACGACTTTGACCAGTACGGTAACCCTAATATTGAAGATGATGATAACACGCCGTACACATTCAGAAGAAGCAGAACCACGCTACCCACGAGAGGAGGTCTTCCATTCAAAAGAAGAGGTCATAGTATGGGGCTGAATTATGCAACTAAGACAAAAAAAAAGGCAAGAAGAAGCCCAAACGCTAAGAGAAAAGCGCGAGACATGTGTGTTATTGTAAAGTTGTATTTAAGATGTTTTGAACAATGATGTGTATGAATATTTATTTAAATACACTCAACTATTTTAAACGTATTTTGCTATGCAGCACTGTACTTGAAAATACTAAATATTAACAAAAAATAGAATAAAATAACAAAACAGAAAATAATAAAATATACCGCTGGCAGACATAGCTCCCCGTCCGCCAGCGGTAACGATGTCCTATTGTTTGGTATTGTTAGTGGTGAATGTGAATGCGGATGTGATTCGGTGGTGGTTGTGATATTATTCGGAGATGCCGATTTTGGTGGTTGTGATGAATATAAAATGTTTGCAGGTAGCCTTGAGTCCCTTGAGATTGCTGGAACGTTGATTAGCTTCCGTTCCGGCAAATTCGGGTACTCCATATGTCCTAATTTTAGCAAAGGTCATGCCAAAAAAATTCGTGAATTTTGGCATGACTTTCTAAAATTAGGACATATTTGAGTGCGGGCAAACTTAGACTCATGGGTATCTTAGTATTTAATTAAGTGAATTTTCCTGTTATACTAAGTTCGACTTTCTCGTTAGTGTGAACATGGCCGACAACGACGAGGCCGGGGTTCTCATATAGAAGGCGAGGATCCGATGCAGGCGTTCATCGAGAACGAACTCACATATACCTTCAAATCCATGTTTCCTACCGTTTGTGAGTTTGTTGGGACTTGGATGAAGGGAGGCCAAGTAGGGCCTCCCCATGATCGGCTACGGGTGCGGCAACTCTATCACCAATTTGTGCCTATTTTGCCAAATCATGAGACGCCAGAAGATGCGCCGGTGAACAAGCCTAAGAAGGCACGGAAAAGATACAAGAAACAAAATTTGGAGGACTTCACCAACCGACCGGAGAAGGGGACCGATTCCCGGTTTGTGATAGGATTCCCATCAAGGGCTGGCATAACATGCATCACTTGGGTAAATCGATCATGCCGACCAATTGTGTCGAAAACTTCTTGACCAAGAAGATCCAACATATCCACTTTTCATTGCAAAGGTACCAGACCGGTTGGGCTTTGTGAGGGAAGATGGCGCAGACCTGCTCTTTGTGAGATTTGATGATATCTTTGCAATGTTCCATATGCTTCCGCTCCACCCATCTATAGTCTGTCTTGTTGCACTCGAAATGGCGCACCAAATCAAAATGGAGGATACCCTCGGCATCATGATGGTTGATCCCTACTACATGCAAGAAATGTTCGTGAACAACTTTGAGGGTAGGAAATCCGCGACGCGTTATCTCGAAAAGCTCTTCCTCGACAATGCTTCGAGGGCGAGCTCATTTCTCTTGCCTTATTTTCTCGAGTAAGTCATGCCTACCGGTCATAACATGCTTCCATAGATTTCCATCGTTGAATCTGCGTCTACAATGGTGATTTTTTGCGCAGAAACAAACACGGCACCCTCTTCCTCTTGGACATGGAACGCTTGGCTGCCTTGTATCTCGATAGCGGGGATCGCAATGAAGACAGGGCGGAGTCTAAGCGGGACTACACCAACATCAAGATTGTTATTAATAATGCTCTCAACGGCTACGCCATGAAGGGTGGCCCGATTTAAAAAACAAGAAAGACAGATGATGGAAGGTTTAGATTCGCGCATAGAACGTATTTCCCCTGCATCAAGCAGGATTCAAGTAGTTGCATGGAGTCATGGTACCTCCTCTATCAAATGAGATGGTTTTTAAAGTATCAACGACGAGGCCAATTTATTTGTCGTGATTTCAACGCATGGGTCGAAAGACTAAAGGACCCCACTGATTATGTTATCAGAGCTGAGTTCCGATACATTCAGAACATGATCGCGCGAATCATCATGTGTGACGTCCTAGATGAAGATGAATAATTCTACTACGGCTTTGAACCACCACCTAATGCCGATATAGAAAGGCGCTTAAGCCGTGATCACGTGCCATTCAACTCATTAGATGGTTGTCAACCGTTTCCGTAGATACCGGAGAGAAGGTGATCGAGGAACAAATCTTTCTTCTGTCTTATGTACACAACTCGTTAGATGCATGCATGCTTAGTTAATTTTTTGTTTGCTTTAATCTTTCTTATGTCTTATGTACACAAATCTTTTTTCTTACAACTCTTATTTGACTTATAATTTTATATGCGTATGTACAGAGAAATGGGAAGTGGTATGTGGTGTACAAAGATCATGCTCCGGGAGTCTATGAAGAGTGAGAAGACTGTAAAAAGCAAGTGAACGAGTTCAAAGGAAACAACCACAAAAGCTACAAGACTAAAGCGAGGCGGAAGCTAGGTACTCCAACCATTACTTGAGGAAGAACCGGATGAAGTCCAACATCATCGTGAACAACCACAACATTTACGACAGTAAAGCGGAGACAGAAGCTAGATACTTGCATCACCTGCTTGCGGAAGAGAGGAAGGACCAGATGAAGTCCAACTTCATCGTGATCCCCTTCTTACTCATCATTATTGTCATTCTCTTGTATAAGATTGTGGTTTGGATGACATTAGTTCATTTGGAAAACTTCCGTGTATGAATCTATCGACATGTATTCGTGTATGACAACTTTTGACGCTTTTGTATGTGGAATTTTCTATATTATTGTCATTATGGTCGCCTGTACCTGAATATACTGTATTTATATTTGATATACTGCTGGAATACGTTATTTTAGAAGAAACAAAAAATACCACAAAAATTATACCGCTGGCGGACAGCGCCCCCAGAACCCCAACCAGCGAGAAGTACCGCTGGCGGCCGAGGTGGCTTAGCGCTGGCGGCCACGGGCACACGCCAGCGCTATCTAACCTAACGCTGGTAGGCATCAATTGTGCCCGTCAGCGGTAAGGAGCCTTACCGCTGGCATAAATTACCATTGGCGTAATGATCGCTGGCGTGCGCCCGCCAGCGGTAGGCCAATTCCGTCCGCCAGCGGTAGGCGTTTTCCTACTAGTGCGAGTTAAAACAAGGCAATTACTTATTACAATTTTGTCTTCTCCAGCAATTTGGAGAACTTTGAAATACAACACATAAAAGATTCACAAAAAACCGAGGTGACCTACATCATCTACAACAGTATCATGTAATGAGATCATTCCATCTATCTTGCAGTAGACGACGACCATCCATTTGATATGCTTCTCGGATCACCTGCTTGAGCTTCTCTGTGACATCTTCAAGATTTCTTACATCTTGGGTTTTTTGCGCCCATGAATTAATCATGTTACATAACATGCAAATTATATTTTAGGGGTCATCTCTGAATAGATGTAAAGCATGCGTCATCTTGGTTTCCGGATCATGAACACACTACCCCCCCCCCCCCCCCCCCCCCCGACATAGATCACTAGTTTGTGTTGGGAATTAGGGAAATAGTTGATCCAATTTCCAGTCAGGTCTAATGCACTATCATGTGGTCTAACGAGACCAACAACACATAAAACCACATGCCAAACAAGTTTGGTCAGGTAACAACTGAACTATGATATGATCAACATTATCTTTCTTCCCATAAAAGTGGCATATTGATCATTGTCGGTCCAACCTTTTTTTAGCAAATTATCCTTGGTTATTTAAGATGTCATTTCTCAGTGTCAACCACAAGAACACTTCCATATTCAAATGAATTTGAATTTTCTTATACCAACTTCTAAGTAAAGATACCGTGTGACCTAAAGTGAATGTAGAGGTCTCTAACTTTAAATTTCCCCATAATTCTTATCTTCCTACTAAGCTTATCATGCACATTATCGGTTTGAACTTCATCCATGATAATTTTCAGTATCCCAATGAGTTAAAATATATCTCCAAAGAAATCTTTTTAATCTAGTTCAACCACAACTCTCACATTTGACTTTACTGTAATATCTTTAAAGAAAGTTAAATTATATAGTCCGAGACAGACACTGTACAACCAAAGAAAAATCTTCCACCCATGCATGTATCTTCCAACAAAAATGTTCTTCCTTTTCATTTAAGATCGCGTTGGCATATTGTTAGAATGTATGGTTAACCCCATTAATCTCCTACCAGAAATATGAGCTCGCATTCATAATAGTGCCTTTGACCAGTTATCATCTAGTAAGAGTATGGTAACATCTCCATATTGCAAGGATGGCCAAATTCCCCCCCCCCCCCCCCCCCCCCCCCCCACACACACACACACTACATGAGGAACTAGATCAGAAATCAGCCCCTGCTCCTTTGTTTTTTTAATCATTAAGGCTAAACCATCTCCAACAATATTAAAGAGTAGAGGAGACATAAGGTCCCACTTTCTCATTCCTAAATATGTTGGAGAATATGATACAACTGGATCATTCACTTTTATATAAATTCTCCCCCTCTAACAGATTTTATCAGTCAGTCACACCACACATCTCCTGTTCCTTTGTCCTGCATCATCTGATTGAAGAAAAAGACAAATTCATTTTGCGACAGACCTTTTCAACAATAATTTTGAGAAAGATACGTGATATTTTCTTTTGATGGGTTTCATGAATTGTTTCATATAAAATCATTTATCCCTTCTACTTTCTAGGATACGTAATATATACTCCCTCCGTTCCATAATAGTCTACATTCTGGACTATTATTTTGTTCCATATTAATCTACATTCTGGGTCTAAACATTAAATATCTCCTCAGTAATCAGCAACAATAAAAAAACTAAGCAGCCTCTCTCTTTTCTATTGGGTGTCATTAATGCTATTCTGACTTCGATTGGTTGCTTACATACTCAAGTAGTATTATTAAAGAGAATGCTAATTTGTCTTAAACTTTCTAGGATTTAGAGTATTGTGAAATGGAGGGAGTACATATCTATCCTTAATGAAAGGAGTCTGTGTATGGTAAAATCACCGTGTGATAACTTCTTCTAATCTGTTTGCTAAGACTTTTGTCCGTATTTTTGTAACTGATGTTTTAGAAAAATAGACGGGTATATATTTCCGAATAAGTCTCAGACACTATGGGAATCAGAACAATAACTCCATGTTAGCCTATCCATAAAGATGTTTGAATGTGATGTTGCTTGTTCCCATTCATTTGCATTAACTCATCAAACTCTCTGCGCCAATCTTTTCTTAATCCAAACTCAAAGCTCTCCAATCTCTCTTGGTAGGTGCCTTTCTACCTCGAGACTTGCTTGTGATAGCAGCATAATGCCATGGTAAGGTGAGGAGCTCCTTTCCCCCAACTAATTGTGAACGAAGCAACATTTATAAAGAAAGCAAAGGAAACGATACGAGGGAGCTTGCCAGCAGACTAGATACACAAAATTCCAGAAATCCGCATATAGAACTATTGTACTAATTAAGTAATGAAATAAGAAAATACAGAAGCACAAAGTCCTTACTTTCTCTCCTTGTCAAGTCGTCGCTTGATCAAGGCGATGCTGGCGATGGAGCGAGGCGGAGGCTCTCCGGAGTTCGAGACCCGACGACTTCCCGTCCGCTCGGGGATCTTCTTCCATCCAAGGCGTCTGTGAAGAAGGAGCGGCGGCACGCCATTGGCACGTTTCTCTCCTCGTCGTCGACATCGAGCTACAGAAGGACTGCTCTGTAATTTCTAAGTTTGTGATGTCCCTTTCTGTATTACCTTGATGTAATCCGGCTGTTTCCTCGCAAAAAAAAAAGTCCTGTGCACGAACTGCGTGAGCTCGTATGAAGCAGTCGTACGTCCATTTCGCTAATAGGAAACGATGAGCTGGGAAGAAGACTGTTAGGCACATTGGCTGCCTAACCTTAGCTTTCAGAATCATACACGTCAGCATTGACAACTGCTACGTACCATAGACACATTCTTAACTAAATAAAAGATGGCACACGGTTATACTGGTTCAAACGGTAGAAGTTATTAAGCAAACCGCGGTTAAGACTACGGAGCACAGGAGCAGCGACCGTACATTCTTTTCGAGTATTTTTCGAGTAAAGTGTGAATTCTCGACTGGATTTAGATAGATGTATGTATTCTCGACATTCTAAGTAGAAATTAGCATTAGCTCTGAGATCGTATGAGGTTTCCTGAATAAAAAGTTGAGGAAATATTAAAACATTTTAAAATGCTGCAGAAAAGTTGTGAAGAATACATACAAATATTCTACATACGTACCAAATTTTGTGGTGAAATTACATTTATGATGTTTTATACAAATAAAAACAAATCAGTAGCCAAAATGGGATTAAGAAACATATTTATAGAGCACTGTATTTTTTTTCCAAACAGAGCACTACATGCATCATTTTATTAAAAAAATGAGACGCATTAAGTAAACATGTATATATTCGTCACCGATTATTTTTTACATTTCTTGGAAATGATTTATTACTTTTTATATTTTTACTCGGTTAGGAGCATGAGCTCGGGAGCCATATTAAGTTACTATATAGTTTTACGTTTCTTGCAAAAGTTACTATAGTTTCCAATAGATGCAAACTGGACCAATGTAAATATATTTCGAAATGTCAAGAAACGTTGTATAAAATGACAAGCCTGCATTTACACAGTCTGTGTGTGTGTTTCGCAAGAAGCCGGTATTTTTTGTGACGTGCGTAAAAAAGATCAAAAGATGTCTCGTAAAAAAGGCTTATTTTACCACCATTCTTTTCTTTTTATATAGACCACACAAAAAATGGGGGTTTTGTGCAACAGCATTGTGGTACAAAGATGTGTGCACGATTTTTGTTTTTGTTTGTACATTTCAATATGATTTTACAATGTGTTTTAAGTTAAGCTTGTACGATTTTTGGATGTGTTTGAACTTTTTTTTGTTACATTTCAATATGCATTTACAATGTGTTTTAAATAAAGGTTGCAATCGTACGGGGAGCCAAAACTCTGCTGTACATTTCGAGGTATTTTCATGTCAATGCATTTTCTAACAAAGACGGATTAATCTGATTCCTCCGTGTCCGGGATCGTGCGGTGGGCGATCCTTCACACCAGTCATCAACAACAACTCACCAAGACTAGTCGTAGCTACATACAGTTCACAAGACGACTTTGTCAGTATAAAAAACCAACAACGGTCTCTCCCAGGTGAGCCAGCCAGCGAGTGCGCCACCGCACCAGCCCAGATCTCCGCCTCGCCGGCTGGCCTCCCGCATCCCCGCCGCCACCACCATGCGGACCGCCGTGACGCGCGTGGCGCAGCGGGTGGTGGCTCCTTCGGCACCCACGCCCGGCGGCGAGCTCCCGCTGTCCTGGCTCGACCGCTACCCCACCCAGCGCGCCATCATCGAGTCCCTCCACGTCTTCAAGGGCCGCGCCGGCGACGATGACGCCGCCGCGGAGAGCCCGGTCAAGGCCATAGAGCGCGCCCTGGCCGCCGCGCTCGTGAGCTACTACCCCATCGCCGGCCGGCTCGCGGTGTCCGACGGCGGCGAGGGCGAGCTCGTCGTGGACTGTACCGGCGAGGGCGTCTGGTTCGTGGAGGCCACCGCGTGCTGCACCCTGGAGGAGGTGGACTACCTCGAGTACCCGCTCATGGTGCCCAAGGACGAGCTCCTGCCGCACCCCACCTACCCCGCCTCCGACCCCCTCGCCGAGGACTCCCTCATCCTTCTCGTCCAGGTAAAATTCCGATCTTTTTCCCCCTTGTAGCGAGTCCGTCCATGTCTGTGTTCTGGGAGCGGTTCTTTCTTCCGAGTCAACGGCTTACTAGCTAGCAATGGCGTCTGATCGATTGCCCCAATGCAATGCAGGTGACGCAATTCCAGTGCGGCGGCTTCGTGGTGGGGTTCCGGTTCAGCCACGCCGTGGCGGACGGCCCCGGCGCGGCGCAGTTCATGTCGGCGGTCGGCGAGATCGCGCGCGGGCGCGCGGCGCCGTCGCTGTCGCCGGCGTGGGGCCGCGAGGCGATCCCGAGCCCTCCGGCCGCGTCCGTGGGCCCGCTCCCGATCCCCACGGAGCTCCGGCTGCAGTACCTGGCCATGGACATCTCCACGGACTACATCGACCACTTCAAGGCCCGGTTCCTGGAGCAGACGGGCCACCGGTGCAGCGCGTTCGAGGTGCTGATCGCCAAGGCGTGGCAGGCCCGCACCCGCGCCTTCGCCTTCGCCAGGGGCTCGCCCGTGCACGTGTGCTTCGCCATGAACGCGCGCCCCGCGGTGCAGCACGCCCGCCCGGCGGCGGCGCTCCCGGCCGGGTTCTACGGCAACTGCTACTACATCATGCGCGTGTCGGCGCCCGCGGAGGCCGTGGCCGACGCGCCGCTGAGCGACGTGATCCGGCTGATCCGGGAGGGCAAGAAGCGTCTGCCCGCCGAGTTCGCGCGGTGGAGCCGGGGCGAGATGGAGGGGGACCCGTACCGGATCACGTCGGACCACCGGACGCTGCTGGTGTCCGACTGGTCGCGGCTCGGGTTCGCGGAGGTGGACTACGGGTGGGGCGCGCCGGTGCACGTGGTGCCGCTCACGAACCTGGACTACATCGCGACATGCATCCTGGTGCGCCCCTCCGCGCACAAGCCCGGCGCGCGCCTCATCACCCAGTGCGTCGCCGCCGACGGCGTCGACGCGTTCCACCGGGACATGATCCGCCTCGACTGATGATCATCAAGGTCGCGGGCCGTTCGTTCGTTGCCAACCCGTCGGTCGGCAGCTGTGTCGTCGGAGCAGACTACCACACCACCACGATGTACATACATAATACTACGTGCCCTGTGATCGATCGATGCAGAGCATCCCTGTAATGTTTGATTGATTCGTTCGTTGTATTCCATTGCATTCGTTTTGCCAGTTAGGAAAGAGTACATGATGTTGCAATTGCAAGCTGCTGCCTGCGAGGAAGAAGAAGTGGTCGTTGATTGTGAATCGCTGATGTAACCTGTAACCATCGAGTTTGGTGGGCAGCCGCTGTCTCCTCTTTGCCTAAAGCAAAGCAGGAATCAGCAAGCAAGAATAAGTAGTGACCTCACATTGCATCGTCGATGTCGACGCATTGCGTTAGTACGTACTTAGCAGTCAATCGCAATCCTGGTTTGTTGAGAGCTCCGGTAGCGTGCCTGGAGGTTTTTAAGTTAGGTTCTTTGCTTCTTCTGTAGCTCGTTCTGTTGATCCATCTCGCTGGCTTTTGTTGCGCTCTGGGTGGTGATGATTAGCAGGCGTGTGCTGGTTTGTTTGTTGGGCGATTCCATTCGGTGCTCGGATAAAGAAGCCGTTGCTCGTGTTCCAGAAGCGGCCTGCATGTTGGCCTCTTCTTCTCGAATAAAGAAGTCTGTTTGCTTGCTTGCTCCCATGTTTGTCACAGGCTGCCTAGCAAGCTGCCGCCTGCTGGTGTTGTATCATTTGTTCGGTTCTGCCGGATTAAACATCGCCTTTCTGAATGTGATCGGTTCGGCCTGTTCAATTCTTGGAAATTTAGGTGAATAAATTGACGGATGCCCAACTGCCCTGCCTTGCCCTGGGAGTGGGAGTCGACGGCTCGGGCATCCCATCCCTGTCGGTGCGGTGGTGCCTTGCCGTGTACTCCCTCCGTTCCATTTTAGTTGATTTCACTATAGATATATCTAGTATGTAAAATATGTCTAGATACATCTATTTCGAAATCAATTAAAAATGGAACGGAGGGAGTAGCAAGCAGTGTCATCTCATGGGCTCATGGCCGCGCGTATGGACGCGTGCTCGTTATCGCTTTGGCATTTTTCTCTGCCGTGCTAGGGCTACTTCCTGCTTGTCGGAGCGCGATGTTCGGCGACACGCGGGCGGCTCGGAGGAGCTTCACGAAACTCACGTCACAGTCCTCTAGCTGGACGACCTACAACAGCACTAGGGCCAGAGGATTGGGTTGACTTCCTGGCAGATTGGCCATGCCCGGGATCAGTCGACAGAAATATCAGCACTGTCAATGCCATGCCAGCTTAAACTGTAGCAGGGAATGCAAGCGTCGGTTCTAAACTACTCCACGTCGTAATCACGCGATGCTTCATCACATGTTCGCGTCATTTGGCTTACGTACGGACCGGAAGTAAACCGGTCATGATTGTTTTGAGTTCTGACAATACACAAACATACAGAGAACAGCCACCTGGCTGCTAGGCAGCTACTCCTCTTATCTCCGAGTTGAACTGGTCACAACTCGGAGCGCCGGAGGGAGAGGGAACAAGCGCCCATCTAAAAAGTAACGCAAAGCTTGTTGTGTGTGCTCCTTCTATATCAATATAAAAGGCAAAGCTTTTGCCTTCGTTTCAAAAAAAAAAAAAAAAAAAAAAAAAAAAAAAAGTAACGCTTGCTGAAGATCAAGCTTCTAAAGCTATCTTGGACGTACGATACGGAGATGTCGGCCGATATACCATTTTTAGGATCTACGGACACAGATTCAACATATCATTTGGTAAATTTCACTTTCGCTGATGTCGACCGATAGCTTTATCGGATATGGTCGATGTTTGACCCGATATGTGTACCTGTGTAGACGAATACGTACATGACAATGGTTCTTGGCGAAAAGCGCATTTTGAATGTGTTAGTTTTGTAAGGCCTGAGGATATCCGAACACGCCCTTATGCAAAAGGAAGCCCGAATCCACGGCTCATTTCATTTTCAAGTGTGGCTACTCCCTTTAGATTTGAAAGATGATGATCTCATGTCTTGGGCTATGTTCGGTGGACACGACACTGGTTACCGTTCGACTCGAGCAAAAATTGATGGGAGTAATTCATCAACATCCATGGTACATGGAAGAAACATTTGGCCTTCCTCATCACTCTCACGTCTTTGAGAGATTGGAACGAGCGGAATGTGAGGGCTCCTCACAATATCTCCGCCATTTAGCTCTAACAAAAGTTAAAACTGAAACAGTATCTCCGTTGTTGAATACAGTGGCCAAATATTTAAGGGCAATCATGCCGCAAGAGTAGCCCGTTATTTTCCGAGCTTTTTGCTTGGCGGTACTTTTTTTGAACTTCTTAATTAATGAGACAGTCAAAGCTTTTGTCTTTGTTAAAAAAAGATCATCATCTCGGTCATTTCTGTCTGCGTTAGATGGAAATCAGTGCGGAGGCCATGGATCAAAAGAAAACGGGGCTAGTTCTAGTAAAACGAAATTTTGACAAAACAGACCACATCGACAAATGAAATGTCAAAAAAGACCATCTGCCAAAATATTTGTCAAAAAGGACCACATCATGCGTGGCGGCAGGCGCGCCAGGCGACACGTGGCGCCTGCCGCCATGGACGGAGGCGACAGGGGAGGCCGCCAGGGGCTGCGGCGGCACGTTTCTTCGTAATGGAATCCCGTCGCTCTCGAACGGAATCTCCGTCGTGTGGGCCCCAGCCGCCTGGCCCGGTGTCGGCAGGCTGAGATGGCGGACATGCCGCCTGGGCCGCTGGCGGCCTTCGGCCATGCTGCCGACTGGCGCATGCGCATGGCGCCGATGCACTTATGCACTGATTCGAGTCTTTTAGATAGTACTCCCTCCGTATCAAAATATAAGTCGCACTAGTCACTTACCACACACATGTATGTAGACATGTTTTAGTGAAACATGTCTACATACATGTGTGTGGTAAGTGACTAGTGCGACTTATATTTTGATATGGAGGGAGTACGAAGTAGCACTGATTCGATTGTACAAAGACAACACAAAAAATAATTCTTAGCCCTTAGGCGACAGCATCCATCATGGGCGCGGCTCTTCGGCGACGGCCAGTTCCGCCTTCCCCGAGATGCCCCTCAAGCCCCAGCCTGCGGCCGACGCCTCGCTCGCCGCCATCACCGCGGCCACATCCGGTGAGATCCGTGCGGGGTGACAACGGTAAGGATCTGCTATTCCTCCGGGCGCTCTCCTCGATCCGATCCGGTGGATCTAGTTTAGGCCGGCGACGGTCGTTAGGATCGACGGTGAGGTCACGACATGAATCGCTGCAGCGTGCGCATGTGAAATCAGTGCTACTCTGCATGAGCCTGTCGGCAGCATGGCCGAAGGCCGCCAGCGGCCCAGGCGGCCTGTACGCCACCTCAGCCTGCCGCCACCGGGCCAGGCGGCTGGAGCCCACACGAACGGAGATTATGTTCGAGAGCGACGGGATTCCGTTACGAAGAAACATGCCGCCACAGCCCCTGGCGGCCTCTCCTGTCGCCTCCGTCCATGGCGGCAGGCGCCACGTGTCGCCTGGCGCGCCTGCCGCCACGCCTGATGTGGACCTTTTTGACAAATATTTTGACAGGTGGTCTTTTTTGACATTTCGTTTGTCGATGTGGTCTGTTTTGTCAAAATTTCTAGTAAAACTAGTGTAGACCCACCACCAGTGTCTTGCATTTTACTCGAATCCATATGCGTTGTGAACAAAGCATAAATTAGGATGATGTATGCCCAGGCAGAAAACTTGCAAGAGGCACGCCAAAGCAGCAAAACACCGGGTGCAACGGCTCATATGTTCGGTTACACGTTTACATTCTGCTTCAGCTTAGACAATAATACTCCCATCTAATCCGCAGTTAAATCATTTCAGTAACCCCTCATACACACCTTTACTCCCGATACCGCTTCAGTTGCATCACCAAGATATCACAAGACATATGCATGATACACTATAGTTTCTAAAATAGCCAAGTGGACTGCATAACCAGGACCGGCTCTGACCCAAGGCGACCTTCTGCGACGTACAAGGGGCCATGTCGGAGAGGGACCCATAATACATATGTGTATGTACAACGGTTGTTATTAGGCTGAATAAAATAATTTAGTATGTACACGGCCGTGATTGGGTAGAAGCATTATTGACGACAAACTCATTGAAATTTGGTTCTTTACTTGAGGCATGTGAATATTGCTTGTTATGTTTTGCAACTCTTTTAAACTTTCTGTTGTAATATGACATTACTTAATCGCTCATGTTAGTTATTTACAGATGGAATAAAAATGTGTGGTTGGAGATAAACTTTTAACATTTTACGTGATATGGATACATATATATAGTACCAATAGGGGCCAATCTTTCAACCTTGCACTAGGCCCCGAAAAATATAGAGCCGGGCCTGTGCATAACAACTATACTACAAAAATCTAAAATCTCAAACAGGGTACTACATACTGTTCTTCCTATTTATGTTGTGCAAAGTACCATTAGTACAGTAGGATTGTGAGATTTATGTGAAGCAACATAACTTTCTTATGTTGATTCCGATTACTATATTCCGATTACCATCCCGGTTTATAAGTCTTGTGTGCATTCCATGATCGTTGATTTGAGCAACTAAATATCAATTATATTTAACAAAAATATATCATTTGAAACTTTAGATCTTGTATTTTGTAATGATATAATTTTTATGTTATACAAGTAATGTTATATTGGTGAAAATTATGATCTCGGGACACGTGCTGGACTTATAAACTGGGACGGAGGGAGTAGATATAGTGTTAACAATTTCATTTATTAATTTGTAGACTCGTTTTCTCTTGGAAAACGGCTATGTGATAGACCGATGGTACGTCGATGCAACTTTTTTTAACATGGTTTTATAAGCACAGTCACATGCAAGTATAAGGAAAAATACATTGATTGCAAGTCCGTTTAGATACAACACTTAAAAACAAAGCATTGAGTATTCATCACTTATAATGCACCACTATCTAGAAAAACGCACCACAATGCATTAGGTCTCTTACAATGCAGGTTCAGTAGGGTTTTATGAATATTTCGTTGATATGGGATAGTAATTATAATAATATAAGAGGGAGGCTGTATCTACATAGAATACTTGCATGTGGTCATGTACAAAAAAAGTGGCTAGCTAAATCACATGTGTGCATGACCCCCAAATCACTTAATTAAGAATCAATGCATTGCACTACTCTTTTTTGTTTAGCAAAACCCCACAAGAGCTCTATCTATTCCTATAGAATAAGACATTGCCCACTTTATTAGGAAAAAACAGACGACAATCAGATACAAAAGGCACAAGGACCCCACTGGTCGAAAAAGCGATGGAAACCACAAATACACCGCCACACACAAAAAAGAAAAACCACCATCGATGAAGGGAGAGCCAAACGCATTTGGAGAAGAATAAATGGGCCGCCCAGCCATCAGAGGTGAAGGTAGTGTGGCCTCAGGGTGGGCGTTCGGGTTTACCCGAAATTTCGGGTCAGTTTTTTCGGGCTTTCTATAAATCGGGTTTCAGATCTGATACCCGAGATTCTTCTGAAAAAATCAAAACCCGACAAATCGGGTACCCGATAATTCGGGTTCGGGTACGGGTTTCCCCGATTTGCCCGAATTAGCACATGCAACAGATTTCCAGCGTGAGACAGAGGATGTCGATCCGGCGAAGAATACCGGCGGCCAGGGGGATTATAAGAGGGAGAAAGCCGGCGCAGTGCTCTGCCCGGCTGCCCCCTGTCGCGCATCACATCAAGTTTGTTGGGCTGGTCATCGTCTTCTCGCATCCGGACGAGCTGCAGTCTGCAAACCATGCGGCCGTCGGCGCTAGATCGAGACAGCAGGATGGAGGCGGAGACGCATCAACGTGCATGGGCGGGAGCGTCCATCTCGCTGTTGTGGTTACGACCATGCAGATGGGCTGCGGGCTGCGGCAGATCTTGATTGGCCATGACGGCTGGGTCACTGTGCTAGGAGCAGCTCGTCGAACATGGAGGCGGAAGAGCGGACACCGCACGGCGGCGAATCAGCGGCGCGGCGGCTGGCGGTGGGGTGAGGAGTGAGGTGGTGGCGTGGTGCAGAGTGGTGGCGGCTGGGTGCGAATGAAGACTGGGGGCGGGGACGGTGGAGTGGGTGAGGCCGTGAGGATACATGATAGGATGAAGAAAACCTAGGTTTAGGGTGTAGTTGTGCTGGGCCTCACGCACTCGTGAAAAATTGTTGGGCTTTCGAATTTATTTCGGGTTTATCGGGCAATTCGGGTTCTGTGGCTTGTTACCCGTATTGCAAGAAATAAATTCGGGTTTTCACGTGTGCTACCCGTTGCAACGTTCGGGTTGGCCGGGTTCGGGTACTACGGGTTCGGGCTCGGGTAATACGGGTTCGTCTTCGGGTATCGGGTTTTATGCCCGGCGTGTGTGTGGCCAGGGACGGAGCCAGAAAATGAATATAGGGGGGCAAAGCTATACTAATCATTGTGTGTCATCTCATGGAGGGGGAAAAACCAACAAAATTAGCTTAAACATTGAACCACCATGCTTAATACTACTAAGAAAATCATGATCATAGGGGGTAGCCCCCGCTCGTCCCCCCTTGTCTCCGTCCCTGAGTGTGGCACAACATCGACCACCTCGGCCAGGGGTCGCCGCTGTCGCATCAAACCAGCCGATGTGCGATGCACAACCTACCAACACCGCCCTCTAGGGCCAATGCCCCGACATCGACCACCCGCGGGGCCAAAGGCGGAGCAGGTTTCACCCGGCGCAAAACAAAACCACCACCAAGGGCATCTCCAGCCGTCCCCCCCAGAGCCCCCCCAGGACGGTAAATAGCGCCGTTTTTCACCAGCCGGCCCCCCCAGAAGCCCAAATAGCGCCGTTTCGGCAGAAAATAGCGCCGGCGCCCCCAGGCGAAACCCAGCCCACTGGGTTCACCCTGGGTGGGCCGGCGGAAGGAAAAGCTCGCGTGGGACAGCGCTGTCGATGAGACAACGCATTTTCCCCACCCGGCTCGCCTTTTCCTCTGCCCGTCTCGCCGTCGCCGCCACCACCCCTCCTTGCGCCGCCGCACACAAGCAGCTAGGAAACCCGCCGTCCAGCCCCCGGCACGCCGCCGGCGCCGCCCACTCCCCTCCGCCGCGATCTAGCCACCGGCGAGATTCTCGGGGCGAAACACGTCCACCCTGCCCGCAAGGTGTTCGGCGTTCCGCCCGGCCCAGCCATGGACTCCGACACCGAGGAGTTGCTCGCCGAGCTCTTCGACGAGTAAGATCAGGCCGCCATCGACGATGAAGAACAACTGGTGGTCTTGGCCTGCCTCGCCGGCTTGCTCGCCAACGAGGCGGGGCCGCGGCGTGTTGGATCGACGCGCGGTCGCCGCAAGAGCAAGCAGAGGTAGCGGTACGAGGGATACTGCATCCTCTACTCCGACTACTTCGCCAATGATCCTACGCAGGACGAGAAGGTGTTTCGACGCTGTTTCAGGATGAACTGCGAGCTCTTCCTCAGGATCATGCATGCCATCCGGGAGTTCGACACCTACTTCAAATTGAACAAGGACTGCACCGGCACGGTAGGCTTTACCTCAATCCAGAAGTGCACGATGGCCATGAGGTTGCTTGCATACGGTGCTCGTGCAGATGCACAGGATGACTATCTACACATGAGCGAGTCCACGGCCCTTGAGTGCTTGAACAATTTCCGCCGGGCAGTGGTTGCAGTCTTTGGCCCAATGTACTTGCGATCACCCAATGCGCAAGACACTGCTCGCCTCCTCGCAGAGAATGCAACAAGAGGCTTTCCTGGAATGCTTGGTAGTATCGACTGCATGCATTCGGCATGGAAGAACTGTCCATTCAACTGGCAGGGGATGTACAAGGGAAAGGAAGGAGACTGCTCGGTGATTCTTGAGGCCGTGGCTTCATATGATCTATGGATTTGGCATTCATTTTTTGGTATGTCAGGCACTCACAACGACATCAATGTCTTGCAGTGCTCGGATGTCTTTGCCGACCTTGTCGAAGGCCATGCTCCCCCTGTGAACTACGAGATCAATGGACACCAGTACACAAAGGGCTACTATCTTGCAGATGGCATCTACCCGAAGTGGGCAACATTTGTGAAGAGCATCTCCAACCTCGTGTCAGGAAGCGCGAAGGCTTGGTTTTCCAAGTGCCAGGAGGCTTGTAGGAAGGATGTTGAGAGGGCATTTGGCGCGCTGTAGTCTCGATTCGCTGTTGTCTGGTACCCATCTATGACTTGGTCGAAGTCCAACATGTGGGAGGTGATGTAGTGATGTGTGATCTTGCACAACATGATCATTGAGAGTGAGCGGGATAACCCGGTGCCTGACAGTGAGGCAAGGGCACCATACTACCGTCAGGGTTCTCTTGCAGATGTTGATCACCAGGTGCCGGCGCCATGGGCAACTTTCCTCACCACGCGCCGGGAGATTCGAGACGCTGCAACACATCTAGCTCTACAGAAAGATCTAGTGCAACACTTGTGGACGCGCAAGGGCAATGGCAATGTCGATAATGGCGATGTCAATGCCTAGTACGATTTGTTTTATTTGCTTGCATTGTTTAACTATTTATTTGTTTGTGGATTTGTACGTTAAACTATTTATTTGTGTGTGGATTTGTATGTTAAACTTTTTCTATGTGTGAATTTGTATGCCAAAAAGGGCCGGCCTTTGTTTATGCCGAAATATGGCCGAATCGCCGGCTGGGGGGCGGCCTGGGTTCACGGCTGGTAAACGCGCCCCCAGGTTCCCGATTCGCGCCGTTTGGCGCCGCGGCGGCCGAAAAAATGACAATTTTGAGCCCTGGGTGGGCCGAACGACTGGAGATGCCCTAACGTCACCAATTACAAAGAAATGGTGAAAGGGCATGGCGCCCCATGTGTGGTTTTGGTAATTAATGACAAACACTATGGAGTAATGGTTGCATCGAGTTGTACTTGTAGGGTTTGTCCATAGACCATGCTTGAACTCCATATGTTGGATTTAAGGTTATTGATGTCATTAATATATTGATATAATGAAGTTTTGGACATCAAGATCATCGAGGTTATGGATATATACTTGATATGATCAAGAAGAAGAGTATGTGATGACCAAGTTGTTATTCGAGAAGTTATCCGATGATTGGTCATGTGTAAGTTGAGCATATTGCAAGTATGTCTTGAAGAAAAGGATTATGTGACATTCATGGTTATCTTCAAGACATCATCTATTGAAAAGAGAAGAAAAGATACAAGGTTGATCAAGATTGATCAATACACAAAGCTCCAAGATGTACCAAGTGGGATAATGTATCTCTTGGTATGGTAAGAAATTATCCATATAGCTTTGTCAACTAAGCCATTACATGTGTGTGGCATTTTCTATGTGTGGTTAGGTATCTTTATTTGGGTGTGCATCAAATGAAGATTTCATATAGCCCATGGGGATGCCATCAAGTGGTGATCGTCATCAACCTTGAGATGTGCAAGTTCAAGAGAAGTATCTTGAAGATATCATATGCTTGAAGCTTGCCACCCATTTGGCGATAATGGTCATGTGAAGATATGCCGATAAGAGGCTCTCCCATAGTGGCGTATGGGGGAGAAATATGTAGATCTTCATGAAAGGACACAGATGTCGCCTAGAGGGGGGTGAATAGGCGATTAAAATTCTTTGCGGTTTAGACTTGAATAAATGCGGAATAAAACTAGCGTTTAATTTATCTAGCACGAAACCTAAACAAGCTAGGTTAACCTATGTGCACCAACAACTTATGCTAGACAAGATAAGCAAATATGTGATAGCAAGATATATTACTTCAAGCTCGATGACTATCACAAAGTAAATAACATAAGTAAGAAGCTCGGGTATAGAAATACCGAGGCACTTGGAGACGATGATTTATCCCGAAGTTCACTTCCCAATGGAAGCTACGTCTCCGTTGGAGCGGTGCGGAGTCACAAAGTGATCCCCGAATAGCCGTCAAATGGCACACCGTAATCTCCTTCGTGCCTCCACCAATGCGGAGTGCCACGAACCACTATGGGACACTTGAGGGTGGTCACCGAACCCGTACAAGGATGAGGCACACTCCACAACTTAATTGGAGGCTCTCACCGAATTCCCGCGGCTCCCAAAGCCACAAGAATCACAAGGTTGGGGCGCGACTCCACAACTTAATTGGAGGCTCCCAACTATCCCGCGAGCCACCAAAACTCTGAGATCAACAAGGACCATCTAGGGCACTCCAAGTACCCAAGAGGACAAGCTCTAGGGCACCCCAAGTACCCAAGAGTAACAAGCTTCTCAACTTCGATTTCCACGTATCACCGTGGAGAACTCAAACCGATGCAACCGATGTAAGAAGGCAAGACCACTAGAAGTGGTCAAATCCTTCACTCCCAAATCCCACCAAAAGCAACTAATGCTTGTGGGGGAGAAGAGAGGAAGAACAAGGAAGAACTCAACAAATGGAACTTCAAGATCACGATCTACTAGGTTTCCCTCACTTAGAGGAGGAATGGATTGGATGAATATGTAGATCTTGATCTCCTCTCAATTTCCCTCAAAGATATGCAAGAATCATGGGAGGGATTGAGAGGAAGGCAAGCTTTTCCAAAGGTCAACAATGGAGGAGAGAGATGGGAAAAGCTAGCTCAAGGGATGAGAGAACAGTTGGGGAAGAAACCCCCTTAAAAAGGTCCTCTCAAAAATCTGCCCGTTGCAGACGAAAAAGGCCGCAGCGGTAGTACCGGGCCGATCCCGGTAGTACCGAGCCGCGTTGACTCGAGGAAGAACGAAGACCAGTCAGCGCTCCCTGACTCGGCGCACAACGGTAGTACCGGACCACCTGGCTCGGTAGTGCTCCCTTCCCGGTAGTACCGTACCACTACCGGGGCAACTACCGGGTTAAAACTTCGAGAGGCAGAGAGCCATCCGGAGATACGGTACTGGGCCCGGTACTGCCCGCGGTAGTTCCACAAGGGGTCACCCGGTAGTACCGGGCGAGGGTCGGTACTACCGGCCTAAGAAGAAACTGCAGAACCAGGAAAGGAGAACCGCAATAACTTTTGCAAGGAAGCTCCAAACGAGATGAATCCAATTCTGTTGGAAATATTAAGGGTCACAAATATAGAGGGGATACCACACATGAGAAGGTGTGGACCCTATCTCGAAGGTGGACCGATAATATTTCCAACCAGAACACGCAATTTTCCATACGAAATCCGTTTTTGGAGAACTTGGGCGTGTCATGAAGATCACAACAAGCATCAAAACCCAACAAGGAGAAAATCCAAATAAGAACCAAGAAAGATGATGAAGGCAAGTATGCAAAGGTTTGAGCTCTCTCCAACTGATACGCTAAAGCTCAATCGAGAGCCCCTCTTGATAGTACGGTATCTATCCTATAACCCGGTCTCCCGACTAGTACCATGAGACCGGTAAAATAGAAACCCTATCATACTTTTGCCTTGCGCATTCCACTTGAGCTAGATGACGTCGATCTTGATCTCTACAAGTGGACCATCTTTCTTGATTGCGCTTCGCTTGGTAAAGACCCAAACATTGCTCCCCCATAATCCACTATGGGAGAGCCTCTCTTAGGCATATCTTCACATGAACATTATCTCTAAATGGGTGGCAAACTTCAAGCCTAGGATTTCTTCGAGATGCCCCCCTTGAACTTGCGCTTCTCAACATTGATGATGATCACCACTTGACGTCATCGATCATGGGCCATATGAAATCTTCATTTAATGCAAGCCCATAGAAAGATACCTAACCACACATAGAAATGCTACACACATATCATGGGTTAGTTCACAAAGCTATATGGACAATTGCTTACCATACCAAGAGATTCATGATCCCACTTGGTACATCTTGTAGCTTTGTGTGTTGATCAATACTTGATCAACCTTGTATCTTTTCTTCTCTTTTCAATAGATGATGTCTTGAAGATAACCATGAATGATCACATAATTCTTTTCTTCAAGACATATTTACAATATGCTCAACTTGATGAACTTGATGCCAAATACTTCATTATATCAATATATTCATGGCATCAACCTTGAATCCAACATATGGAGTTCAAGCATGGTCTATGGACAAACACTACAAGTAAAACTCAATGCAACCATTAGTCCATAGGTATTGTCATTAATTACCAAAACCACACATGGGGGCGCCATGCCCTTTCACTTCACCAAGCGAAGCGCAATCAAGAAAGGTTGTCCACTTGAAGAGATCAAGATCGTCATCATCTAGCTCAAGTGGAATGCGCAAGACAAAGGTATGATAGGGTTTCTATTTTACCGGTCTCATGGTTCTAGTTGGGAGACCGGGTTATAGGATAGATACCGTACTATCAAGAGGGGCTCTCGATTGAGTTTTAGCGTATCAGTTGGAGAGAGCTCAAACATTTGCATACTTAGCATATCATCTTTCTTGGTTCTTATTTGGCTTTCATCCATGTGAGAATTTAGAGCTTGTGGCATCTCTATACCAAGCTCTAGTTCATCAAAAACGGATTTCATGAATATCTTGTTGCGTTTTTTATATTGGAGGTTTTACCGGTTTGTCTTTTATAAAAGAGGTCAAACTCTTCTCTTGTGGATTCCTCCTCACATGATGGACTATGATGTTTTCTTGCATCATCTTGTCTTGATCGTTGTGGTGATTCCAACGAGCCCAAGAACATCGAAATCGGAGTTCAGATGAAAAAGATATTGCAGTTTTCATTTTGCTATTTCTGTCAGTTTTCAGACTATCGGATAATCCGATTCAAAATGAATAGAAATATCAGACCCAGATTTCTACTGGTCGTGAAAACTGCTATTTTGTAGCTCTCTGATGTTTTTCGGATAATCCGATTCAAGTGTGGGTCGGATTATCCGACCCGTGCTTTTTCTGGCCAAACGGGCAGATTTCTCCCCACCTATTTAAGGGGTCTTCTTCTCCAAAGAGACCCCAACTCTTGAGCACGGTTTTGACCTCCATTGTTGACCTTTTGAAGCTTTGCTGTCTCTCTATTCGTCCATGATTCTTGCCTCCAATTAAAAGGAAAAGAGAGAGGAGATCTAGATCTACCATTCCACCAATCAATCTCTCCTCTAAGTGAGGGGAAGCTTTTGGATCTAGATCTTGGAAGAATTTGGTGTTCTTCTTTGTTCTTTCTCTCTTCTCCCCCCAATAGCATTAGTTGCTTTGGTGGGATTTGAGAGTGAAGGATTTTGAGCACTTCTTGTGTTCTTGTCCATTGCATCGGTTTGAGTTCTCCACGGTGATACGTGGAAATCGAAGTTGAGAAGCTTGTTACTCTTGGGTACTTGGGGTGCCCTAGAGCTTGTCCTCTTGGGTACTTGGAGTGCCCTACACGGTCCTAGTTGATCTCGGAGTTTTGGTGGCTTGCCGGATTGTTGGGAGCCTCCAATTAAGTTGTGGAGACGCGCCCCAACCTTGTGATTCTTGTGGCTTTGGGAGCCGCGGGAATTCGGTGCGAGCCTCCAATTAAGTTGTGGAGTGTGCATCATCCTTGTACGGGTTCGGTGACCACCCTTAAGTGTCCCGTAGTGGTTCGTGGCACTCCGCATTGGTGGAGGCACGAAGGAGATTACGGTGTGCCATTTGATGGCTATTTGGCGATCACTTTGTGACTCCGCACCGCTCCAACAGAGACGTAGCTTTCATTGGGAAGCGAACTTCGGGATAGATCATCGTCTCCAAGTGGCTCGGTATTTCTATACTCGAGCTTCTTACTTATACTATTTACTTTGTGATAGCCATCGAGCTTGAAGTAATATATCTTGCTATCACATATTTGTTTATATTGTTTAGCATAAGTTGTTGGTGCACATAGGTAAACCTAGCTTGTTTAGGTTTCGTACTTGATAAATTAAACGCTAGTTTTATTCCGCATTTATTCAATCCTAAACCATAAAGAATTTTAATCGCCTATTCACCCCCCCTCTAGGCGACATTCGTGTCCTTTCAAATGGCCACCACCGGTAGCTAACCGACAAGAAAGTCAAAGCGGTCCGCTTGTTGTTGTCGCCATCATCACGGCTAGCAATAGGTGAAACCACAGACCGTCCTGCCACCGCCGGACTCTAACAACCGCCCGCCAAGAACGACATCGCCTCGTCTCTGTCCATGTACATTGGTCGCCTCTACCGCGGCAGCTGCGGTGGCAACTAAGGAGGTGGGGTTAGGGCGGCCCCCATGTGAGGGTCTTTGCACACTCCATACTCTCTTTAACTGTCTCTTACTCCCTCAGTTATTAAATATAAGGCTTTCTACCTGTTCTTGATTCGTATATATCTACAGGTGCTAGTGTATTGATTTGGTCATTTCAGTGTGTATTTTGTCCACATCGAATTGGTCAAAACATTTTATAAATTAGAACGGAGAGAGTAATTTTTCTGTAATTCGAGGGCCTCTGTACACTCCACACACTTTACTTTTAGACGGAAGGCTCGAATTGAGACCGACTTTGAATTAACGAAGCCAATAACCAGCTAAGGGTTACACCAAGTGTTACAACACACACGAGCGCAAAGCGCCCAACAGAACCAACAACAGACGACAACACAAAAGAAAAATCAAGTTGGAGTGCCAGCTTGACCGAAGTTGATAGAGCCTCTGTTGCACCGAAGTGATCACACACATGTCCACGCCAACAAACCTCCAGCGCCTCTTCATTACAGCCCAATGGGGCATACCTCGTCGGGTCGGCAGCCTGGTAGCACATGAGGAACCAAAGGTGGGGGGGTCTTGTGGAGACGCCTCCAAGAAGGTGCATGACGCGAGAGCGCGTCAACGTCGTCAGTAGAGACCGAGGTCCTGCACATATTTCACCTAGACCTCAAACCAACCACCCCTATGGCTCAGGCGAGAGCACACAAGGTGATCTACAAACTACAAGAGAAGTGCACTCGACGTGGGGCCGCCAGGAGGAGCAGCTTGAGGCGAAGAGACGGAGCCCATCAAATCAGACCATAGAATCGCCATCAGGACGTCTACAACAAGAAAAAGACACTCGGAGGTGACGCCGTCCTCGACTCTGGCTATAGCCAGGCGCAGCTTTCGCCGGGATCCATCCAGATCAGAAAATCCGGTCGCCGTCGCGAGGACAAAGAGCAGACAAGACAGGGACCACTGCCGCACCCCCCAACCTAGGAAGAACTAAGATCTAGACGCAACTAGATACACCCGCAGGCTGAACGCAAGAGCTGGTAGGCAAGGCCCGGCAAGACCCGGATCTAGACGTCACCAGTGACGCTAGGCCGGCGACACCACGACGGCTGCCCCGACAGCGCATCAACACCTACACGAGCGCGACCACGGAAATCGGAGCGAGAACGCTGCAACTGCGAGAGCAGCTGCAGCATGGAACCTGCTACCAACCCTGGCGAGCAGACGCCGGCTACGAGAGCTTTCCCAGTGAGCCAGGAAGGACATCGCCCCAAGCGACGCCAAAATGCCGGAGGCCCCGAGAAGCAGGATCCAACAGCTCTTGGACGACCCGGGCCACGACCAGGCCCAGATCCGACCGGCCCCAAAACTGGCGCTCCAAAGGAGGACAAGGAGAGGATCGGGGAGGCACTGCTCCGCCGGCCAGCAAGACAAGGCTCGCAACGGGCCGACCCGCGCGGTCCAGATCGAGGCCCGCTCGGCCCAGATCTGGGCCCGCACGGCCATCTCGGGGCTCCAACCGGAGCACCCAGCGTCGAAGCTTCGACAGCTCCGTCCCCAGCAGGGCGCAGACCCGCCGCTGCTACGTCCAGGGGCGCTGGAAGGGCCTGGGTCGCCGCCCGGCCGACGGGCCCGCATGGCCCAGATCTGGCCGGCAGGCGCGTCGTCAACTCGCCGCGGGAAGGACCCCCGAGAGCCTCCACACCGGCGGGCAACCGCCTCCCGGCACCGAGGAAGGCCGTCGAGCGCCGCCGACCGGGGCTCCATGACCATGGCTACGGAGAGGCGTCAACGCGTCGAACGCCTACACGGCGAGATCCCCCTCGCGCACCTTTGTTGCGGTAGAACGGGGTGAATTGAAATGCAGTTTGATTTTGATGCCCGGTATATAATTTAAATTCCCAGACACCAAATAAAATGCAAACCCGAATCATCAATCAACAAGGAACAAGAACAAACCACTCAGTAATGGAACCGCTAGATCGAGATCTCACCGCTGACCGAGGAAGAGGAGGAAGTCGTCGTCGAGGCAGTGATCGCCGGAGAACTCCTCGCACTGCCCCGCGCTGAGGCAAACGGCGGCACGGGCGAGGTTATGGCCCCCAAAGAGGTCGGTTAGGCAGATGCGGCGCCACAGCTCTGGCTCGTCGCGCGCGGCGCGGCGCCAGGAGCTGCACACCGCGGCCACGCCTCCCGTCAGGAGCTCAACCTGGTCGTCCAGCTTGCGGAGTACGTACAAGATTGCGTCGAGCGGCAGCTCCGCCCAATCCCTCGCTGGCGGCGGGTCGCAGGCGGAAGTAGGTGAAGACGTCGAGGGAATGGAGCGGCAAGGACTTCCGCCGGTGCCGGTGGCGCCGTCGACTCCGATGCGGCATCCCGAAGTGTAAGATCGAATCGCAGGGCTTAGAAGAGAGTCCGAGTTAGTTCTAAGCCGCGGGGACTCGTTTTTATAGGGATCTCTAGGTCGGTGAACTTTTGACCGAAAAAAATCAGTTTGAAAATGGACCCCACTGGGTTCTCATTCAAAAAAATATTTGAGGATCAGAACATATATATACATATGCTGTGGTTATTTGTTCGTAAGTTAAGCTGGCTAAGTTTACCAAGATATATCTCAATCAAATGTCTAATCCTTTGGATAGGCAAAACCGATTCTCGTCTCCGAGTAACTATATATAATAACCTAGTAATAACTAACAAAATATCAACTGAACTGACGCACTAGTTTCCGCCAACCTTATCCTTTCCCTTCTACTGTTCGGGAGAGGAGACACCGAGGCGACTCGCGTCTTCGAGAGCTCGCCGGCGATTTCGCCGCTCCCCTCCGTCTCCGGTCGCCGCTTCGGCACCGTGAGGTGGGGGGGGGGGGGAGGGAGCTCCGTTTCTCGTCGCGGGTGTAGTTTAGGTGTTAGTGTAGGTGTGCGTGCCCGCGCGGTGCCGTCGAAGACGGTGGCGATGGCGCTGCTGTTTAGGGCTTTGTCCTCCCCCTCCTTTCCCCGTTCCGGCGTCGCCGGGGAGGCTGTGGAGGTGGTTCGTCGGGCGCGGCTCTCTCGCTGTGTTTCTCTGGCCGGCCGAGGAGGCGAGGGGAGGAGCTGGTGGGGGTCGGTGCTCTGTTTTTGGTGCAGGTTGGTGAGGTGGTCTTCTTCTTCGGCGCGTCTGCTTTCGCTGGCCATGGTGGTGTGGCGAGCAGTGCCTGGAGACGGTGCGGTGCGGGCTGGCCTGGTCGGTGCGGCGTCGGTGGGTAGCTGGGTGGAGCTGGGGAGTTGGAGCTTTGGCCATGGTCGTTCATCGAGCCCAGAGTCTGTCGCGGAGCGGTGGATGGATCTTGCGGTCGACTACTTCAGGTGGTGGTTCCTCTTCCCCGGTGGCGAGTGGTACGGTGGTTCCTCTTCCCCGGTGGCGAGTGGTACGGCGGCGCCGGCGTCGGTTAGGTTTCTTGGGAGCGCGGTGGTGGACCTGATCGTGTTTCTTCCAGGATGCTCGGGGTGCTTCGTGCAATTTGCAGGGTCCTTCTGTAATTTCTTTTCTTTCTTGGACTTCTTTGTAATTTGTACTGAGTATGCTGATTATATGGATCGGGTCCTTTTCCAAAAAAAAATATCAACTGAACTATCAGTTTCAAAAAGTTGTAAACAGACAAAGTGTAATTAGCTTCAGTAGTGTGCAACTTAGACGACTATTTTCGAAAAGTTCAGACGGCGGAGAATAAGTGCATGCATTGACGAACAGGTGTAAAGCAGACGATATGCACATATACCGATCAATGATAAATGCGAACTTCAGCAAGTCATTGCAATGCAAACAGACGTTAGCAGTTTCAGCATTGCCTCAGCATTCAGGTTCTAATTGCAGCTGCCAAGTTAGCGTCTAATATGCAGCTGCATACATCCCAGTCCCTGGGAAACCAGATAACTGGGTGTAGGAGGTTCTGATATGTCGTACAAACATACAACCAGCAACAATGTAATTCTCTTATCTCTATATGCAGATAACCTGGTATTTATAGGAACTAAAGGATGAGACAACCCCAAGAACGGATATGCTTGCAGACTGCATGAAACTACCAGTACCACGGATTCCAAGCCATCCCCTCCGGGTACCCAGCGCCATGGATTCCACTACAGTCACGCGCAGCAAAGTTGGATTGCCAACTGAGGCTGCCGTCCGGTGCACCGTAGTAGGATTGGTGAGCAGGCTGCATCAAGTGCCCATAAGGCAGAGGCTGCTGCACAGGCATGGCAGTATGATGGTGCTGGGTGAATGCCCGGGGCAAGGGACCTTCGAATTCTCGTGTCATGTCATACTGAAGCATGGAATGGTAAGGCAGCTGCTCCTGGTAAGGGAACTGTGGTTGTGGAATCTGCGCCTGCTGGTGAAAACTTTGGGAGTATTGATTCCTCTCTGGTATGTTACCAGACTTGCGAACCATCCTTACTAACCCGTCAGCGTTGTCGTTCCAGGGCTGGGATGCAACAGGCCTGTCACCGCCATACTTGCGAATAATTTCCCTCACTCGATCTTCCGAAATAGAAGTGTGCTGATGGCTCCTGTTGCTCTGTGATGTAACATTGGCATCTGAGTTGGAGACGCTAACAAAATTGTATTCAGACAGATCATCATCACCCTTAACAACACCAGGACTAAGGCCCGGAAGAACTTCAGCAGTTACAACATCCTGGTGTGAGCGGGAAGCACTGGAAGAGCGAGATGGTGGCTGGGAAATCTTGGGCAGAACTGAACTAGAAATCGTGGTGGTTACAACATCCTGGTGGGAGCGGGAAGCACTTGAAGAGCGAGATGGTGGCTGGGAAATCCTGGGCAGAACTGAACTAGAAATCACAACATCCTGGTGGGAGCGGCAAGCATTGGAAGAGGGAGATGGTGGCTGGGAAATCCTGGGCAGAACTGAATTAGAAATCGTGGCCAGGGTCTTGGGGACGTCTTGCCTGTTGGGCACCCTAGGTGCCACACGGTGTCTCCTCCATACGACGAGTCCGATGATAGATGTTTCAGTCACGGTTAAACTGCCCAAGTGCTCCTTTGGCAGGTGGTCAGCAAGTATCTGAGTGGCCTTCCCTTGAGGGCAGAGGTACAACTCCACCCCTTCAGCAGGCTTCACTAGTCCTACTCTCTCATCTGCAATATACGAGTCAATGGTCTGCAGGAGAATATTAGGTGGTTAGAAAATCAGGAGCTCAATGACAGTGCTACTCTTTGACTTGATGGGAAAAAAATAATATTTGAGAACTATATTTTCAGGATAGTAGGGAGGAACCTGTAAAAGATGATTCCAACCACTCTTAAGGGAGCCCTCCTTCCGACATAACCCAGTCACCTGTAAAACAAGTGACATAAATTTAATGGAAAAAACAACATGTTCAGAAGAAAATTTGAAGAAAGCCAGAAAGGTGTGAAATAGGTAAGAAATCAATCAAGGTACTTAGATGCGACCGATGACAAAGATGATGGGCGGATAGAGAGGGATTACAGCGGCTTAAGCCATTAGGTATTTAGGTGTAGGTGCTTTCCAGAGGTGGTTTTTTAAGATGACAACTTGTTCCCAGTGGAAGTGAGCCAGATAAAAGATAGGAAAAGGCGACAAATATAAATTGGCGTATTACTACTTCATTTGATGTTAAATGTATTAGTATTTGTTGTCCCGTTGCAACGCACGGGCATTTATCTAGTTCAAACTATTCAATATATACAATGTCAACCTACCAAATAGTAGTTTATTTATTATTGAAATTCGCAGAAAATAAGGATGTTAATACCAGCACACAGATTCCAGTTCCAGTACGCAATACATAGGTAAACAAAATTCACACACCACTGTTTTATGACCTTGCCATACTGTCACTGCTGACCAAACTTCATGAGCTAGCGACAGATGTATGCAAAGAGCATGTTGCCCTTCGTCACAAAAGAACTGCTCTAATATGGTTCATATGTCAGCCATGCTTCTCCAATGATCCATGCCTACTCGTCAAATCTGTGCCAGAGCTGCCTCTAAGCCTTGGTTGTGGCTCTCGTCAGACTGGCTCAACGCCTCAACTCAACCAACTAGCTATAGCATCCCTGTGTTTATCTTCTCCATGGTACGGCGGACTAGGACCATAGCCTGGTGATGCAGCGGCAAACTCCAGCAGGTGGCAGAATGAGGAAGGTTTCTTGGCTGCTTTAATGCCAACCGAGGAAGAAACATTCAAGAGAGCTGTGAGAGTACGTAGAAGACAAAGGAAGGAGAGATTGACGATGATGTGAAAGTCGAGGATTGAGGCGAAGGAAGGCTGAAATGGCTTCAGGTAGAAGGGGGGAAAGGAGATGGCCTAATTTTTATGGCCCTTTAATGGGATCATGGGAGGATGCCCTAGAGGGATAGGGAGATGGAGCTGCTGCTGCTTGAGCTCTGTGTACACAAAGACATGACAACTCGGTGCAGCATCCAAAAAAGGGGAGAACAAGGGGAAATACCCAATTTTGTATAGGCAAGTTAACCGTTGCAGAAAAGTAGATACCTCTTTTAAAAAAAATAGAGTCGGCTTAGTTAGATCTCAGTCTCTAATAGATGAAGCTGTTTCCAAGTTTGTTGTTCCCAGGAAGCTATATAAAGCTTTCCTCAGAACTAAGCCCTAAGTCGGCCCTCTAATCTATGTCTCTCCTCATCCTTACACTCCATACCACCCAGCCATCTTCTCTGCGGCACTTGCCCAGTTATAATCTTGAGGAGTAAATATTGCTGAGGATAATCAGCTCAACTGGGTGGACATGAGAGACTGTAGATATGGGAGGCGACTTGTAGACAACCACAGGAGAGGAGGGGGTAGTAAACTAGATAATTATTATCACATCGTTATGAAAATAGAAGCACAGCTTTATAAAACTGGCTATGATAAAGTAACTTGGAAGAACAAAATAACCTATGTCTCAGAAACAAAGGTAGTATGTGGGGGTAGTTATAACCTCTCACAAACTATATCTCTAAGAAATTGACAGTCTAGCTGTAACTAATTTATATAACATAATAAGTACCAAAGTTAGGTATTTTCCACTGTCCACAAGACCATGACCCTAAAAATAAGGGGACAGTTTCGAAAAGTGGTGCTAAAATAGGAAGTGGCAGTGGCATTTCAGGTATTCAGTAACTTACCAGTAGCACAGGCTTGCAGCTTTTTTAATCGGTGTCATTTTATTCTTTAATTCTTTTATAGTTTAGTCTTTAGGTATGTACAGTTGTTCACTGGAAGTAGATGTAGATCACGCTATTACAATTACTTGTTCTGCTGCATGTGGCAAAATAACACAAATGTAGAAATTTGACCAGATTTGGAGCATCAGAGTCAGTGAAGACATGAGATCGCCAGATGCAGTAGAGTTCAAATTGAAATATGTGGCGAGTACAGATGCATTTCCAAGACTAAATACCACATCGCACCGGATGCAAAATCACACTGCATGCTCCACTTGAACAGTAATGCTAAACATGGACATAAATATTCTTATCAGGGCTTTCCTTTTTTTTTCATGTCGAATGTTTATTCTCCAGATCGCTTTTTCAGTATCATATTGCTTGTAAGAGCATCCTAAGAGTATATTATACGAAGCTGCTCAAGTTCAGTTTGTTAAAACTCAAAATAATATATTTGTTTTGATACAAAAAATATATATTTGAATCTTGTTGTCCGAATACAGGTGACTTCCAAAAAAGTAAATGGCTCAATGTAACAGTGAATGTACGAAATGTCAAGATTAAAAAATACCAAACTATTAATTGATTTAACTCTAACAAGATGATTACTAGGTCTAGCAAAGGGAACATACATTAGTGGACTATTTCCGGGGTGCCTTTTCTCATGACCTACTTTCATGGCCTGCTCTATTGATCTGCGTAGACAAATTTACATATGCAAATCCATGTGTGCAGCTTGGAGCATGATTTTAATATCCAAGTTGCAAGAAACTAACTTCAGTTGTGTTGACTACTTGACTATAAAGTCCAAAGTTTATAACATGATTCTTTCTTACATTAGCAATACCTGAGAACAGTACAGCTGCGACGTGCGTTGAGAAAAAAATAACTCTGTAGATCATAACAGAAAAACAATACCTACCAGTATGCGATGTTTTTATGGTGAATAGTGAATACAAGATAAACGCACACAACCCGCTCACGCCACCGTACTAACACACAATAATGCGGGTCTGCTAAGAATAGATTGGAGGCACCACCATAACAACTTAGGCCAGGCATGCTATGTCCCATATAACTCGTGGGGGTGGCAAACTAGTATGGAACAGTGTCATTCCTAAGTATGGATAGGCCACAGAAAGAGTATTGAATTACCAATTTTATTAAACGACATAGTCATCCAACCGAAAAAAGCATATATGAAACCCAATGTTCAAGATATCGGCCGATATAACGATATATCGGCCGATATATCGGAAATCGGGTCTGACCGGTATGATAAGTGTGTTTCTTCTCTGTTTATCGGTCTGGGCGATATATCGGTCTGACAACCGATTTATCGAGATTTTCGCCGATAAATAGCGTGGGTCCCAGATGTCTGAAAAAAAGAAAAACTAGTTTTTTTACCCCGCTGCCCCGCCGCCTCCAGGCTCCCAAATAGCCTCGCGATTGATCTTCTCGAGTCTCATTACTCGATAGGGTTTGGCCAGTCCGCTCCTCTCCCCTAGATTCATCTACATCCCGCCGCCATGATCTCCTCCGGTGGCTGGAGCTAGCTCGCACGACCAGAGCTTGCCGCCCGCCTAAATTGTCCCTCGTCCGGAGCAGCCAAGGTTGCCGAGCTTCCGCGCGCACGGCGGCGGCCAGGATCAGGACGGCCGGAGCAGCTCCCCCGTCAGCCCTCCTCAGGACTCCACCTACACCGGCACAGCGGCGCAGCAGCTCGCCCCACGCCGCTCCTCCTCCTTGACCCAGCAGCAGCCGAAGCTCCACACGCCACGGATAAGGTACGAATCTGCTTCTCCTTCCAGTGCGGGCGGCAGTGCCTCGATTCTGTTAATTTATTCCAGTGATTTGTGATGCGTAGTAGTCAAGTAGCGAGTAGTGATGCATGTAGTACGTACTACGTAATGAATTACTGATGAATGATTAGTAGTACCAGTAGTGCATCCGGCCAGGAGATTGTACTATTGAGAAATTTTCTATTTTTGGTTCATGTTTGTAGTCTGAATGTCTGATACATGCATGTCTACTTGCTTTTATTTGTGTATAGATGGCTGCTTCAGGTTCAGGTTCAGCACAGGTTACTAGCTCGACACTTAAAAGGAAGTCAGATGACATGGCTTGGGAGTTTGCTGAGGTGGTCGACCCGCATGATACGCAAAGGCTGAGGTGCAAGCTCTGTGGAAAAGTGATGTTTGGAGGGGTGACTAGGATGAAGCAGCACATTGGTCAGATCAAAGGTGGTGTGAGCAGTTGTATGCAGGCCAATCAAGATCAGATTGATCGGGCTTTTGCGGCACATGAGGCCCCAAAGAGGAAGAAGAAGGAAAAGCAAAAGCGAGAAGAAGAACTTAAAGCTGCAGTCACCATAGAGGTCAATGAGGCTGATCAAGAACAGCTTGATGAAGTTGGTAATGGTGATCCGAAGAAGGGACCTATGGATCAATATGTTGCTCCAATTGATCCTTCAATCCCGCTGAAATCAACTAAAAAACAGCAGAATATAAAGGATAGTGTTGATAAGGAAAGGGCCTACAAAGTTGGGCAATATTTGGCTAGATGGATGTATAAGAAAAATTTACCATTCAATGCCATCAATGATGATGATTTCAAACAGTTTTGTGAGGCTCTTGGTCGCTATGGTCCTGATTTTAAGCCACCTTCGCAATACATGATCCGAGAGAAGATGTTGTTGCAAGAGGTGGAAAGGACCAGGGATTTGTTGAAGCCACATGATGTTGAAAGGGCGGATACGGGGTGCTCTATCATGACCGATGCTTGGACAGATAAGAAAAGAAGGAGTATCATGAACTTGTGTGTGCATTGCAAGTTGGGGACCGTATTTCTTGGATCAAAGGAGGCATCAGCCGATGCACATACAAGTCTCTACATCTTCAATTATGTAGATGAGTGCATTGAGAAAATAGGTACTGTATTTCTTGGATCAAAAGAGGCATCAGCTGAATTTTATCGCTTAACATCGACTTGCCCATGTTTAAAAAGAAGGAAGGCATGTTTGGAAAGGTGGCTGCCACAAAGCAATTAGCAATGCAAATTTCAATGCTGGTAAGTTTGTTCTCAAGATAATTGTCCTCTATTGCATTTCTGAAATTTCTGGGCTGATCCATAATGCTATCTATTTTACAAATGTAGGGGAGTGGTGGGCAACTTATGGACTAAAAACTCCTACCTTGATGTACATTGCTTTGAGGATACTCAATTTAACCACAAGTTCATCTGGATGTGAAAGAATTTGGAGTGCTTATGAACAAGTAACTGTCAACTTGCAAATGCTCAAATCTGATCCATACATTATTTTGAAAAAATTGTGAATCACTAAGCTTCCTTTTGCAATCTGTAGGTGGATGCGAAGAGAAGAAACAAACTCGATGTGCGCCGTAGGGACGATCTAGTTTATATTCAATTCAATGGAAGAATGATGGATAAGAGGAAGAAGTATTCCTCATCTTGTGATATTCTTCTCGGTGAAGATGCTTCCATGGCACAAGATTGGATATGTGAAGGTGCTTATGTTGATGAGGGGGAGGTTGATCCCATCACGGGCCTTAGTTCTACCATAGATGGCAATCCATTTAAGGTTCCCGAGTTTGTTGAGCTGCGTAGAAGCCAAAGAGTGAGAGAACTTCATGAAGTGGAAGATTTTATTTCTGATGAAGACGAATCTGATCATGTGGTTGTCAATGATGATGACATTGACTATGAGTCTGATGATGATGCGGTGAAGGAAGGCCATGCCAATGAAGATGAGGAGGGAGACGTGATGGAAACTTGATTCCCGTGGCTTCGTTTATTTCAGTTGTGGCTTGACTCGTGAGAGAACAAAGTACTATGTGTGCTGTTTGGTAGTTCCTATTTTTCTTTGTCATGCACTGATTCAAGTGCTGAACCTGATGGTGCTTTGATTCTGTTTCATTTGTGCACTTATCACTTATGTATTGCTGAATCTGGAATATTTTTATCTTTCACTATTTGTCATGTATTGCCGTATTGGTCAGGTCATGTGTGTGCGCCTACTTTCAGCAATTTATTTATGTCCAGTGCTTTTTTGGTGTGTAATATAGGATACTTTGCATTATTTCGGTTAGTAAAACCTGAGATTTTTTTACAAAACTTGCCGATAAATGGTCGACCGATATATTCGATTTATCGTCCGATATTCCGATTTATCACTTATCTTGTGTCGACCGATACGTTAGCGATAAGCGATATCCCGAACATTGATGAAACCACACATAGAAAAAGTAGTTACCATTATAGCACGGCTCTTGGATTTAGGAAGTTGTTCAAGAAATTCTTTAAGAACACTGAGCTTCACTCGTCCCTTGATCTCAAGAAAGCGGTGCCACTCATTTGTAGATGGCTTTTCACCACTGCAAAAGAAGAGCAATAATGCTAAAATAAGGATGCCTCCAAAATATTGAGATGCAAGCTAGGACATGTGATGCTACAGATATCAAATGGTGTGTTGTTTGTTGAAAATAAAGAAATGACAAAAAGAAAGCACTTCTTGTCAAGTGGTCATGGTTTTTGAGTCGCTAAAATGTTGCTGTAAAGTCACCGAGTCGTTTTCTCAAAATCAGGCGACTCGCCACTATTCAGGCGACTTGGGCGACTCTACAGCAAAATTTTGTCGACTATACAGCAATTCGCAGGGCTGGCGACTTGACTTGGCTCAGCGACTCAAAAACCTTGCTTCTTGTTCTTAATAGTGTATATCACAAATAAAGCATTTATTAATTACATATGATTACTGTAAGCAAGGGGATGAAACAAACCTTTTAAAGATAGCAACAATATTTGTGAGTGAAGTCAAACTAAGCTGAATTGTTCCCTCCCATATACTGCCATGTGTCAACTCGGCATCAGGAGTTATCTTAAACTGCATGGTAGATTCAGGAATAGAGCCATTTACAGTATCTGTTTTTTCAGCATCCACCTTTTCAGGGGGGCATTTGACTATCACATCTCCCTTTGGTTCTACAACTGGATCCAAAAATGAAACTGATTTGTTTATGGGCGATTCTAACTTGGACTGATCTTCAGAATGTGGTTCTGAATGAAGGATCTGCATCAATTCATCCAGTGACATGATCTGTGGAAGATTCTTTGTGACTTGCAAGTCATCAATCATTGGTTTTGGTTCTTGCATAAGATCACTTTTCTCATTTGCTCGATATTCAAAATTGCTCGATGTGTCACTGTCGCATGTCTCAGCAAAGGCACCCCCAAGCCCAACTTCGGTAACATCTGTTTCATCCACTTCAACTTGAAATTCTCCTTTGTGTGTTTTCCTCACCAAGCGTCTAACGTCCACTTCTCTATCAGGAAGAACAACCATATTTGCAAGCTCTTCAGCTTTAGCCATCCGCCACTCTGAAAGCTCCTTTGAAGCAAGTTCTTCGATAGTCATTGCACAAAGGCATATAGGTGTTATGTATCCAGACAAGACTCGTTCCCTCAGCACAGGATTATTTTTATCTTTCAGATTAAACAGAAGTGATCTACCTTTCTCCTTGTATTTCTTATTAACTCCTCCAAATAATTTGAAGAGCTCCTCTTCAATCCCCAATGCTAAGCTCTGGCCCTTATGAATCCTGGCCTCCTTTTCTCGAGTTGCCTCATCAGTGGTAATTGCTCTTTCAGACTCTGTCCTGATCGGAGATAAATTAAGCTCAGCGTGAGCATCAGACATCCTGGCCCTCTTTGGATTGGGTTGTGGCATGGATTCAGAAGGTCCAACAACAGCCTCAGTAGCCCAGTAAACACCATGATATTGCAAAAGATCATCTAAAGCAAGAGAGCTATTGCCAGATACTCTGTCCCCCAAGGGAACATGCTCTGTTTGCCTCTGCGTAGCATCCCTCACTTTCATCCCCATGTCTGCTCTCAAACTGCTAAACAACATGTCACCGTGGTGGCTTCTGCTAGCAGCAACTTCTGTGTCTGTGACATTATCGTCATCATCATCATCATCATCATCATCTTTACCTGCATCCTGGAATGCGGTTGTGATTCCCTGCAATGTATTACCACCGCCTGCCAGCCTGTTCTCCCCAGCTGACCCCAAAGGCGACACATTTCCAGCAGATTGCTGCTCAGAATCCACGCCCAAGGCAACAGCCAGAGCCTCCCTGAACCTCGACCTCACCAGCTCAAACACCTGCGCCTGCGAATGGGCCTTCGGCTGCAGTTCCTTGGGAGCAAAGCTCTTGCCAGCAGAGGAGAACTGCAAAGACACCGTCTTGAGCATCTGGACCTTGGTCGACACCGACGCCGCCGTCTTCTTGCCGCCCGCCGAGGGAGGCGACGGCTTCGGCATGAACAGCTCCGGGAAATCCGTCTGGACACGCAGCACCTGCTTCGGCGGCCTCAACGACACCCTGCTTCCGCTGGACCTGGGCGCAGCGACCTGCGCTGGGTGCTGGCTCGTGAGGGGCGCGATCGTGCCGGATCTGGGCGGGGGACGGGTGTCGGGGTGGGAGACGGCGGGGTACGGGACCTGCGCGGCCCGGTGGGCGGGCGAAGGCAGCCCCTGCTTCGCGAGCCCCATCGCGCCTCCCAAACACGGACACGCCCGCCCGCCTAGCGATCATGCGAATTCCATGGCGCGCGGAAGATAGTTAGCTAGGGTTGTGGTAGCAAGAACGGCGTACGGACGGGCGAAGAAGAAGAACGGCCGGCGTGCAGGTGCAACGCGGGTTTCCCGGAGAGCTCACCTCGGCGAGGTCGGGGTCGAGCCGGCGCGGTCGGGGAGTCGCGGGGCGAGGCGGCGCGGAGGCCGGAGGACGGCGGCGGTGGCGGAGATCGTGGCGGATTTTGGGGTTTTTGCCGTTTCCGGCGCGCTTTTGGGGACGAAGGAGGGAGATGACCACGTGAGTGACCACCGCGTAGGAAGGTCTTATACAGCGCCTAAGCGTTTAACTGCTGTATACCGATCACAGGGCACCGCTTGGGCCGTGGGCCAGCAACCTCGGCCGTCCGCTCGCTCGGCCCTGCTGTTGCCTTTCTTGCAACTAGAAAAACAACTGTTGCCTTTTTTTTAGGGTAGCACTAGGCGTCCCCCGGGGGATCTCACACGCCGATCCCCGGGTCGACAACCGTCGGATCGGTCTGATGGAGAGAAGGCGTGGTTATCCGATCCGTTTGCAAGCCCGCATCGCCCTCTCGCCCAGATAACGCGGAAACGGTCGCTTTCCAAGCCCACGTGGCCACGTGGGTGGACCCGTCTTCCAAAGCTGCACGACATGTTTTGACTCTTTCCTCTCTGCACCCAGCCTACACCACCGCGTCGCCCAGAAATTCCGGCGACGAATTTCCCGCCGGCCCCTGCTACCGCCAGCACCGTCGCACTTCTTCGGTGGTAGCACCGCCGCCGCCGGCGGGTAGAAGCACGGTCGTGCCAGGCGGTGCCACCATGGTAGCAGGACGATGGTGCATGGCCCAACATGCCTTGACGCCCAACTTCGGCCATCACCGGCGGGAACATGGACAGATTGAAAACCTTACAAATCTCTACAACAATCCTTACATGGATTTGCACCCAAAAAAGGAGGAAAATTGCTTCAAACTAATAAGGATTTGCTCCTCTTGAAGATAAATTGCGTCACATAAAAAAGAAACGAAAGTTGCTATAAAACAACCTACAAACTTGCATCAAAATTTTGCTACAACTCTTATGTTGTTTGCATCCACAAGTAGAAGAAATTTGCTGCAAACCTTCAAAGAATTTGCAAAGATAAAAATGATCTTAGAAATAGAAATTTGCAACAACTCTTCAATGGATTTGCATCAATAAAAAGTAATGCTTGCTACAAACCTTCCAAAAGTTTGCACCGCATCAAGAAAATGTGTCAAATGAAGAAACTGCTACAACTCCCCTGCGGATTTGCATCAATAGCAGAAAATTATGCTACGGAGATTTCAGATTTTTGCTACAAAAGTACTTTTCCACCGCACCGCTGCTGCGAATGCCGGACTCCAATGGCAGCAACTTCGATCATCCGTGGTAGCACCGCCACGCGTCTACGGTAGCACCGTGGGCCGCCTATGGTAGCACCACCGGTCACCGGCCTCCAATAGTAGCAGCACCCGTCATCCGTGGTAGCACCACCACGCGCCTATGGTAGCACCATGGGCCGCCTATGGTAGCACCGCCGGTCACCGGCGGCCAATGGGAGCAGCACCCGCCATCTGTGGTAGCACCACCACGCGCCTACGGTAGCACCGTCGGGCGCCGGCCGCCAATGGCAGCATGACCCGCCGCTGATAGAAGCACTGGGTGGCCTTCCGCGGTGCGGCGGCGACTTGTGAATGGGGAGAACGAGTGGAGAAGACGAACGGGCGAGAATTTGGTCGGCGCGGGGAAGAAGCCACGGCGGTGATACGTCCAAAACGTATCTACTTTTCCGAACACTTTTGCTATTGTTTTACCTCTAACTTGTATGATTTGGATGCAACTAACGTGGACTAACGCTGTTTTCAGCAGAATTGTCCTGGTGTCTTCTTTTTGTGCAGAAAAGTCAACTTTCGAGAAAAACTCCGAAAACAATTGCGATCGTCATATTTCACCGGAAGACCCACGGAGCCAGAAGGGGAGTCGGAGAGGCCACACCAGGCAGCCACGCCATAGCTGGGCGCGGCTGGGGGTGGGGCCGCGCCTAAGTGTGGCGTGGCCACCTCGGTCGCCCCCCGACGCTCCCCTTTGGACTATATATTGCCCTTGACCTAAATATCGAGGGGGGTTCGACCATATTTCGCGAAACACATCCACGCTCCGTCGCCGCCACGATCTCTATTCCGGGGATCAGAAGTTCCGTTCTGGCACCCTGCCGGGACGGGGATTCGGAGGAGATCATCACCATCGTCATCACCACCGCCTCTCCATCAACCATCAATGATTCCTCCATCCATGTGTGAGTAGTTCCCTGCTGTAGGCTGAGGGGATGGTAGGGATTGGATGAGATTGTTCATGTAATAAGTTGCCAGATTGTTAGGGCATGGTGCCTAGTATCCATTGTTAGTGCTATTTATCATTGTTGCAACTTATTGTGCTTAATGCTTGCCACTAGGGCGCGAGTGCCATGATCTCAGATCTGAACATGTTGTTGATGCATGAGAATAATTATGTTTTAGATCATATCTGCAAGTTGTTTTCACCTGTTATTGTCCGGAACCCGAGGCCCCGGGGTGACAGCAACCGGGATAACTGGAGGGGATGGCTTTGACTTGAGGATTACGTGTGTTCACGGAGTGTTAATGCATTGCTCCGGTACTTTATTAAAAGGAGTACCTTAATTGCCAGTAGTTTCCCTTGAGGCCCCGCTGCAAACGGGCTGGCAGGACAGTAGATGTTGTGCAAGTTTCTCATTGCGAGCACATACGACTATATACGGAACACATGCCTATGTTTGACTAGTACTAGGATGCTTTTATAATTGTTTACCTGCAAATGCCCTGAGTTATGATTATTACATGAGCGCTCTTATCCATGCAACGCCCATACATCCGTCCCTATGCCTACAGTACTTTTAAACCTGCTGTTTACTGAAATTACTGCTGCTGTCTTTGTTACACTGTTGCTGCTATTACTTTGTTACTACTGCTGTTATATCACCGTTGCTACTGATAATCTTTGTCAAGGAAGTCTACTTTCAGGTGCAGCTGAACTGACAATTCATCTGTTAAGGCTTATATTTATTCTTTGGCTCCCCTTGTGTCGAATCAATAAATTTGGGTTTTACTTCCCTTGAAGACTGTTGCGATCCCTATAGTTGTGGGTCATCAAGACTATTTTCTGGCGCCGTTGCCGGGGAGCATAGCTTTATTTATAAGTTCATCTGGAAGTGATATCCTTTGCTGCAATCCATTTATCATGGGGAAAACTCATGACAAGAAGGTGGCTATTCTGCCATCCACTATAAGGAAAGGTACGTGACGAGGGGTAGACTCATCAAGACCCATGGTTAAGGTCCCTAGGTTATGAATATGGGGGAGAGAACGTGGTAGAGCTGGAAGTATCGTCGGCTGACAAGCAGGGCAAAGATTTTACCCAGGTTCAGGGCCCTCGTGTGGAGGTAACACCCCTACGTCCTGCCTGTCTGTTATTGCTTTGTGAATATGATGGTTACAAGGATCCCGGCGAGATGTCGATCTCGCTAGGGTTTGTGGCTCTGGTGGTTCGTTGTCTGGTTCGATGGCCCTCCCAGTCCTTAAATAATAGGCTGGGTCTCGGGTGTTCGTAACCGACTCGATTTACAAGTATGGAAACCCTAAACCGACTATTACTTCGCCAAACTTGGAGGATACTCCATCTTCGTGGGCCTCCCTTCATGGGCTTCATGTAGGCTCTGATAGTTGGGCCTAGTCGATACGTGCACCAGGTACCCTCATGGTAGGGTACCCGATAGGCATACCCATGTCAGTAGCCCCCGAGTACTTGTCTGATTCGAAGAGTCGGGCATGGACTCATACATCATGCACGTTATACATTTTTTACATCTGCATTTAGAATTCTTATGAAATAGCACATGTCAGCTATGTCGAGTGTTTCATCGACTATGAGTTTTTGCTTATGATAGTCAAGGGATATTAGCTTAGCAGGCCCGGCACACACGACGGATCGGGGCCGGTTAACTACCATTCGTGGCAAAACCATACTAGCTTTCAATCAAACTCGAGTCCCCGGACTCGAATCTGGAACAAACTGGACAGACTCGAAACAGCCGTTGAGGTCTTACGGAATCGAACTGCAGTATAATTTTGAATCAACCCAACGCGTCCGTCGGGGATTATTCATCATGTCTGCTGACACGGAACATTTAAGGATAACGCTGCTGGAGCGGTCCTTAGCCCAGCTCGACTGATCGGCGGGTCTTACCTTTGCACTATGCATGCAGCATCCAAGGATCGTCGGATCAACTCGGGAATATTTTGAGTGTGATTTTGCTTATGAACTCAGTCGAGTGTTTCATCGACTGATATTTTTGCCATTATTCTATCGGGTGCGCGACAGCGCTCCCGATGGGAGTAGCCCCCGAGATTGTGCTTTATTGCTCGCAATAGAGGATAATCTCAAAAATCTTTTTACCCTGCACATAGTAGTCAAAGAATTTTTTTGATACGCTCCCGATGGGAGTATGATGCTGCAGTCGAAATAATGTCGACTGGCCTCTATGACATTTTGCTAAAAAACTAACAAAGACGTATGCGAGAAACCACCCGAAGATATCATCGAGTGACTTTTATGCCCGTTGTGAAAGAAAGAACAACGTCAGCAGTGACGCATTTTGCGACTGCTATCTCTGACAAGCGGTGGCGTGCTTGGAGAGGCTTTGATAGGACGTGACCCTGTTTTGTGGGCCCGTTTCTGCAGAGCTGACCAGGGATGACGCCGCGTGGACTTGATTTGACCGTTCTGGCGCGATTTTCACGGGGCGTAATGATGGTTTCCTGGATTCTCGTGCATAGTGGACGGAGTGGCCGCCGACGGTTGCTCTCCAGGGCTGCCACGTGTACGGCCAGATTTCGCGCGGAGCGTATGCATTTGTTTTAACGGCTGCGATCGTTTTTGTGATCTGTGGTAAATAAGGGGGAACGGCGCTGGCAAAGTTTTTTACTTGCCATTTGCTCCCTGCGCCGCCCCTCGTCTCCTTCCTCGCACTGCCCCTCCATTGCTCTGCGCCCAAGCTCTTTGCCCCACACTTCCTCCACTGTAGCAATGGCGAAAGGTGGAGGTGCGAAGCGTGGTGCTGCCGCCGCCGCCGCGACTGATGCGGCCAAGGGCAAGAAGGCCGTGGCGGGTACATCTGCGTCCGCCGCGCTGAAGAAAGGTAGCGGGGACTGGGCGAAGTCCACCATCAAGGACGCCCATCTGATCAAGTTCCGCGAGCAGGGGTATCTGCCACCCGCGGAGCAGCTCGCCGTCCGCGCGCCGTCGCCCAAGGAGGTACTCCCCGAACCACGCGCCAACGAGCGTGTTTGTTTTGCGGAGTTTTTGCCTAGGGGCTTTTCGCTTCCCCTCCACGATTTCGTTCGTGGTCTTCTTTTTGCCTACGGGGTGCAGATCCATGATCTCACCCCAAATGGCATTATGCATATCGCGTGTTTTATCACGCTGTGCGAGTGCTTCCTCGGCGTCGCACCCAGCTGGGCGCTGTGGAAAGCCATCTTCATGGTACGGCCGAACAGAGGAGGCGGTCGCACCTACCCTGTTGGCGGCTGTGGAATCCAGGTGCGCAGCGACACCCGCTACTTCCGTCTGAAGACCGTCGACTCCGCTCAAGGCTGGAGGAAGGGATGGTTTTATGCGACTGTCGAGCAGGATGCAGCCGCCCCTTTCTCGACTGCTGCTTTCACCAGGACCAAGGCGTGGGATCACCAACTCTCAGCCGAAGAAATGGAGGAAGCAAGCCCTTTGCTGGCTCGGATCGGAGGCCTGCTGGACAAGGTCACAGGCATCCATTTGATCGCTACCTTTGTGAAGAGGCGGGTGTGGCCCATCCGTGCCCGAGCGCACCCCATGTGGGAGTATGAAGGCGCGGGTGACATCACCCGAATGAACCCAGAGGAGCTTTCAAGGAGTGAGCTGCTGACGCATGTGCGGCACATCACCAACTTGACGACAGGCGACGCTTGCAACGTCGACTGCCCTGTTGCACCATATGGGTTGGAAAACCCTTTGCTTGAGGTATGTAAGTATTATAGTCTGCTTGCAATGAAGAGTTTGTCACTCGCATGTTCTGCGATATGCGGATTTTGATTCTGACTTTGCAATCTGTGATGTATGCTATGCAGGGTCACTCGACTGCTGCCTCCCTTCCTCCCTGCCTGAAAATGGCGAGACTGAAGAAACACAAGCACAGGTGGTGGACCCGAAAGGGGATCATTCACCCATCCCTTCTGCCACAAATTCTCATTTGGAGGAGGTCGAGGAGGAAACAGCAGAAGAAGTCCAGTCTGAAGATAAGGCCACCTCTGACCAGGAAGTCGATATCGCGCCACCGAAGCGACGTCGACTGGCCAAGAAGGCGCATTCTGCTGCAAGTTCACCCGCGGAGGAGCAGGTTTTGGAGGATGACGAGGAATCGGGTTCACCACCTGTTTTCCAAGCCGCTCCTTTGCGTGCGTGCTCAACAAGCTCGACCCTTCCGCTTCAGTCGAGTGGCACCCCAGCCTTTGGAGGACCAATTTTTGGCGACTCCGAAGACGAGGAGGACGAGGAGCACAGGTATGTGTGTTTTTGAGTATGAGAGTTTTTGTGCTGTCGCATGTTTATGCTCACAATCTTTTTGCTTTGCTGTGTTGCCCATAGTGCTGAAAACAATCAGCCTGGGACTCCTCCAGTCGAAAATGTTCCGACCCTGGAGCAATCGAAGTCTGCACCGACTGGAAACGAGGCTGCCCAGCCAATGGCCACTGACGCTGTCGTTGGGACAGCCAAGGCAGCAACTCCAGATGTCGGTACATCAGTCGCGGCTCCTGAGCCGTGGATGAACCACGTGAGTAACTTTTTGCTTGACCCGTTAAGCTGTAGGTCTGTGAGAATTTTGGATTTTTGCTGAATCCGTGCGCTTTGCAGCCCTTCTACCACACCTTGGCAGACTCTGCCAAGGCTTATGTCCAGGTGGAGCAGGAGAGGGACACCATGCGCGCCGAGCTCGAGCGGCTCAGTCGTGAGTTCTTTTTGCTTTTGTTTTGCCGAACTTCTTTTTGCAATGCTTGATTTTGTCGAGTATTGAATGCACGTGATTCTGCTGGGCCAGGCGAGAAGAAGGAGCTGGAAGACGCACTCGCCGCGCAGCGCGAAGAGTCGAAGAAAGAGTTGGCTGCCGCCACCAACTCAGCCGCTGCACGCGAACGAGAATATGCTGACCAGCTCGCGGCACTCGCGCAGGTCATGGGAGGTGAGTGATCTTTTCTCCCTTTGATAGGACGATATAACCTGTTGAGTGTCGCAAAATGACTTATGCCTGTTTTGAATTGTGCAGAAGCTGTTGGCGCACCGGCCTCTGCAGACGTGGCGAGTGAAGATCTTTCGCTGGAACAGGCTGTGGGCGGCTTAGGCGCTCTATGCAATAAGGCGAAAGAAGCACTCGCCAAATCGACGAGCACGCTTGGCGCTGTATACCAAGTGGTGTTCCCGACTGGCGTGATGCCGTCGACGGTGGATGACTTCGCCAACGTGTTTGGCCCCGGGACTTCCACCATGGCGGGTTTCGCTCGCGCCAACACGGTACGCGGATCCGAGTCCACCATCAAGCTTCTTATGGGACATGGGATAGTTTGCGACTATGAGGCAGCACTGTCTGCGTTCCCTCAGAAGCCAGACGGGAAGCCCATTTCACTAAAGGGGGTGAGCGAATCCGCCGCGCGACTGGCCGAAGTTTTTATGAACACCATGGAGCGTCGGGCACTCGAGACTGCTAACCGTCTCCTTAGGAAATCGAAGTCTTAGGTTTAGGGTAGCTGTGCCCTTTTGTTTTTGTTATGCCTTGTAATGATACCTTCTGAACTGCGCGAGTCTGCGCTTTTGTTTATGCTTCCTTGTTTATGCAAGTCTTTTGCTAATGCCTTTCACTCGAAGAGTTGTATGCTTATGACACGAGGTTTGGCTTCTGACACAAACTTTGTGTTTGTGATTATGCTTTTTGAACAGTCACGAGAACCTGGTACTGCGACTAGCTCTTCACAGGCTCCAATCACCACCCGGTCCCAGGGTCAGGTGGCAAATGATGCCAAGGTGATGGAGTATATGAAGGCTAAGTTTGTGAGAATGGAGCAAGATCTGAAGGATGCCCAGGCTGAGCTGAGTCGATTGAGGGCCAGACCCGCGCTGGCCACCCAACGCGAGGATTATGTGCTCGGGGAGATGGAGCTTGTGAACAGGCAACTCGAGTGTAAGTTCGAGTCTTGCTCTATTTACCGGCTTTTTGCGTAGCTTTTGCCTTTTTTGATCTGACTGTTGTGCCCGTGTTTGTAGGCTTTGTCGACAGCTTCCAGGCTGAAAAGGTTCGCGTGGAGGGGCGTCTGGATAGCGCGGTTGACGACCCTACGACTGGGCGTCAACACTTTTGGCTTGATAGGTATCATGCCCGCATACTCGCCACCCTGAAGGATCGCGTCTGGCGAAGTGCTGAACTGCTGGAGTTATGCCGGGCAGCATTTATTCGCCTGAACGAGACTCTTTTTCCTTCGGGGCCGCAACCGCAAGGGATTCGTGCTGTGTTGAACATCTTTCGCCAAACAAATCCCATTCGAGAGTTGCTGTCTCAGAAACTTGTGATTGGAGCCAACGCTGCAATGGCGTATATGCGTAGCCGAAAACCAAAGTTGGTATTGCGGACGCCTGCAGCCGGAGAGGTTCTCGAACAGAAAGACCTGGATGACACAATCCAAGCCGCGGAGACACTTATCGAGTGCACTCGCGAACAGCTTTGCGGTCCCGAGCTGCCCGTAAAGGACGAGCCTGAGGATTAGAACAGTTTGCGAGTGCAATTTTTGTACAGGGAGCAGCCCCCGAGTGTAATTTTGACTCTTTGTATATTGTATAGTTTGTATACTTTGATTTTTTGTTGAGCCCCCGAGTCAGTCGAGCGGGGTTTGTGAAATATGGGTTGGTTGTGAACCAATGTCTGTGCAGCCCCCGAGTATTCGAGTGCGGTTGCAGAGTTTTTGTGCTCTTTGTCTGGATCCTTGTTACGCAGCCCCCGAGCATTCGGGTGCGGCTAAGGCATTGTGTTTCCGCAGGAGCGAGAGCTCATTTGATTGATAACACAGCCCCCGAGGGTTTCGGGTGTGGTTAAGGTATGAATTATGCGAGTAGTCACCACAAAGAATTCGAAGGAACATTGATTTTATTCCTCTTTTGAATGTTAGGCTGCAGGCCGCCTCATTAAAAACCTTCCAGTCCCCTTAGGTACCCTGGTAAGGAAAAGAGCGCGTCTGAAACCTGCAGCCATCCGACATATAGCCTATTACATTGTGGGCACTCTATGCGTAGAAACGGCGCAGATGCGCAACGTTCCAAGGATTATGAGAGAGTTCGCCTGTCTTCGCGTGCTTCAGTCGATATGCGCCTCCACCAAGGACTTCAGTGATGATGAAGGGACCCTCCCATGGGGAAGCGAGCTTGTGCACCTTCTTTTGCTTTAGTCGAAGAACCAGATCACCAACGACGAAGGACCTGGTTCGCAGTCGACGGCTATGGTAGTTGCGGAGATCTTGCTGGTAAACAGCTGTGCGGGCTAAGGCCGTGTCTCGCGCTTCATCGAGTAGGTCGACTGCGTCTTCGAGTGCCTCTTTGCGTCGTCTTCATTATATGCTTCAACTCGTGGTGCGTTGAACCTTACGTCTGATGGCAGAATTGCCTCTGCACCGTAGACCATGAAGAATGGGGTGAACTGCGTAGAAGTGTTGGGAGTTGTGCGTAGGCTCCATAGCACAGACGGTAGTTCTTCGATCCAAGCACCTGCCGCTCTTTTGAGTGGCACCAGGAGGCGCTTCTTGATTCCACTCGTCACAAGCCCATTGGCCTTTTCGACTTGGCCATTGGATTGCGGATGCGCCACGGATGCGTAGTTGAGCGTAATGTCCTGCTCTTTGCAAAAGGTTTTGAACTCCTCAGCCGTGAAGTTTGTGCCGTTATCAGTGATGATACTGTTTGGGACACCGAAGCGATAGATGATGCTCTTTATGAAGTTGACTGCCGTAGTAGCAGTCGAATTTGTGATGGGGACCGCCTCGATCCACTTTGTGAACTTGTCGACTGCCACCAGTAGGTGAGTATGCCCGCCATGCGATGATTTTTTGAGTGGCCCAACCATATCGAGCCCCCATTGGGCGAAAGGCCAGGCCAGCGGTATAGTCTTCAACGCCGATGCGGGTGCGTGCGGCCTTGTTGCGAATTTCTGGCAGCCGACGCACCTTTTGACTATGTCCTCCGCGTCTTTGAGTGCTGTAGGCCAGTAAAACCCTGCGCGAAAGGCTTTGGCTACGAGTGATCGACTGCTGGCGTGATGCCCACAGGTACCTGCATGAATGTCTCGAAGTATGGCTTGGCCATCTTCGAATGCGATGCATCTTTGGAACATACCTGATATGCTGCGCTTGTATAACTCGCCGTTGATAACGGTGTATGCTTTTGATCTTCGAGTCACGCGTCGGGACTCGGTTATGTCATCTGGTAGCTCGCTACGGAGTATGTAAGCCAGAAAAGGTTGAGTCCAGGTTGGCTCAATGAGAAATACCTCGACAGGGGGGTCCTCTGTGCTAGGCATTTTGCTTTTGGGTGGCGTAGTCGACGGAGGAGGCTCTCGTTTCTCCTTGATAGATCTGTGTTCAATACGCTCGAGGAAGACACCAGGTGGAATTTGTGCGCCAGTTGAGCCAAGATTGGCTAGCATGTCTGCTTCTTCATTGCTTTCCCTTCCTATGTGCCTCAACTCGCAGCCATCGAAGCTGCCCTCTAGTGTGTTGTACAGATCGCGATAAGCGATCATGTTGTCCGCGATTGCGTCGCAGGCCTTCATTGTTTGCTGCACCACGAGGTTGGAGTCGCCGTAGATCATCAATCGAGTGCACCCGAGTGCTTTTGCCATCCGCATGCCATGGATCAGAGCCTCGTATTCAGCCTCGTTATTGGAGGGTACTTGAATCCCATCTGCAAAACATAACGTAGCTTGTCCCCTTTTGGTGATATGAGGACGACGCCTGCGCCTGCGCCTTCATGTTTCTTGGACCCATCGAAGTACATGGTCCAGGAATTGGCCACGTCTGGTGCTCCAGGTAATTGGGCTTCTATCCACTCGGTTGTGAAGTCGGGTAGGACTTGTGCTTTGATAGCCTTCGGGTGCTCGTACTTGATATCTCTTGGAGCCAGCTCGATGAGCCATTTTGCCACTCGACCCGTTGCATTGGGGTTTGTGAGTATATCACCGATTGCTGAGTTGCTTACCACGGTAATCGGATGCTCGGTGAAGTAGTGTGTCAACTTCCTTGAGGACATGAATACAGCGTATGCCAGCTTTTGATAGTGCGGGTACCGCTGTTTTGATATGGAGAGAACCTCGCTCAGGTAGTAGACTGGACGTTGTATGCTTTGGATGTGCCCCTCCTCCATGCGTTCGACTACCAGTACGGTGCTCACCACCCTGTTTGTAGCCGAGACATACAGGTAGAGTGGTTCCCGTTCCTTAGGTGCGACGAGGATTGGAGGGCTTGTGAGGATCCGCTTGAGATCTGTGAAGGCTGCTTCAGCTTCTGGCGTCCACTCGAACTTGTCCGCCTTCTTCATCAGTCGATAGAATGGTAGAGCCTTTTCACCCAGTTTGCTGATGAATCGACTGAGCGCTGCTACTCGTCCTGCTAGTTTCTGCACATCATGAAGCTTTGAAGGCCTTTGCATGGTGAGGATGGCCTGTATTTTCTCTGGGTCTGCTTCGATTCCACGAGCAGAGACTAGGTACCCTAAGAGCTGCCCGGCTGGAACGCCGAACGTACACTTCTTAGGATTGAGCTTGATATGGAAGCGTTTGAGGTTTGCGAACGTCTCCCTCAAATCGTCGAGTAGTGTGCGTTCTTCCCTTGTGGTAATGACAATGTCATCAACGTAGACCTGGACGTTGCGTCCAATTTGCTTTTTGAGGCAGTCCTGCATCATGCGCTGGTATGTTGCACCCGCGTTTTTTAGCCCAAAGGGCATAGTTGTGTAGCAGTAGACCCCGAGTGGGGTTATGAACGCCGTTTTTTCTTCGTCTTCTTGCTTCATCCTTATCTGGTGATAACCTGAGTAAGCATCCAGAAAGGAGAGTCGTGCGCATCCGGCGGTGGAGTCGACGATCTGATCGATCCGGGGTAGCGGGAAGTGATCCTTTGGACAGCACTTGTTCAGCGCTGTGAAATCCACGCACATCCGAAGGATGTCTGTATGCTTCTTCTCTACGAGTACGGGGTTGGCCACCCATTGTGATTTCTTGATTTCCCTAATGAATCCTGCTGCGAGTAACCGGTCGACTTCAGATTCGACTGCGGTTCGCTTTGGGCCGGAGATTCGACGCATCGTTTGCTTGACTGGCTTTGCATCTGGAAACAATTGGAGAGAGTGCTCGGCGAATTCCCTGGGAATACCTGGCATGTCGGCTGGACACCACGCAAATATTTCCCAGTTCTCACGGAGGAATTCGACGAGCGCGCCTTCCTATGCGATAGGCAGGCTCGAAGATATGTTGACTGTCTTGGACGGATCGGTCGGGTGCACCTGATGCGACCTTGTGTCATTTGTAGCATTGAAGGATCTGTCGACTGCCAACTTCTTATGCTCCGGAAGGAGTGTGCGGTCGTTGGTAATCGCTAAGTCGGCGAGTGATTCCTCCACCCCGAACATCTCGGAGATTTTGCTGAACTCGCGGTCGCAAGCATCGGACCTTTGAAAGTTTCCACGGACAGTGATGACTCCCTTTGGTCCTGGCATCTTCAGCGTGAGGTACGCATAGTGTGGCACCGCCATGAATCGAGCAAACGTCGGGCGACCAAGAATAGCATGGTATTGTGACTTCCAGTCGACGACCTCGAACTCAATCGACTCTGTCCTGAAGTGGCTTACGTCCCCGAACGTAACGTCGAGTTGTATGGTGCCTTCTGGGCTAATTGCTTTGCCAGGAACGATACCGTGGAAGGTATTTGAAGATTTTGGGAGGTTTTCGACTGACCTGTTCATTTTGCGGAGCGTGTCCGCGAAGATGATGTTTATGCCGCTGCCTCCATCCATGAAGACCTTGGTCATGGCGTAGCCTCCTATTTGCGCGTCGAGTACCAGAGCGCATGCCCTGGTCGAACTACAGCTGGGGATGATCCTCTCGACTGAAGCTTATGATGGTTTCCGATCCCTTCAGAAATTCAGGCACGGCTGGAGGTGCCATGACAGCCAAGTTCACCTGTCGAGTGATTAGTTTTTGCTGCCTGTTAGAGGGGCGACCCTTTTGTATCATGTACATCTGCCCGTGGGGCTGTGGATATTGATCATCTTCCGCCCGTAGCACAGGTTGTATGGCACCTGCGAGATTTGCGCCTGGAGCAGGCTGTGGTGGGGTTGCGGTGGCGGCTGTGGCGCCATGAGAGCGGGCACAGCGTTCGGCTGTGGTACGGGTGCATGCATGGGCTGAGCAGGTGCTGGGCCATTCCTCTTGAGTCGTATCACATAGTCAGTCGCCATTTGGTCGAATTCCCTGCAGTTCCTTAGGGTGTGATTGGAGCGTAGTTTTCCGTCGTCCCCCTTGAAGAGGTGGAATCTGCACCAGTCGTCCATCTTTTCCTCGAATGACCGCTCGGGTTTTGCGTCGCTACGTTTGCGCCATTCTTGCCTTTTGTAGCTATCGCTCCGCTGCTCGCGATCTCGACTGTCACGTCGATCATCCGAGCGTCGATTGCTTCTATCATGGTCCTCCTTTGGCTGTGTGTATCCAGCCGCCATGAACTCGGGTCTGTTATCGTCGTAAGGACGTCTGGACCGTTTACGCCTGCGATCTTCTCTGTATGAATCTCTGCGGCTTCGACTGCCGCTTTCGTAGTTGTCGCGTGTTGGGGAAGCACGGGATCTGCGTACAGAATCCTCTCCATCTGCCCACTCAGTCGCAACTTTGATGAGGTCAGCCAGGGAGGTTGGCTTTTCACGACCAAGTGCCTCTTTGAAGTCCTTCCTGGCGAGACCTTGTATGAAGGCATCCATGGCCCTGTCTTCTGACACTTTGCCAACCGAATTGCGTATTTCGGTCCACCGCCGTATGTATGATCTCAGCGACTCGTCTGATCGTTGAGTACATGTCCTTAATTCCTCGAATGTCTTCGGGCGCTCACACAGAGGCTCGAAGTTTTTGATGAAGTCTCTGCGGAAATCATCCCACGAGTCATATGATGATGGAGGGAGTGATTTGAGCCAGTCGCGGGCAGTTCCTTCGAGCATAAGTCGTATGTACTGCATCGCCGTGGTGTTCGTGCCCGCTGGCATGCCACGGCGAGTCTGTAATCTTCTAGCCACCCAGAAGGTTCTTGGCGACCGTTGTACTTGGGTTGCTCGCCTGTCAACTTGAACCGTTTGGGCATCCGCGTCTCACGGATGCGTCGAGTGAAGCACAATGCTCCGCATGGCTCTGGTTCGCGATCAGAGTATGAATCGCTGCTATAGGATCTTCGAGACCTGCTCTGCTGGACCTGTGCCGGCGCGTGCTTCTCCTTCCTTCATCCGAGTGGTGGCTGCGACCACTGCGATGATGTGCTGCGTGTCGTGAGTCGACTATGTCGCGATCGCGATCCCTTGCTGGAGTTTTGTCTTCTGGCTGCATAGCCTGTGCCGCTAGAGCTAGCGATTTGAGTTGTTGGCGATGCAGGGCTGCGTTAGGGTCATTCGCCGGAGGTTGTATTGCCTTGAGGTAAGCACCTACGGAGAATAATGCACCCGCAGCAGTTTTGGGTACTGGGATTCCGTTAGCGTCCTCTGTCATGAACGACAGGTTACGGGTGATTGCTACCCTTTCATGTTCTGGAAGGCTTGCCAACCGCGACCTAGGTCGAGGGGTTGGTTGCTGTGTGGACCCGAGGGATTGCTCCCTTCGTCGGGCACTCGAGAGGCTGGCTTGCCTTTTGCGCTCCTCGAGCGTCGCTCGGTAGTTTTGCAGTCGAATTGACTCCTGCCAGTTGAAGTACTGGAAGGTCAACATCTCTTCTGGGGTGGAGTTTGGCGGCATCATAGTGCACTCCTTTATGACTTTATCTGCTTTTGCTGCCATCTCCTCCGTGATTGTCAAGGTTGTGACCCCATCCGGCATGGTTACCGTGCATGGGAATTGTGCAGGCCTGCGAGCGGCAGCGTCTGCGGATGATTCTGCGGTGAAGGCCACGTAGACCTGATGGGGCGTGACCCGAGGACAGGTGTATGTGCTGTCGATTCCAGTCATGGACTCGACGTCGCCGTCGAGGCTCATGTCAGAGCCAGTGTTCATCGAGTAGATCTTCGAGGCGAATTCGTTGTCGTGTTCATCACCTATGCTCATCTCGGTGTTGGCGAAGCCATTACGGATTTCTGAGTCGAGGTTGGTGTTGGTGAAGATCTCCGAGTCGACGTTGTTGTCGTTATGAATCGCGGGCTCGTAGAAGTCATCGAGGGAGATCCCGCAGTCGAAACTCTCGTCGAGTGGTAGGTTGAAGTCGATGTTGCTTGTGTTGTATGCTGATTCTGCTTCCTCGCCTTGGAGTTCCGTCATCATGAACCTATCGAGCTCGCCGGTCGACATGGTTGTTGCGGGCGAGCAGGCTTCAGGAATCGACGATGGGGCGAGAGCAGTCGACGGAGCCTCGAGTGCACCCAGCACCGGTTGTTGCGGATCTGTCGAGTCCTGCGTGCCAAGATTGTTTACGAAAAAATTGAATGCTCCAACAGTTAAGCTCAAACCTGATTCAAGGCCAGAAAACGCCTCCTGAAGCTCCGGCGAGTGCGGATTGAAATTCATTGGAAGAGCAGATGCGCTTTTTGGGTGAAGCGGGCAGGCTGCCGCTTTTCGAGTGGATCGGCGAGTCGCCGTGTGTCGCCTGGATCGGCGAGTTGCTGTTTGCAGACATGGCCGGCGAGTTGCCGTTTGCAGATGAGATCGGCGTGTTGCCGTTTGCTGGTGTGATCGGCGATTTGCCGTTTGCTGTTGGGACCGGCGAAACTTCGAGTCCAGCGCTATTCTTTCCCACAGACGGCGCCACTTGACGAGGGGTAGACTCATCAAGACCCATGGTTAAGGTCCCTAGGTTATGAATATGGGGGAGAGAACGTGGTAGAGCTGGAAGTATCGTCGGCTGACAAGCAGGGCAAAGATTTTACCCAGGTTCAGGGCCCTCGTGTGGAGGTAACACCCCTACGTCCTGCCTGTCTGTTATTGCTTTGTGAATATGATGGTTACAAGGATCCCGGCGAGATGTCGATCTCGCTAGGGTTTGTGGCTCTGGTGGTTCGTTGTCTGGTTCGATGGCCCTCCCAGTCCTTAAATAATAGGCTGGGTCTCGGGTGTTCGTAACCGACTCGATTTACAAGTATGGAAACCCTAAACCGACTATTACTTCGCCAAACTTGGAGGATACTCCATCTTCGTGGGCCTCCCTTCATGGGCTTCATGTAGGCTCTGATAGTTGGGCCTAGTCGATACGTGCACAGGTACCCTCATGGTAGGGTACCCGATAGGCATACCCATGTCAGTACGGCTCTGAACTCCGCTGCTGCTCTTGATTCACCATCTGTTATTAATCAACTGGTTACACCGCCACACGCACCTGCTTCGCGTGTTGGCACTACTGAATCTGAAACTGTTTCTGATGAATTTGATGATGCTTCTACTGTGCTTAGTGAAACTGGTTCGTTAGGTCCTTTTCTAGATGCTACGATTGCTAGGTCTAGACTTATTGAAAATTCTGAAATGCCTAATGAAAATGTTGTCACACCTGTTGCTTCTCCTGAGTCGAGGGAATTCATCGATGATGATGACCCCGAGGAAGATTATATAGAAGTAGATGAAGCTTTTGCTGAAAAATGCAGGAATCTTGACTCTTCTGCTGATTCTGCCACTATAATGGATTTTCTGAAAAAACACACTGTTAGCTACAAATTGTCTGCTGATCCTGAGTTTGCAACATCTCCTATTCGTATAACTGATAAGGATTATGACTTTTCTGTGGATTTGTCCTTTATATCTGTGGTAGAGAAAGATCCTTTTTGTGGTGCTGAAGATGAAAGTGCTATGGAACATATGAACAAGTTATCTACTTTAAGTAGTTTGTTCTCTGATGATATTAAATTGCGCACCTATTTTGTTACCAAAATTTTTCCTTTCTCTCTGATGCTAAAGCTTGGTTTGGTAATTTGTCTCCCGGTTGTATTAAAAATCCTTTAGGATTGGTTGATGTTTTCTTCCATAAATATTATCCTGCTAGTGTTCAACATGTTGCTTTGCAGAGAATTTTTAACTTCAAGCAATTGCAGGAAGAAAATATTTCTGAAACTTGGTCAAGGTTTTGTTATTTGCTTAGAGTTCGACCTGGACATGATATACCTAAAAATGAACTTCTTGATATATTTTATAATGGACTAACCGATGAATCTAGGACATTCCTGGATAGTTGTGCTGGTTGTGTTTTCAGGAAACGAACTCCAGATGAAGCTGAGGAATTAATGGCTAAGATTAGCCAAAATTATGAAGATTGGGTTATAGCTGAACCCACTCCCACACCAGAGCCTGCGCCAGTGCCTACACCAAGAAAGAGAGGTGTTATTGAACTTGATAATGAAGGAATGAGAGAAGCCAAGAGGACTCTCAAGGAGAGGGGTATTAAATCTGAAGATGTTAAAAATTTACCTCCAATAGAAGACTTATGTAAGCCGACTCCTCCACCTTCAATTGAGGTACACTCTCTACAATATTTCGATGCTGGTGATATTCCTTATGGTAAGCCTCCTGATCAATGCTTAGATGAACTTGATAATTTTATTGTTAAGCAGGAGCATTTTAATATGAGAGTAGAAAATCATCTGTTAGAAAATTCTCGTATTATTAGTAATTTGCAAGATGTTTTGGTAAGAACTGTAAATGACATTAAAGGTCTAGTTAAACATCTTAGTATGGTTCAAACTCAAATGGAGCAAATTACTAAAGTACAAAAAGACTTGCTAGCTAAAAATTCTAATAGTAATGGAAAACATGCTTTTGGAATAGCAACTAGGAGTGGAGCTTCCACTCAAGATCCTTTGTATCCTGAGGGACATCCTAAAAGAATTGAACAAGATTCTCAATTAGCTGAAAGGCCCAGCTCTCCTTCTAAGAAAAAGAAGAAGAAACATAAACCTGCTGTAGAGTCTTCTGAAACTATTAAGGAAAAAGAACCTGCTAGTGATCCTAATAGTATATCTGTGTCTGATGCTGAAACTGAAAATGGTAATGAACCTGTTAATGATAATGATAGAAACAATGCTAATAATAATGAAGAGGTTGAGAGCGATTCTGATAGTGACACTGAAAATAAAAATTGCACTAAAGAGGATTTTGTAGCTAAGAAACATGGTAAAGAAAGAGAACCTTGGGTGCAAAAATCAATGCCTTTTCCTAATAAGAAACATAAATCCAAGGAAGAAGAACACTACAACAAGTTTTGTGAGTGGATGAAACCTTTGTTTTTGCAAATTCCTTTGACTGATGCTATTAAGCTGCCTCCTTATTCGAAATACATGAAGGATATTGTTTCTAACAAGAGGAAAATTCCTAATGAGGAGATTTCCACCATGCTTGCTAATTACTCTTTCAATGGTAAGGTTCCAAAGAAACTTGGAGATCCAGGTATACCAACTATTCCTTGCTCTATTAAAAATAATTATGTTAGAACTGCACTTTGTGATCTTGGAGCTGGAGTAAGTGTGATGCCTTTCTCTCTTTATAAGAGACTTTATTTAGATAAATTGATACCAACTGATATATCTTTGCAAATGGCTGATAAATCTACTGCTGTTCCTGTTGGTATATGTGAAAATGTTCCTGTTCAAGTTACTACCAACTGTTTGATTTTGACTGACTTTGTTGTGTTGGATATGCCTGAAGATGATAATATGTCCATTATTCTTGGTAGACCTTTTCTTAATACTGCAGGAGCTGTTATTGATTGCAATAAAGGGAAAGTTACTTTTAATGTCAATGACAAAGAGCATACTGTTTATTTTCCCAAGAAGCAAAATGTATTATGTGGAGTTAGCTCAATTGCAAGTTATAAAACTATCAAAGTTGGAAGTATTGATTGTCCTATTTATGACCACCATGAAGGATATGAAAGTATTATGGTTGGGACAATATCTATTCAATATAAGGTAACATAATGGTATCATGTAGTTTAATTCTTTTATGTCAAATAAAATATATTTGGTGGCAAGACTTGATCAACCTTGTTGACAAATACATTTTAGTTGCATAAAATTGTTAAACCACATTCTCTCTTTCTCATCTGTTATACCTTCTGTTATATTGCTGTCTTTATAAATTTTTAGAATGTTGTTTAGTGTGGTTAAAATTTTGCTTAGCTGCTGTTTAGAATTTTAAGTGCCCAGTTTTTGCTCGAAATTGAAAGTTGTCAGAAAAATCTGAAAATTTTACGTAAATTCCTATTTTGAAAAATGCAACGTGGTAGTACCTGGGGCTGACCAGGGGGACCCACCACGCTGCCACGCCATAGCTCGGCGCGGCAGGGGTGGAGGCCGCGCCCCCCTGTGGCGTGGGTCCCACCTGAGCCTCCACAAGGTGAGATTCCTCCCCTTTCTTTCTCTCTCCCGACCAAACTCATATCCATTGTTCAAACTCGTGTTCCTGCTGCTCTTGAGCTCGAATTTTTCGATCTCCTTGCTCAGCCCATTTCAGTTGCTGAAACTTTGCTTGTTTACTCACCGGTATGTGACTCCTTCGATTATCCAAGTAGAATTTTGTTTAGTGTTGTATTTCTAGAGTATTTTGCTGCTGTATGTTGCTGGTTAAGTGAGCTTGCATGCTTGTTCTATGCTTAGATTAATTATCCTTGATGCATGTGTAGCCCTCTTGCAAGTTTCTATAGTAGTTGCCTTGATTCTATAGTTGCAAAATCATTTTTTATGAGACTTGTTGAAAAATTTCAGAAAAGGAAGATGAAGAAATTTTCCTTTGGAGAGTTGTTTGAGAGGCGTGCACCATCATCCTCAAGGAAGACCAGGTCATCTGAAGCCAAAGTTCCTAGGAGATCTTACAATGAAGATCTTATTACTCCAGAGATTGATGATTCGGGGGACCTTGGAGCACCACATCCATCTGTTTTTCCATGTACTCAATTTTTGCAGGCTGCAGGGATTTATGAGGACTTCATGAGCATGATTGAGAGTGTGGGTCTACAAACATTCATGGGGGATACCAGGACCCAATATTCTAGACTCACTAAGATCTTTGTTGAGAGTTTCAAATTTAACTGCAAAGCTTATAAACCAACAGTTGATTTTAAAATTTATGATCGTGCATGTACTATGGAGCTAGATAATTTTTGCAGGATCATAGGTATTGCCCCATCGGGGACGACCAAGAAGATTAAGGAGCAGCCATCCGAGCTAACTGCGCTCTACCAGGAGTTGTGTTATGGAGACTCTCGCTCAGCCCACCGTGGTAAGATAAGAAATGTTCAGTTTCCGGCCATAAGGTATTTCCTATACTACTTAACTAGAAGTGTTCTTCCTAGGGAAAACACTAGTAATATTTCGAATATGCATCTAGCATTTCTTGCTACTGCTTTGAAGGGCGATAAAACTTATAATCTTGGTGCTTTAGTTGCTCGCCGCCTCGCCACCAAAGGCCCCATTTTTGGAGGCATTATTGCTGCGCGTGTTTTAGCTGACTTTAGTCTTGAGGCTGATCCTACTGATGAAATTTTAGTTCCTGAAAAACTTGATCTCTCTGCTATGATAGCACATAAATTTGTTACATCTGGATCCACTCTTGATAACTTGGTTTATAGAATTGTTTATGCTAACGAGGCGGAGCTGGAAGTTCCTCTACCGCAACCAAGTTTGTTCAGTATTTACAGGGATCCTCTATCATATTCGCGGGAGGAATTGAGCACACAGATGGTGGTGCCGCGATACCACGCGCGGTTCTACCCAGATGGGCAGCCGGGGCAGCCTACGGTGCCACCGCCGGCGGCCCCTGACGTCCCCTATTATGGCGGCGCGCCATATTACCCTGACCAGCAAGGAGGATCCTCTTCATCGACCGCCTACGACGCTTCGGCATGGGGTCCGTGGGGATGATTGTCTCCCAATTAGGCCAAAAGCCTAAGCTTGGGGGGAGGTACGCGTATACTGACAGTTCGCTCATTTCTATATTCGCTCCATGTCAGTTCTTTGTATATCCATATTTCGCTTTCTTTTATTTGTTCTTGCTTGTGGTGTTTATTTTCTCAAAACCCAAAAATACCAAAAATATTTTCGTTGTTTCTCTATGCTTTTATTTTAGTAATTCGAGTTGTAGTTTTATTTTGTCTTTTTGATTTTCGAGTTGATATTCAAAAAACCCAAAAATATTTTCCTTTTTATTTGCTTCTTCCTTGCTTTGTTTTAAAATTCGAAAACACCAAAAATATTTGTTGTTCTTCTTGGTTTTGTATAGTTCTTTTCAGATTCAACAGCCGTCTGTGACTCCACCTGGAGCTTGGTTTTCATTTTATATCATTCAAGTCATGCGAGCGAAGGGCAATAATGACGATATTCGACAACTTGATGTGGTGAGAGGCTGGTATGAACCGTATTTGTTTTCATTTTTGTACACATACCTGTCCATATGATTGCGCTTAGTAGTTATGGTATGGGCTATGTTACTTGATGAATGCTTGATAGCCATGTTTTCTCATGATTAATCCTAATCTCCTGAAGGTGCACCATATGTCATATAGTTATTTGCATGCATTGTTTTATTCGTAGAGTGGTATTGTAGTGTGGTATCCTCCTCTGAATGTTTTACTTGATTCGACTTGGCACATGCTTACACATGTTTATGACTCAAAACAAAAGTCAAGCCTCGACGATCTATTGTGACTCAGAGTTTCTGTATCACTTTTATGCCACTGCTAATTTTATTCTGTCGCAAGTATGATTATGACAGTTGTGCTCTCTTGTTGTCGCTTCCCCGTCTATTGCTAGCCTTCACCTGTACTAAGCGGGAATGCTGCTTGTGCATCCAAAATCCTGAAAACCAAGTTATTCCAAAGAGTCCACTATAAATTCCTATGCATGGTTTTAAACCATTCCAAGTAAATTTCTTCGTGTGCTATCTTTAACTATTCAAAATTGTACAATCCCTTTTTGTGTCACTGCGTGTAGCTCATAAGGATGTGGTAGTAGAACTTGTCATCTTCCATGCTAAATGATTTCCAAGGACAAGTAGCTTCATCTGCTTGTCCACTTTTATTTTTGCAAAAGAGCTGGTTAGTCCACCTATCATTTAATATTAAAATAGACACTCCTCCACGGTGATTGTTGGTCGGCACCCGAGGATTCGGTTAGCCATGGTTTGTGGAAGAAAAGGTTGGGAGGAGTGTCAAAAATCTGTAAGCATGATATAATGCAAACTATATGAATTTTCGGAACCGCTCTAAAAGTTGGTTAGTTATGGAAGATGACAAGAACTCTATCGCGGATTTGTTGACACTTGCAACCACTTCTCAAAATATTATTTTTACACTCTTTATATGCCTTCGGGAACTAACAAGCTCTAGCACACGATTTAATCCCTGCTTCCCTCTGCGAAGGGCCTATCTTTTATTTTAATGTTGAGTCACCATCCTTCTTTAAAGCACTTCTTTGAGAGCATGACTGTCATTCTTAGTGAAATGTGCTTGTCCCAGAATAGGTTAGTAGTGACATAGCTTGATGCTTTTATCTTTGATAAGCTTTATTTCTAGTCTGCCTGTAAACTTCAGAGGTGCCTGGGCATTTATGTTTTGCTGCACACATTCGGGCAAGCGAGATACCACTTTGCCATACCCAATTACGAACATTGCAATCCTGCACTTAGTTATATGCCATGTTGTTTACCTTTAGTATGTTAGAATCTTTTCATGGCTGCATATTTATCAAGCTTTTATCTTATGCATATCTCCTATCATGAGCTAGTAAGTATAATCATAATTCAAGTATGTATACATCATATGAAGCAATTGTGTTCGTAAAAGTTTCTTTATCGCGTTCAGTTTGTCAACTGAATTGCTTGAGGACAAGCAATAAGCTAAGCTTGGGGGGAGTTGATACGTCCAAAACGTATCTACTTTTCCGAACACTTTTGCTGTTGTTTTACCTCTAACTTGTATGATTTGGATGCAACTAACATGGACTAACGCTGTTTTCAGCAGAATTGCCCTGGTGTCTTCTTTTTGTGCAGAAAAGTCAACTTTCGAGAAAAACTCCGAAAACAATTGCGATCGTCATATTTCACCGGAAGACCCACGGAGCCAGAAGGGGAGTCGGAGAGGCCACACCAGGCAGCCACGCCATAGCTGGGCGCGGCTGGGGGTGGGGCCGCGCCCAAGTGTGGCGTGGCCACCTCGGTCGCCCCCCGACGCTCCCCTTTGGACTATATATTGCCCTTGACCTAAATATCGAGGGGGGTTCGACCATATTTCGCGAAACACATCCACGCTCCGCCGCCGCCGCGATCTCTATTCCGGGGATCAGAAGTTCCGTTCTGGCACCCTGCCGGGACGGGGATTCGGAGGAGATCATCACCATCGTCATCACCACCGCCTCTCCATCAACCATCAATGATTCCCCCATCCATGTGTGAGTAGTTCCCTGCTGTAGGCTGAGGGGATGGTAGGGATTGGATGAGATTGTTCATGTAATAAGTTGCCAGATTGTTAGGGCATGGTGCCTAGTATCCATTGTTAGTGCTATTTATCATTGTTGCAACTTGTTGTGCTTAATGCTTGCCACTAGGGCCCGAGTGCCATGATCTCAGATCTGAACATGTTGTTGATGCATGAGAATAATTATGTTTTAGATCATATCTGCAAGTTGTTTTCACCTGTTATTGTCCGGAACCCGAGGCCCCGGAGTGACAGCAACCGGGATAACTGGAGGGGATGGCTTTGACTTGAGGATTACGTGTGTTCACGGAGTGTTAATGCATTGCTCCGGTACTTTATTAAAAGGAGTACCTTAATTGCCAGTAGTTTCCCTTGAGGCCCCGCTGCAAACGGGCTGGCAGGACAGTAGATGTTGTGCAAGTTTCTCATTGCGAGCACGTACGACTATATACGGAACACATGCCTATGTTTGACTAGTACTAGGATGCTTTTATAATTGTTTACCTGCAAATGCCCTGAGTTATGATTATTACATGAGCGCTCTTATCCATGCAACGCCCGTACATCCGTCCCTATGCCTACAGTACTTTTAATCCTGCTGTTTACTGAAATTACTGCTGCTGTCTTTGTTACACTGTTGCTGCTATTACTTTGTTACTACTGCTGTTATATCACCGTTGCTACTGATAATCTGTGTCGAGGAAGTCTACTTTCAGGTGCAGCTGAACTGACAATTCATCTGTTAAGGCTTATATTTATTCTTTGGCTCCCCTTGTGTCGAATCAATAAATTTGGGTTTTACTTCCCTCGAAGACTGTTGCGATCCCCTATACTTGTGGGTCATCAGGCGGCTCATCGACCAGAGAGGAGCAGGAGGCTTACGGGGCAGCGAACTCAACACGGAGGCGCGCGGGGGCGGCGAACTCGCCGGGGAGGTGCGCGGCTGTAGCCTGGCCGTTGAGGCGCCCGGGGACGTCGACCTCGTAATGGAGGCACGCGGGGCAGCGGCCTTGCCGTGGAGGTGTGCGGGGGCCGTGACCTCATCGGGGAGGAGCGCGTCGAGCTGGGGGAAGGAGCCGGCGGCGCTCCCGGTAGGAGGAGCAGACGAGCAGGGGCTGGAGCGCGGCGGCTCACACCGGCGTGGTTGGAGGTGGGAAGAAACAGATTGAGGAATGAGTGGATGAGGATAATCGGGCTGGAGATAAGGTAGCTATGGACCCCACACCCGCTGCTGTCCCTGCAGGGACACGCGGCGCACGAACGAGGCGGAGGATGCAAGCGAGAGATCCCCCGGGGGAATAGAAGGGTTTCCCATTTTTTAGCTCATCTTTTGCTGCTGGTGCTTTGCTGTCTCACGAGAAAAATCGGCCCATTAGTTTTGAAAAAACTTGCTTAGATAAAAAAAATGTCCAGGAATTCAGAAGGATTTACGAGGATTCAAAAAATGTTCGTGATGCGTGTAAGTCACACGTCCGTTGGGAACCCCAAGAGGAAGGTATGATGAGTGCAGCAGCAGGTTTTCCCTCAGTATGAAACCAAGGTTATCGAACCAGTAGGAAGTCGGCGATGTTCTGAAGGTGTCAACGGCGTTAGAAAAAGGTGCTTGTAGGGGAAGGTCTGACTTGTTGACTTGGAACCTGCACACAACACAACCAAACTACTTTGCCCCAACGAAACAGTGAGGGTGTCAATCTCACCGGCTTGCTGAAAACAAAGGATTAGACGTATAGTGTGGAAAAGTATGTTTGCTTACAGAGAATGAAAAAGAACAATGATTGCAGTAGGTTGTATTTCAGATGTAAAAGAATGGACCGGGTCCACAGTTCACTAGTGGTGTCTCTCCATAATAAAATACTAACATGCTGGGTAAACAAATTACAGCTGGGCAATTGACAAAATAGAGAGGTGCATAACAATGCATATACAAGTCATGATGCATATATAGAGAGAGATACACGCAATTGACTAAATAGTCCACCTTCAGGTTAGCATCCGCACCCCTTTCAGTATTAAGTTGCAAGCAACAGACAATTGCATTAAGTATGGTGCATAATGTAAACAATACAAATATCCTTAGATAAAGCATTGCTGTTGTACCCCTAGTAGCAACAGCACATCCACAACCTTAGAACTTTCTGTCACTATTCCAGATTAAATTGAGGCATGAACCCACTATCTAGCATAAATACTCCCTCTTGGAGTTACAAGCATAAACTTGGCCAAAGCCTACACTAATAACAGAGAGCATGCAAGATCATAAACAACATATATATGATAGATCAACTTGACATAGTATTCAATATTCATCAGATCCCAGCAAACACAACATGTAGCATTACAATAAGATGATCTTGATCATGACAGGCAGCTCACAAGATCTAAACATGATGGCACAAGAGGAGAAGACAACCATCTAGCTACTGCTATGGACCCATAGTCCAAAGATGAACTACTCACACATCACTCCGGAGGCAGACATGGCGATGTAGAGCCCTCCGGTGATGATTCCCCTCTCCGGCAGGGTGCCGGGAAGAGCTTCAGAACCCTCCCGAGTTAGGGTTGATGGCGGCGGCGGCAGCGGATGTTTGCTGGAAATATGGCTCGGGTATTTAGGGTTTTTGCCTCGGGGGGAATAAATAGGCGAAGGGGCGATGTCGGTTGAGGCCCGAGGCTCGCTCCCCACCTGGCGGCGCGCCAGTGGACCCACCCGCGCCATGGGGTGGGGACGGCGCCTCGGTGCTCCCCTTCGTCTCTCCTTCGGACTTCGTGAACGTGTTGGGAAAATAGGAACGTGGCATTTTGTTTTGTCCAATTCCGAGGATATTTGCAGAACAGCTTTTCTGAAACCAAAAACAGTAGAAAACAGGAACTGGCACGGTGGCATCTTGTTAATATGTTAGTCCCAGAAAATGCACAAAAATGTCATGAAGTGTGAATAAAACATGTAGCAATTGGTATAGTACAAGCATGGAACATAAGAAATTATAGATACGTTGGAGACGTATCAGTTCGCCATGTGTATAGGATGATTACAGAGTGTCACGAGAGTTCTTGCACGTGTGTGTTTGTTCTCAAAAAAATTCACGAATTTAAAAATTGTTCACTCGATTGACAAAATGTTTGCGCAAAATAAAAAAATTATCATGATATTTTAAATGAATAAACAAAACAAAAAAGAGTACATGAAGTTATTGGGGAAGTTCCTATAAATCTCCCTTTCCGACGGATATTGGTAGGACAAAATAGAACGAGTTGGTTCAATCTAATTGAGAGACTAATGCGGGTTAATCTCATAGATGAAGAAGATAAATTTAAATGGACTCTTACTCCTAATGGCACTTTTACGGTGAGGTCGTTTTACGAGGACCTATTAAATGGTCATACCGCTGCACTACGCGAGGCTCAAGGCGACACACTTTCAGCCGCTCATCGACAAGATTGGAGCACGCTTGGCGGGATGGAGAGGGAAGCACTTCACTAGGGCCGACCGAGTTGTCCTTGCTCGGGCGGTGCTCTCTTCGATGGTCACGTACTTCCTCACGATATTCATCTTGCCAAAGTGGGTGCTCAAAAGGATCGACAAGATTAGGCGCCACTTCATATGGATGAAAGGAAGCGCAGACCCGGAAACCACAAGCCACCCTTTGGTAAATTGGCAAACTGTGTGTCGGCCGAAGAATGTTGGAGGCCTTGGTGTCACCGACCTTGAGAAGTTTGGACGGGCTCTCCATCTTAGATGGACATGGCTTGCGTGGACGGACACAAGTCGTCCATGGATTGGGGCTCGCCTCCCTTGCTCGCCAACGGACATGGACCTTTTCCGTTCCTCCACAACCATCACTTTGGGAGATGGGGCAAAGTGCATGTTTTGGCATGAAAATTGGCATGAGGGAGGCGCCCTCAAACACCGGTTCCCGAGACTCTTCAAGATTGCAACCAGGAAGTGTAGATCGGTGCAAAAAGAGCTCTCCAACGGAAATTAGTTGCGAGCTTTGCAAAACATCAACACCGCGCCGCAGCTCACCGAGTTCGTTGAGCTTTGCACCACACTCTTGGAGGTCCAACTTCAGCCAAGACCGGATGCAATTAGATGGCGGTGGACTACCACCGGAGTGTACTCGGCAGCCTCTGCGTACCGCTGCCAATTTGAGGGCTGCCACCCGCCCTTTGAGTCCAAGAAGTTTTGGGAGGCGCTCGCTGAACCCAAATGCAAATTTTTTGCTTGGGTGGTGGTGCATGAGAAGATCCGGACGAGTGACAACCCTGGAAAGAGAGGGTGGCCACACTCTCCCATTTGCAAGCTTTGCCACATCCATCCGGAGACGGTGCAGCATTTGTGCCATGAGTGCTCCTTCATGGCGGAGGTGCGGGACAAGGTGCTCACCGCTTGTGCCCAGCCTCCAACCGCACCCACCATGATCAAGCCCTTTGACGCTTGGTGGACCAAGTACATCCACAACATGGCGAATAAAGAGAAGAAGTTGGCGAGCGGCATAATCTGCTACATCATCTGGGGAGTTTGAAAGGAGCGAAACCGACGAATTTTCACCAACGTCGCGCTGCCTTTGGGAGATGTTGTGAGCCTCATCCGTGAGGAGATCGCGTGAGGGCTTTTGCCTACACGGACGACCCGGGAGACCGGGTGCCCTAGGGAGAGAGTTTTGCGTGGTTTTGAGTTTTTTTTGGCCTTAGGGCCTATGCCTTTCGAGGCAGTTTTGTAAGTACTTGCTTTCCTTTTAATCGAATGGCAGAACGACTGCCCTTAAGCCTAAAAAAATACTAGATGCTTGTGTGAGTATTTATGGAAGTTGAAGATTCCGTTAAAAATCAAAATCTTTTTATGGTTTCTTAACAGAAAAGAAATTCTAACAAAAGACAATTTACTTAAAAGTCGGTGGGTAGGATGTAAGAAGTGTGATTTTTGTGATGAAAATGAATCCGTTGAGCACCTTTTCATTAAGGGTTCGTTTGCTAGAGACATTTGGCGATTAGTTCATTTTACCTTTAATTTTACCCACCTACAAGTATTGCGAACTTGTTTGGTAGCTGTTTGAATGGGATATACCAAGTTACAAAAGCGCGCATTCGGATTGGTGTTGCGGTCATATTGTGGGCTATTTGGAATTGTAAAAATGACATTGTCTTTAACAAAACGAATTCAACTCATTATCTGCAGGTTATTCACAAGGCGTGCTCTTGGATCCACTCATGATCATTCCTGCTTCCCACGGACCAGCGTGGACTTATGGATGTCAGATGTACCTGTATGCTGACGGTTATGCGGGCTATATTTGAGCCAGTATGGATGGCGTGATCCTAGAAGAATAGATGCATAGTAAACTATTGTTTGAATGGCTGATCTTTGTAGCCACCTTAAGTGATCCATGAATTGTGAACTTGTACCCTTGAATGTTTAATAATTGCGGATGACTGTGTTCATCTCTTGGATTCAGAGGCCGGTGATCTGCACCCCTTTATCTATAAAAAAGTAGGAGTCGGATGGGCCTTCAAAGCGGTCGCTTTAAGACCCGGATGAAAGTTCTTACTCTTTGCGCTAAAGAAGACCGATAAATAAATGTGTTAAAATGAAATACAAGTCATCTACCAGACTAAAACCTAGCAGGCGCAAGAAGCCACCTTTGACGGCCTCCGCCATATGATCCGGCATCTAAAGGAAGGGGCATGAATCTATGTCCATTTTGCAGCTTATTTTCTTCTTCTTTTTCTAATGTCAGATTTATATGGTGACACCGTCTTGAGGGGAGAATCTGGCATGACACATAATAAGTTTACCATAGCTCTGTCTCATTCGGTGTTGGCACTGACCTTGGAAAACTTGTGGTGTTATACAACCTCCGATTCATACAAACTGTGGGGAAGGGTATACAAATTTTGTACAAGCTTACTTGTTTCTCAGCGACAGTTAAATAGGACCGGAGGGAAGGGAGTATGTGTTCCCTTACATCATTGACTCTGGCGTTTCTAAGCGCATCTCCAGTCACAACCCCCATATCCGGCCCCCAAACTATGCGCGGACGCGTGACTGGCAACCTCTAAATATTGCCTCCTACAACTATATCCCCCAAAGTCTTCCCAAATTGTGGGGCCAATTACATGTGATTGGTGGATAAGGTGAGAGAAGAATCAATGAAGACCGAAAGAAAATAAAATAAACGTGGCCCGCCCGGACGCGTCAGGCCACCCCAACCCTCCCCACATATGGGCTAGGTTTGGCAACTGCCGGACAGTCCAGACGTTTGGGAATGGTTTGACAACCGCAGTTCGGTGATGTTTTATGAAATTTTGTACGGCGTGTCCGCCCAGACGTTTAGAAAGGTTTGGCAACCATTTTTGAGATGCTCTATGTTAGAATATTGGGCCCATTAGTGGGCAGCTGATACCTGATGACGTAGTTACCTGCGTCAAAAGAATATGAGTTAGGTTGAGACTCCAAGTGCAGAGTGTCTAGTATAAGGAAGACAGTTTTCCCCACGAGGGGTGACATGAGGATTTAATATCGAACTCTCGGGGAATCAGTAGTGAAAGATTTATCTTCTTATCCTTCTCTTAAAAACCTACAAACAAAGTAAATTGTTTTGTGTCCTCAACCTCACCTAGTGGTTGTCAAGCACAAGGTGCGAGAATGATATGAAAAGATAATAAATGCAAAGTGTTTGGAAGTAGAAGAGTTTGGAAGTTAGATGAAACTTATGCATGTTTTACCAAGGATTACCACATTGCAATCAACAACTTAAGTAGAAGAGTTTGGAAGTTAGATGAAACTTATGCATGTTTTACCTCTACACACATATATATCTTTCCAAAGTGTCCACCTTTTATATTCAGATTTTCATCAATATTCTATGACCATTGTAGGATGTTCTTACTTATCATTATGCATACATGTGGTCCATAGTACTTTCTTTCATGTTACACTTTGTGAATTATCATTGAACATCCTTGCATTGAATACTTGATATCACTTCATAAACTATCTTGCATATTGCTAATCCTTTTAAGAATGAATCATTTGACTCTATGTAGAAATAGTAATCATCCTTGATATCCATTGATAGTATTAAATTGTAAAGTCCATGTTAGTTTTATCACCTTCATACTCGAGGACGAGTATTGGTTAAGCTTGGGGATATTGATGCATGTAAAATGCATACATGAACTTTGCACTATATTATTTATATTCCAATCATATTTGCATCATATAAGGGTTATATCAGTTGGGAATATTTTATTGATTTCTTATTTTCATGGAATTAACCCTGCGCAGGCAGAAAACCCTATTTTCTATATTTTGATGTTTCAGGGACCCAAATGACGTCCAAATAACCTGATTTTTTAAAAGCGTCAGTTTTTGGAAGGAAGAAAAATTGGGAGCGAAGGAAGCGAACAAGCGGAGGCCCGAGGCCCAAAATGAGTGGGTCCACGCGGCCAAGGAGACCCCCTCTTTTGGCCCTCGAGACTCCGCTGCCATCGATCTTTTCTCCACCGACTTCGCCTTGACCTAAAAACGCCTATAAAAATAATCCCCGACGCCCTCTGAAGGGAGCGCCGCCGAAACACTGAAACACCGAAACAGAGACCTGGAGTTGCAGATTGGAGGGGGAAAACTCCGGCGGGGCGCTGCCGGCATGGTCTCCATCTTCTTCAATGACTTCTCCACCGTCTCCATGATGAAGAGGGAGTAGTCCACCCCTGGACTATGGTTTTGTGGAAGTAACTTATGTATATCTCCTCTCTTGAGCTTCACTAATTAGTACCGTATGAGCTGCTGAACATGATTACGGTCATCTATATAATACCTATGTGGTGGATCTTTTTATGTGTTAATATATGTTTGAGATTGCAATAGTTTTGTTTCAGCTATGAAACTAGATGCATATTATGCACCCCGTTCTTGTGTACTTGTTTTGATCAAGCATGTTTATGAGAGCGTGTGTGGGGTGATGTGTGCATTAGTTGGAGTAACGGGGGGGTGGTGAGTGCGGTAAGCTGACCACTGTAATATCGCGATCCAATTGGGTGTTTACCTTACTTTGTTACCTCACTAGGGATAAACAAAAATACCATGCTACAAGGGTTGTGGGTGACCATGCCACTTCTCCGTGACTAGATCTAGCATGTTCTTATTTTAACTTCATGTCATAAGACTTAATGCTATACTCTGATTCATCTTAATTACAGAGATGTTATGATTTAGTTCGCATCTTGGTGGAGTATAAGAGAGACCAATAAACAAAAGGCCTCTATGTTAGGACGTGATGCCCATATAATTAGTAACTTGTCACTAAACTTATTTGTTGCAATCTCATATGTCAACTCTAGTGTTCTATTGTCCACCACTTTATTAAAGAGAGAGTGCATTTGTGAAACCATGAACCCCTGTCCATTTTTTATCATAAGAAACACCTTTCCCACCACTTTTACCACTTTTACATTTTTTGCCATTTAAAAATCCAAAAATACAAAAACACTTTTATATCTTGCATTCATCATAAAAACCCAAAAATATCATTCATCATTGTTACCACCATCCTTGCATATTTATTTACCACCACTGCATATTTATTTCTTGTTTGCATTGCATATTATCTTGATATAATTCTGACACCTTGTGCTTGACAACCACTAGGTGAGGTTGAGGACCAAAACATTTACTTTGTTTTGTAGGTAACCAAGAGAAGGATAGGAAGATAAATCTTTCACTACTGATTCCCCGAGAGTTCGATATTAAACCCTCGAGTCACCCCTCGTGGGGAAAACCGTCTTCCATATACAACACACTCTGCACTTGGAGTCTCAACCTAACCCATTTACTTTACACGCAGGTAACTACGTGAAGGGCCATCAGTTCGTCCTCAAGCAACCCTGGCTGCTCCTGTATGCTCTATGCACCTCCTCCTCCTCCTTAAAACGTTTTCAATGCGTATGGGCAAATTGAGCACCCGAACTATGTGGCTCATGGGTAGATCTAAGCAAGTTAGTTAGTCGACGAGGCTGTCCAGTATAGCCCCACACATGGTTGTATGCTCAGTCTTCGATTAAGGTACGAGAACTCGGGTCTTAGGAGCGGCTAGTGGAACAATACACCACACATGTGGCCTCCCACCAAAGCCTTTAAGTAAGTTCATTACTCTTCACTTCATCACACCACATCATACTATCATGCTAGAATCAATATCAACTCTGATCCGTCATCCGATGAAACAAGTTTATAAATCTAAGCATGGCTAAGCACAACAGATATAAGGCTCTGGCGATACACACGCACAAGCAATCCTAAGTCTGCTAGGGCAGTGGATCAAGATATTTGGGTGATGCAAGAGATAGGATAGCTCTATCTATTGACCAAAAACAGATTGAATCGTATGCAATATATATAAGAATCAAATACTTTGAAATCACATATATGAGCAGATATGAGGTTATGCTTGCCTTGCTTTGAAAACCAATAATAATAGATCTTTTGTAATATTGTGCTTGACTTGATTGTTGGTTGATCAAGTATTCGTCTTTGTCTTTGTTGTTGTTGATCTCCATCTCATATCCTCGTTTTACCGAGAAGAACCAAAACACTGAAAGAAATGGAAACAACAATCACTTCATGGCATAATGCAATGCGCATACAAGAGTGTATGATATGACAAGTTTAAGTTATTGAAGTAGATAGCTAAACATGGATATCATGTTAAATGGAGACCAAATGCATTTAGAAATAGCATTTGGAAACACTCCATAGATCCATAAAACGGGTTATTTTGTTCTCCTAAATAAACATGGTTAAAAGTTGGTAAACATGCATGAATTTGATACAAATAGATAGATTACATTTTTCTGAACATTTTGGTATATTGAACACATTTTTCTGAATTACAAATCAAAAGTTGTTGATTTACAAGTTTCGACAAGTTTCTGAAATTTCCGGAAATGTTTAAATTTCTGACAACAGGACCCACATGTCACGATTTTATTAATTAGGGAAATTATTTTCAGAAACGGAATAAAAGGAGGCTGACGTCAGCGTGCCGTCGGCAATGGAGCAGAGCTCCTGTCGACCACGGTCCCATCGATTTGAGGCGAGACGGGGCACACGCGCGGGCGCGTTGGACGTGGGGCGACACGGGTGACCATCTGAAGGCGATGCCGCTCCTTTATGGTCGCCGGAGAGGAGCCAGCGACGAGTTTGGCGGCCGACGGCGGCGGCGGCCTGCATCGAGAGCACAGGTTAAAGCTCGAGGGAGAGGAGGGAGAGGTCTAGGCGGACCGGAAGCTCACCAGGAGCACAACGGCATGGTTGGGGAGAGCAGAGGAGGTCGAGGACGACGGAATCGAGCGCGACGAGCGTCGGCGGAGGCGGAGAAGATGACCCCGCACAGCGGATTCGCGGCCTCCTGGCACGAGCTGCTCCGCGAGGATAGAGAGGAGGTCGACGCGGTTCTTCTGGTGCCCTTCAATTCGTTGAGATGGCCGGAAACGGCGGAGCTGCGCGGCGGCCGGAGCTAGGGTTCACGCGTGGGTGAGGAACAGGGAGAGAGATTGAGACGAGGGGAAAGTGAGCGAGTGAGGATAGAGGCGGCACGACATCTCCGTGTCTTATCCACGCGAAGAGGGAGAGCAGAAGGTGGCCTCGCCACGCTCGGGCACGGAGTTGTGTGCCTTGCTGGAGGTAGAATACAAAGGCTAATTTTACAAAAAGGCCTCGGTTTTCAAAATCTACAAAGAAGTCCTTGGAAATTTAAAACAGAGGCTTTTAGGAATTTTTAGGGACACTTAGAGTAGCCTAAAAATAGTGAGAAAAATCATGGAGGCTCTTATACTTATAAAGAAGCTCCCATAATTTTAGTTTACATTTTGGGAATTTTGAACCACATTTATAAATAAGGTTGACAAATTACTCGTTATTTAAGATGCGAAAATTTCTTAGTGAAAAATATATGATGCTCATGAGTGCAAACTATCTTTATTACAAACATGGTCTGTTACAACTCTACCCACCTTACAAGAATCTCGTCCCGAGATTCCTAAAAGAAAAGGAGAAGGAAGGGATTAAACCAACTTCAACGGTCTTGTTCGTTGGGTTGTTATCTTCTTGAAGAAGTTTCTCCGTAACATCTTGAAGATTCGTCGTTTCCTTTTTCGGGATCTGCATCCAACAGTATGGAAGGAAAGAGGGAAAACACTCTAAAAGATTGATCTTCACAAGATCGAGTATCTCATGTTAACTCATGGAAGGAGTGTTTATGAAGAAATCTTGAGTGACAAGCATGAAACACGTCAACGTAACGGAGGGAACAACAAAAGGTTAAAGTTGATAAACAATGGTTTCAAGGAAGACTGAGACCATGATTTTTCAAGGGTAAACCTCAACTAAACAACTTGAGGGTAACTCCCATTACGGTAGATCTACCCAAGAAAACCAAGCTGATGAGTTACTTGATTCTTTTGTTAACTAGAGGACAAAGTTGAGAAGATGGTGTAGAAACATTGATGGGGTAGACCCTAGAAGGGTCATTTATAGAAGACACCTTGATGATGCAACAAGAGAAACTTTGATATCTAGAGACATCTTCTTTATCGAGCATGATTGCGATAGACAGAGGGAGCTCTCTTCGTCCAGATCTATCAGATTCTTTACCAAAGATCACGATGTCGCTTCACTCCACGAGGATGAATAGACAACGTACAGAGATTCGGTCCACCATATCACGGAAAGACACTTGCTCAAGCTTCAACATTTTGGCATAGCAAGACGCTTGCCACGTGATTAAAGGTCATTAGCCCTGATGTGACTGACAAATTCACACAACGTGTGAGTGGAGTGGAACTTTATGTACAGTCAAAAGCAAAGGGAACACTGATGAGTTACATGCCAAAGGTCATCCACGGAGTTGATTTCTTCCATATGTAGTCGTTTCCATGAGATAAGGGTTGAACGATCGACCAATAGAGATTTAGAAACTTTGCATGTATTGTTCTCCTTGATACTCTAGATATCATTCTTGAGCTTCTGAAAAGCCTTCATACGTGATTAAGTGAAAACCAGACTTCAAAACTAGGAACAAACCATGCAGAGAAACTTCTTGAGTAAGTTGCGCAAGACATGGAGAGTGGTTGTTATTGTTATATCAAAGATTATGGCATTAGGCCTTCTGGCTAATTGTGTCAACCACCACATCAACCTTGCCGGATTTTTCAAGGGACCTACGTCGAAACCTTTTTAGAACACCAACCATCATTCTCAGGCACGAGCAGCTCAGAGCAAGGCGTGAGTACGGATAGGTAAGAGCATCACCGTATCAATAAGGCCACAAGACTTAGCATGACCTCCTGATTTAGGAAAGTGTGATATTGTAAGCAGAACAGAACATAAGTTGATGAAGTCTCTTAATTCTATGTATTACAATTCTTTGACCTGGTCTGGGAGAGAGACGAGGCACTGGAGTTTGTTTATCCATACATCCCAAAGTGGAATGTTCCGATGAACGACAAGAGCGACACGCATTAGAAAGCTCCAATGCACATACGCAACTTGGCTGCGAAAAGGCAGACGAGGGTCGAAAAACAACTATAGAGGAAGACCATGCTCAAGAAATCCTGAGATCATGGTGGATGCACAGGCTGAAAAGAGAGGAACAACAGAGTCACGAGCATAGATGTGATACTCACTAAGAGTACACTTGATGTGATCCATTTGGTTCCATGAAAGAAGCTCTACCAAACAGCTCGTAACGGAACTCCTTGTCGCAAATCCATCACGACTACAACCACAAGCTTGAAGGATAATTTCGAATCAACTGGTCATCCGAGGTAGCAAATATTTCTCAGTAATCAATGGAATGGATCTTGGGTTAAAGGTCAGCTTCACGTACTCAAATTCACGATGATAACGTGATGATCACATAGTTAAGAAACCACATGACCCAACTAAGCAAAATCCAGCACAATCCGGATCTTCGGTTCAAGACCTTGGATTTCAACCCATAGAAAGGAGTAAGTACTATCCGAGTGACACAAAGGACACTACGAGAGAGCATTCATGAAGTAGTTTCCAATAGTCATATACTACTTTAGAGGCACCTAAGCAAATCGAACGAAGACATCTCAGGTGACAGGAAACCTCAAAGCCAAGAATTGAAGGCACACACAGCGAGAGATCATCATGAAAGGACATCTCTCAACTATAACAAGAGAAAGAAGGAACTTAGAGCACACACTAGGTCAACGGTTTAAGACACGGCCTGTGCTCGAGGCACCTAGAGTTTGAAAGGCTCGAAGAGATAGCAGAACAATTTTCAAATCAACATTAGGTAAGGTGACTCAGAATTAGAGCGATACGAGATAAGGAGTAAAAACAATCCTAACGAGATTTTCACATCTCAATTTTAGGTTCAATATAGTTTTCACAAACACTAAACTCAACATCGACCAATAGCAAGGGTTTCCTACAGCAGTCCTGCTCTGCTACCAATTTGTAGCGCCCTGACCCCGGAACTATACAGAGATGTTGTGTGTCACTAGTCATGCAACGTAGCCAAGGGTCCCAACCCCTCGTCTCACGCCATAACACGGGCACAACTATCAATATATAGTAGAGAGATCAAGACTGCAGAACATTGGCACATCACAGACTCTACGACTCGAAGTATGTATTACAACTCTTAACAGAGTGAAGGTAGAAGAAAATACAAACAGAGGTCACACGACCCAACATTACATCACTCAACGGAAAGCAAATTATGTTGTTCTAAACAACAAGATCCAAACTATGGCCTAAGAGGCCTTTAGATAAACATTCCTTACGCCAGCTGTTCCGAGACGTCCCAAGCTGCCACCTGGGAACCCCAAACTACTCGTCGATCTCAACGTGGAACAACCATCAAAGCGATGAACCTCACCTGATCCAAATAAAGCAAGAATGAGTACTGGATGTACTCAACAAGACTTAATTGACCTATTATATATCTGCTTATTCAGAGAGTTTGTGTGACAGTTTCTTTGCGTAAAGCCAGTTTTCTTTCCAAAACCAGTGATAAGAAGAGTCGTCTACTCAGAAGTTATAAAAGAGATAAGAGAGCGTAACACAAGCTCTAAAGATCAAGTAGCACCTTCTGAAACATCACCAGCAACACGCCGGGTTGGCATTTTTACCCTTAAGATCATGTTATCTATGATCTCGCCCATTAACTCCAAGTTGTCTGTAACTGTGGACACGGCTATTCGAATAGATTAAACCCTGCAGGGGTGTACAATGTATACCACACGTACCGTCCGGCTCCTTGCCTGTACAATTAGCTCTCTTCCTGGGAAAGCCGACAGAGTGGGAACGGTTACAACCTTTACCTTACGTCGACCTATTCCATGAGACAACCAAAAGGTCTAAGCCCGCCATCGTGAGACGACCGTTCTCCGATGCGGAACCGTTTGGTGCATGGCAAGGTTGGTTTACCAGAGAGTTCGTCCTCAAGCAACCCTAGATGCTCCTGTATGCTCTATGCACCTCCTCCTCCTCCTTAAAACGTTTTCATGTGTATGGGAAAATGGAACACCCAAACTATGTGGCTCATGGGTAGATCTAAGCAAGTTAGTCAGTCGACGAGGCAGTCCAGTATAGGCCCACGCATGGTTGTACGCTCAGTCTTGGATTAAGGTACGAGAACTCGGTCTTAGGAGCGGCTAGTGGAATAATACACCACACATGTGGCCTCCCACCAAAGCCTTTAAGCAAGTTCATTACTCTTCACTTCATCATACCACATCATACTATCATGCTAGAATCAATATCAACTCTGATCCGTCATCCGATGAAACAAGTTTATAAATCTAAGCATGGCTAAGCACAATAGATATAAGGCTCTGGCGATACACACACACATGCAATCCTAAGTCTGCTAGGGCAGTGGATCAAGATATTTGGGTGATGCAAGAGATAGGATAGCTCTATCTATTGACCAAAAACAGATTCGAATCGTATGCAATATATATAAGAATCAAATACTTTGAAATCACATATATGAGCAGATAAGAGGTTATGCTTGCCTTGCTTTGAAAACCAATAATAATAGATATTTTGTAATATTGTGCTTGACTTGATAGTTGGTTGATCAAGTATTCGTCTTGTCTTTGTTTTGTTGATCTCCATCTCATATCCGCATTTTACCGAGAAGAACCATAACACCAGAAAGAAATAAAAACAACAATCACTTCATGGCATAATGCAATGCGCATACAAGAGTGTATGAGATGACAAGTTTAAGTTATTGAAGTAGATAGCTAAACATGGATATCATGTTAAATGGAGACCAAATGCATTTAGAAATAGCATTTGGAAACACTCCATAGATCCATAAAATGGGTTATTTTGTTCTCCTAAATAAACATGGTTAAAAGTTGGTAAACATGCATGAATTTTATACAAATAGACAGATTACATTTTTCTGGACATTTTGGTATATTGAACACATTTTTCTGAATTACAGATCAAAAGTTGTTGAATTTACAATTTTGGACAAGTTTCTGAAATTTCCGGAAATGTTTAAATATCTGACAACCGGACCCACATGTCAGGTTTTATTAATTAGGGAAATTATTCTCAGAAAAGGAATAAAAGGAGGCTGACGTCGGCGTGATGTCGGCAATGCAGCAGAGCTTCTGTCAACTACGGTCCCGTCGATTTGAGGCGAGACGGGGCACACGCGTGGGCACGTTGGACGCGGGGCAACACGGGTGACCATCTGATGGCGGCGCACTCCTTTATGGTCGCCGGAGAGAGTCGACGACGAGTTTGGCGGCCGACGGCGGCGGCCTGCATCGAGAGCACGGGTTAAAGCTCGAGGGAGAGGAGGGAGAGGTCCAGGAGGACCGGAAGCTCACCAGGAGCACAACGACATGGTTGGGGAGAGCAGAGGAGGTCGAGGACAACGGAATCGAGCGCGACGAGCATCGACCGAGTCGGAGAAGACGACCCCGCACGGCGGATTCACAGCCTCCTGGCACGAGCTGCTCCGCGAGGATAGAGAGGAGGTCGACGCGGTTCTTCCGGTGCCCTTCAATTCGTCCGAGACGGCCGGGAACGGCGGAGCTGCGCGGCGGCCGGAGATAGGGTTCACGCGCGGGTGAGGAATAGGGAGAGAGAGAGATTCAGACGAGGAGAAAGTGAGCGAGTGAGGAGAGAGGCGGGACGACATCTCCGTGGCTTATCCACGCGAAGAGGGAGAGCAGAAGGTGGCCTCGCCACGCTCAGGCACGGAGCTGTGTGCCTGGCTGGAGTAGAAGACAAAGGCCAATTTTACAAAAAGACCTCGGGTTTTCAGAAATCTACAAAGAAGTCCCTAGAAATTTAAAACAAAGGCTTTTAGGAATTTTTAGGGGAACTAAGAGTAGCCTAAAAATAGTGAGAAAAATCATGGAGGCTCTTATACTTATAAAGAAGCTCCATAATTTTAGTTTACATTTTGGGAATTTTGAACCACATTTATAAATAAGGTTGATAAATTACTCCTTATTTAAGATGCGAAAATTTCTTAGAGAAAAATATATGAAACTCATGAGTGCAAACTATCTTTATTACAAACATGGTCTGTTACACTCTACCGCCTTACAAGAATCTCGTCCCGAGATTCCTAAAAGAAAAGGAGAAGGAAGGGATTAAACCAACTTCAACGGTCTTGTTCGTTGGGTTGTTATATTCTTGAAGAAGTTTCTCCGCAACATCTTGAAGATTCGTCGTTTCCTTCTTTCGGGATCTGCATCCAACAGTACAGAAGGAAAGGGGAAAACACTCTAAAAGATTGATCTTCACAAGATCGAGTATCTCATGTTAACTCATGGAAGGAGTGTTTATGAACAACTCTTGAGGTGACAAGCATGAAACACGTCAAGGTAACAGAGGGAACAACGGAAGGTTAAAGTGATAAACAATGGTTTCAAGGAAGATTGAGACCATGATTTTTCAAGGGTAAACCTCAACTAAACAACTTGAGGGTAACTCGCATTACGGTAGATCTACCCAAGAAAACCAAGCGATGAGTTACTTGACTCTTTTGTTAACTAGAGGACAAAGTTGAGAAGATGGTATAGAAACATTGATGGGGTAGACCCTAGAAGGGTCATTTATAGAAGACACCTTGATGATGCTTCAAGAGAAACTTTGATATCTAGAAACTTTGATATCTAGAGACACCTAGAAGGGTCAGCTTCACATACTCAAATTCACAAGGATAACGTGATGATCACATAGTTAAGAAACCACATGACCCAACTCAGTAAAATCTAGCACAATCCGGAATCTTCGGTTCAAGACCTTGGATTTCAACCCATAGAAAGGAGTAAGTACTATCCGAGTGACACAAAGGACACTTCGAGAGAGCATTCACGAAGTAGTTTCCAATAGGCATATACAACTTTAGAGGCACCTAAGCAAATCGAAAGAAGACATTGAGGTGAAAGGAAAACTCAAAGCCTAGAATTGAAGGCACACAGCGAGAGATCATCATGAAAGGACATCTCCAACTATAACAAGAGAAAGAAGGAACTCAGAGCACACACTAGGTCAACAGTTTAAGACACGTCCTGTGCTCGAGGCACCTAGAGTTTGAACGGCTAAAAGAGATAGCAGAACAATTTTCAAATCAACATTAGGTAAGGTGACTCAGAATTAGAGCGATACCAGATAAGGTCATAAAACATCAGGTAAGGTGAAAATAAAATATGCAAACCGAAATATAAATGCAAGACAATAACAAAAGAAGATAAAATGCTTGAAGGTAAAGATGGATAAGATGATGCTCACGTATGTGCAACCTCCCCAAGCTTAGGTGTTTGCACAAGTTGGTGATGAAGTTGACTTTGTTGTGAGATACCCTTGATAAATCCTTAAAGCAATGATTCCCCGACAACGGTGCCAGAAAACGTCTTGATACCCGATGACGTAGTTACCTGTATCAAAAGAATATGGGTTAGGTTGAGACTCCAAGTGCAAAGTGTCTAGTATAAGGAAGACAGTTTTCCCCACGAGGGGTGACTCGAGAGTTTAATATCGAACTCTCGGGGAATCAGTAGTGAAAGATTTATCTTCTTATCATTCTCTTGAAAACCTACAAACAAAGTAAATTGTTTTGTGTCCTCAACCTCACCTAGTGGTTGTCAAGCACAAGGTGCGAGAATGATATGAAAAGATAATAAATGCAAAACAGTAAATAAATATGCAATGATGCTAAGTAAATATGCAAGGATGGTGGAAACAATGATGGATGATATTTTTGGTTTTATATTGTGAATGCAAGATGTAAAATATTATTGTATTTTCGGATTTTTAAATGGCAGAAAATGTAAAATGGATAAAAGTTGTTGGAAAGGTGTTTCTTATGATTAAAAATGGACCGGGGGTTTCAGAAATGCACTCTTTCTTTAATAAAGTGGTAGATAATGGAACACTAGAATTGACATATGAGTTTGCAATATAAAGGTTTCATGACAAGTTACAAATTATATGGGTATCACGTCCTAACATAGAGGTCTTTTGTTTATTAACCTCTCTTATACTCCACCAAGATGTGAACTAAATCTTAGCACCTCGGTAATTAAGCTGAATCGGAGTATAGCTTTAAATTCTATGACATGAAGTTAAAATAAGAACATGCTAGATCTAGTCATGGAGAAGTGGCAATGGTCACACCCACACCTCCGGTAGCATGGTATTTTCTTTATACCTAATGAGGTAACAAAGTAAGGTAAACACCCAAGTGGATCACGATATTTCATTGGTCAGCTTACCGCACTAGCCACCCCCCGTTACTCCAACTAATGCATACGTTCCCCTCACACGCTCTCATAAACATGCTTGATCAAAATAAGTAAATAAGAACGGGGTACATAATATGCATCTACTTTCATAACTGAAACAAAACTATCGCAATCTCAAACATATATTAACTCATAGAAAGATCCACCACAAAGGTATTACATAGATGACCGTAATCATGTTCAGCAGCTCATACGGTACTAATTAGTGAAGCTCAAGAGAGGAGATATACATAAGTTACTTCCACAAACCCATAGTCCAGGGGTGGACTACTCCCTCTTCATCATGGAGACGGTGAAGTCGTTGGAAAAGATGGAGACCATGCCGGCAGCGCCCCGCCGGAGTTTTCCCCCTCCAATCTGCAACTCCATGTCTCTGTTTCGTGGTTTCTGTGTTTCGGCGGCGCTCCTTCCGATGGGCGTCGGGGACTATTTTTATAGTCGGTTTTAGGTCAAGACGAAGGCTCTGGAAGAAAGATCGACGGTTGCGGAGGCTCGAGGCCCAGGTTAGTGGGCCCCACGTGGACAAGGAATCTGGCCGGGTGGGCCACGCTTTGTTCCTTCCAAAAACGGATGCTCGTAAAATATTAGGTCATTTGGACGTCGTTTGGGTCCCTGAAACATCAAAATATAGAAAACAGGGTTTTCTGCCTGTGCAGGGTTAATTCCTGGAAATCTCAAATTGGCCCATGTGCATGGCAGAATTTTGGAGGTGCAATGTGGTGCTAAAGTTTAGTACCACATTGCTAGTTTAAGAGAGTTGCACCACCTTATATAGTGGAGTATTGTACCACTTGATGTGCTGGTTGAGAATAGAAAGCTCTCTCGTTCGCACTCCTCCTCCTCCGCCGCCGTCCGTCCGTCCGTCTCGTCAAGACACGCCGCAGGTTGCGGAAATGAGCCGAGCCGATGCCTATATTTTTGTTGTTCAGGAAAATCGAGTCGTGTTGGCGTACGTGTATAGTTTAGTCAATTCAGATCGCTACCGGATCTTGGTCTGCTGTAACCCACTCGAACGTGTGCGACGTGGCCGGCCCACGTTATACCCGTTAGGGTTTTCCGAACCGCACTATATATTGCCATGCACTACCGTGCACCGTCACACACCGAACCAATCTAGGCTTTGCCAATCTCGTGCCTTCGCCGCCACCGTAGTCTACTCCATCCCGAGCGCCGGCGTGCACCGGCAATCGGGAGAGCAGGTCTCCGAAACCAGTCGCCTTTGTGACTCTGTATGGGAGAGGGCGAATTAGGTTTTTGGGAAGCGCCTCGCGCGACTGCTCGCCGTTTCCACCATGGGTCGTCTTCCGAACAAGTTCGGCGGTGCTGCCTACCGCCGTCTCAAGCGTCGTTTTCTTCTACCCGTCTTCACCAACATCTTCATCAACGACATCACCGCTGCTTTCGCTGCGGTGAACCTGTCTGCATCGACTGCTGCTTCCTCTACAAATGTTCGGTACGTGCGGCGTAAACTGAACTTTTTTACTATGGATATGTTGACGTTTGTGTTGCTGTTGTTCATGTTAATTAGTACATCTAGTATGTTCCTGTTTAACATGTTAATAGTTGCGTTAGTCATGCTTAATATTCTGGAATTAATCTTAAAATTATTGCCTAATTATCCAACACTCTAAGAGGTTTGGTGGCGATGATACAAGTAAAAATAGCGTCAAGTTTTGAGTTCCGTTGAGACCGTGCTGTGGGCTAGTCATGATCGAGCCACGTTGTTTCTTGTTTAAGTGAGAGGATAACGTAACGAGGTAGCTCACGCTACGTAGATGATGGATAGATGGTATAGATAGTCTAGATGCACCAAAGTGCTCGCAACAACCAACAACATCGGATGGCCAGTTGACTTGAGATAAAGACCGCTACCGATCGAACGCCGGCCGGCCGCGAGTAGTGTTTTAGCCATCAACCTCCACACGGTCAATAAACGTACGCGCGCTGCAGGTCCGGGCCTCCGGGGTGCCGCAGGCCGTCTCGCCGCGGCATCCGGCCGGCGGGCGCCTGTCACCTTCGCGCGGTGCCGTCGATTTAACCGCGGTAGCTAGCTGGTAAGGCCATCGAGAGGTCATCGTCGTTCGTCGTTTCCACGCACGGCACCGCCGCTCGATCGGCAGGGACGAGTCTAGGTGGAATAAGGTTGGCTAGCTGGTTGGTACTTGGTAGCCGTGGCTGTCTCCACTTGGCCCGGGTCGCTGTAGCCCGGCCGGTCTCCCGAACTAGGCTGGAATGCTTCCAGTTCCAGCTGCGTGTGATGTCCACGGGCAGCCACCCTCAAGGAAGACGTGTCCCCGTGATGTCCGCGCTGAGTTTCCTGCATGCGCACGTACGTGGACGAAGAGAAGACCATCTCTCATCTGAGCTTTAATCCGGCCTGCCGGCAACAATCCGGAGATGGAGAGATACCTCTCCCCGGAGATGGAGAGATACCTCGACCGACCGTGCCGAACTGGCCTAGCTTGTCCCGCGATAACCAGAACGACGCGCACCGGCCGGCGGCGCCGGCAGGATCCCGCCCAGCTCGGGGTCGCCCGATTCACCGTGCCGAATTGTGGCTACATCGTTTTGTTCTGTTCTGGAACTCTCTCTCTTGTTGTTTACTGCATACCACGTACTAGTTAAGAGTATGGGACAAGCTGTAACATGGTACAGACAATAAAACTTGCTCATAATGTTATCCCTTTTTGTCTGGAATCTGGACCATCGGGGGCGTACTCTGAAATTCCATTTTATCGATCAATCATGGACCACCTGGTTTCTGGTCGAACAGTTCATAGACCATAGTACTAGTAGTTGTCTAGCAGCAAGATTGATCATCAATGTTCGAACAACACCAGGACACGGTCTTTTTTCCAGACAAAAAAAAAGCAACACGAGGCTGTGATCTCCGTGTTGAATTACACCTAGTTTAGATCACCGTCAAGGTTTTCTAGCTACGCCTGTGTTATTCAGTCTTCACTGTCCTTGCTCAACTAGCTAACTACTAGAGTTGAAGGAGCACAGTTGAGATGAAGCTATTCTAATCGACGTTGAGACTTCTAGGACATCTGGGCGCTTGAGTCGGATACCCTAGAGGTCATTGAGCTTAAAAGGTTAGCTTCTAAGTTCTAACCCTACTTGAGGGGTTTTTTCTGTGTTTTTTCGGGCTGGCTTTTGCTAGTCTTTTGAGCGATGGAATGGCTCCAGCGGACTGATCCATTTCGGAAAAAGAAAGATGAACTAATCTTAAGAAAGCGCTGGAATGGCTCCAGTGGACTGATCTTTAGAAAGCGCTGGAACGGCTCTAGTGGACTGATCTTCAGAAACGCTTGGAATGGGGAGCAGGTCGTGCTCGAGCCGACGCGTTGCGTCAGGACCAGCCACCAGGCCAGCGAGGCCTACAGAGAGAGAGAGAGAGAGAGAGAGAGAGGATTGAGGTGTGGCTGGAACAGAGCCGGCAAACTGGAGCGGCTTCACCACCGGTGACAAAGCACCACTTAATTGGGCGGTTCGGGGGCGCCGTTACGGGTGCTTTTCAGCTTAGCAGCCTCACTCTCACTGGACCTGGACGGGTGAACCCAAGCTATCACAGCGTCAGGTTGCTGAAAGGGGCGGTAAGATTGGCCATTTTGCTGATGTACGTTCCGGCACTTCGTGATCACGTTATTGTTGCTGATCGTAGAGGTTTGCAGACTACCGGGTGTAGGCATGGAGAAATTCAAAGTCGATCAGAGCTTAAACTTCTCTGTGAAATCATACCGTGAACATGACCTGACCCTGAAGAATGAAGATGAACTCTATGACGATTCATGACGGGCAGTACCTAACAAGCGCTCGTTAGTTTTACTTGGATGAGGTCGCGTCGTTGGACGTGGGCAGTTGAGCGAGCCAGCTTTCGCGTTTAGTGTCTAATAAGTGTACGATTGCGTTGATTCAAATTTGGATTGCTTAGGAGAAGTCAGAAGAAAGAGAGGTCCAACCATAATCACCTTCAATTCCCGCACGTCTAGATCACACCACTGATCACAAGCAGATTAAGCACCTTCCGGGCTTCTGCTCCGACGTTTACATTCGCCGGTCGCCACCGGATAACCACCCCAAACCTCTTACTCGCCCGCGTACCATCGCGCGGCGTTGGAGCCGTCCGGATCGCGGCGAGCACGGTTACTCGTCTCATCGTCTGCGTCAATGGCCGCATCAGTACATGGATTGTCATTGAAGTCTTTCAGTTTGATGAATGGGGATAAGTTAAGTTAATTGGTCCCATCGCCGTCTCATTATATTCGTAAACATTACGATGAAGTCTCCCTGACGGAAGGTGATGATCATGCGTCGGCCCCATCTTTGGATTGGTTCATCCTGCTAACCGAACACTCCACAAGAGTAATGTTTAGAGTACGCCACGTACATCGTACGAAACAGCTCGATCGTGTAGGGGCTATGGTATGTGTAATGGTTGATAAAACATATTTGTATTAAATCCGCTACGTATTTAGATATGGCAAATATGATGTAAAACCCTAAATATGTCTTATACCAGATATCACTAAATATGTGGTTGTATTAAGAGTCATCTCTTAGTTAACCGAGGACAGGTTTTTTTCTTCCATTTCTCTCTGCTCTGCCTTAGCAATCATCCTATTTAACTCCAACGAATAACCATTATAAATTGCTAATATGTATCCATTGTTCGGACAACACATATTGAATATTATCGAATCGCGTTGGCTGGACAATTTGCGCATGTAGAGAGGTTGATAAGATGATTTATCTTGACATTACCTTGTATTCGTTTGTTTTTTACGTTGTAGGTCGTATAGTTTTCTTGGAATAATATAAAGATATGCGAATTTGGCATAGGGTGGTCCTATTTCCCTGAGAAAAACGGAGAGGGAGGTCTCTAACGGGAACAAATTGGAAACAATCCGTCAAATCTCATCTTTCAAACGGTAGAATTTTCCACCATACATCACTAGCCGAAGGAAGTATCATTTAGAAAAGATAACAGAAGATCATGCAATAATAAATTTGTAGTCTCTAACAATTAATGTTTGAATGCTACTAAAATTAGGGCATGCTTAAATTATACTAGTATACCCTTTTAAGGAAATCATGCCGAAAAAGGGTAGTTAGTTTAAGCATTTCCCAGAGAGGAGCGAACAACACCCTACTCAATGGAAAGATTCCCTAATTAAACATCCTCAATGGACGATGATTTCCGTTCTCTTTTGTGTGGTTGGTTTCGAAGATGGTTAGACGAATAGTCAGCCATAAGCCTCGTGGCCAGTCAATCACTAGTGCATTTTTTTTACCGTCCATCAATTCGTGGTTTTGGAGATTGCTTACCGACTTTCATTCACATCTGAAAAGATATTAGGTTTGGATAGGTGTACATAGCAACTAAGATAAGACATTTTCTAAAAGTCTTTGGTTATATTTCTGTAAATTTTCTTAGCATTTCCCATACAACAGGAAACAACTATTTCTTAGCTGAACTCAGTTTGACTGACTTTGAAGAGCCAAGTCACAGGACTAAGTCACTCCGTATCGCTCTCCATTTGAGATTTAATGTACTAGGTTTATACATACCATTCATCCAAATGGATTGAAACTATGGAAAAATATTTGTGATGTACTGTTTTTCTAATCGTTTGATAGGTTTGAAACTTTGTGTTCCAAATTTAGATCAATCTGGTACACCCGATCCAAAATGGTGGGCCGATAAGGGGATAAATTCGCTCGATGACTTGGCTTTTCACAGCAACCGAAGCCGAGTCCTTCCTAGACATCCCGTATTTTCGATTTTAGTTCTAAGACACCACTAATAAAACCATCAATTCTGAACACAAAATCCATTGTGAAGAGGGACGCCAAAATTTTGACGATGGTCATACACATCGACTAATAAATATAACTACCTATGTAAGTACTGACACTATTGTTTCCATCACAATCCGATGGCCGTGGTGGCGCCACATGCCATCGCTCCCATTTCCCCACGTTTCTTCCCCGGGAGCGTTTACTCTGGAGTCGTCGTGGATCAGGCAGGCAGGCAGGAAGAGAACGTCTCTGTGTCTCTGCTCCAGGACCCCCGGGATGCAGGGGCAGAAGGGTAAATCCGGCACGGGCAGCCCCTGAAAGCTGGTTCGCTTTTAAAATCCGCGGTGGCCAACGCCCCTGTGATGAGTTGTGTGTGTTGTGAGAGCGGAGAAAAGAGGGTCTTCCCGGGCCCCGCTCGAACCCGGAGCCGAAGCCGCCAAAACGCGAACCACCGTCTCCTCTCTCCTCCTCCTCCGTGCCAACTGCCGACGGCAGCGCGGGGAGCCGCTGTAGCATCCTACTCAGGTTGGTAGCTTCGCCTCCGCCGCATTCCCTCTACTTTAGTGCTTCTTGGTCGAATATGCGCGAGGGAGCCATGTCGCGAGCCTGTCGGTCCGCCGGCGCGGCTGTTTCCGCGCTGCTGGGCAGCCGGAGAATCGCGGGAAATTTGGGATCTTTGCGCTCGCCGGATCTCCAGTTCAGGGCTTGTGCTGCTTGGCGCCTCTTTTTTCTTTCTTGGCCTAGTGTCCTCCTTTCCTTTCCTCTCTTCTTCTCTCCAAACTTTTGCCGTATTGGGGCAGTTCGCCTTGACGCCCGGCAACTCCTCGTGAGCTCTTCCCGCTGCTTTCCATGCCGTCTCTGCACTGTGCCTTTTGTTTTTCTGCTGCTGCTTAAATTGGTTAAAACATGTTTCGTTTCTTTTAACTCTGCTATAATTGGCTCTGATTCGTTTCTTGTGCAATATTCAGGTTCGGGTAGCCGTTTGAATTGGCACGGAGACTCCAGTCCGCGCCCCGATCAGCCTCCCATGGCCGGGTCCATCGCGGCCTCGGCCTTCTTCCCGGGGCCGCCGGCACCGCCCGCGCTGCCCAAAAGCTCCCTCGGCGAGCGCCCCGACACTCTGGACGTCCGTGGCACCGCCGCCGCGAGGCCGGCCACGTCGTCCTCCGCCGTGAGGGCCGGCAGGACGCGCGCGCGCGCCGCCGTGCCCAAGGTGAACGGCAGCAAGTCCGCGCTGGCGGACGGGGAGCACGAGGCCATGTCCTCCTCCGCGTCCGCGGCGGCGCCCAGGACGTTCTGCAACCAGCTGCCCGACTGGAGCATGCTCCTCGCGGCCATCACGACCATCTTCCTGGCCGCCGAGAAGCAGTGGACGCTGCTCGACTGGAAGCCCAAGCGGCCCGACATGCTCGTTGACTCGTTCGGGTTCGGCAGGATTATTCACGACGGCTTCATGTTCAGGCAGAACTTCTCCATCAGGTCCTACGAGATTGGGGCGGATAGGACGGCGTCCATAGAGACGCTCATGAACCATTTGCAGGTGAATTTACCTGCCAGTGATCCTTTTTTAGTTTCCCGATAATCGCCGGTCAAACTGTCTCGGCATGAGGTTGTTATATATGTTTGGGTATTTGACCAGTGTCATTTCTTTTTTGTTTTGATCCAGGAAACTGCACTCAATCATGTGAAGAGCGCTGGGCTGTTAGGAGATGGCTTTGGTTCAACACCGGAGATGAGTAAACGCAACTTGTTCTGGGTTGTCAGCCAAATGCAGGCCATCGTCGAGCGTTATCCATGCTGGTATATTTCACACACTAGCATTTCTTTTCCTTTTGTTCTCTTATATGGTTTGAGCTTGAATAGGTTGCTGACTTGCTGCTTTTGACGTTATGTGTTTATTCTTCCATGCATGCTAACTGTATTTAGGTAGAGATGTATTGTTGATTTCAGCTTTTGTTTTACTACGGTACTAGTATTTTGCCATAGTTAAAGCAATGAGCGTATGCTTTACAATAATCTTGGTACAACAGTTTCAGTTAAGGGTAGCTCTCTAGTAGTTTAACAAATGAATGTGAAAGAGATGCTCCATGATAGTCTACTTTATGCAATAATTATTAGGTCAGCAATTGCCATCTGTCACTGTGCGTGCAGGTAGCAGACTTTCAGTAATTGATGCAGAGAGGCCTTGTTTCATTCTCGTAATGTAATGTGTTACGTTTACTGGCACATGTTAAAAGGGTTTAAAGTGGATACCTGAAAGTTGCATGTTGCTGAAAGGGGTTACTTTTCTATTGTTTTAATTTGGTTTTTGTTCTTCTGCAGGGGTGACACTGTTGAGGTGAATACTTGGGTTGGTCCTCATGGTAAAAATGGAATGCGCCGAGATTGGCATATACGCGATTCTATGACGGGCCATACAATAATGAAGGCTACGAGGTTAAAATTTTAATAACTCGCATAGATAGCACCTATCACATACCCAGTAGTAGCTAATGCTGGGTAGATTTGTTTTTCTTCCACAGTTTCAACATGCTGCTGTCGTCTATGGCTTCTAACTTCTGTTAAATTTGCAGTAAATGGGTTATGATGAACAAGCTTACTAGAAAGCTTGCAAGAATTCCAGATGAAGTGCGGACTGAAATAGAGCCGTACTTTATGGAGCTTGCTGCTATTGACGACGAAGATAACCGAAAACTTCCAAAATTGCCAGAGCATGGACGTGCTACCTCAGCCAAATATGTCCGGACAGGCCTGACAGTAAGTTTTGCAGGCGCATACAAGATTGCAAGTCTATTCTACATGGCCGGTTTTCTTACATTGTTTGCCTTTTGTTATACATAATGCAGCCTCGGTGGGCTGACCTCGATATCAATCAGCATGTCAATAATGTTAAATATATTGGCTGGATCCTTGAGGTAAAAGACAAAGTTTCCCTTTTATGTGCATCATCTCCAAGAGACACAAATTTATTTCAGATTTTTTACTCTCTTATATCTGTGAACACTCATGGAGGTTGCCTAATGCTTTCTGTTGTTCCATGGCTCCGTTTGCTCTTTAGGTGCACATATAGTTCTGTTGTTGCACAACATTTTTGGAATAAATTATTTATCAAGTGATATTTCCTATGTATTAATTGCTTGAAATTTGGAGCCAACTGTTTCCAGAAGTTAAAAGGCACTAGAACTCTAATTGCTTGAGGGGTTCAGAATCATGTCGTTTAACTATGATAGACTTTTCTGTAGGAACATGAGATATAGCACCTGTCCAAATTGCCTAAAGCTAACGCGTCTACGCTACTACTAGCATGGCCAACTACCTATTCCTGACATAAGCAAAGGATTCGAACTATAAGTTGCTAGTTATTTGTGTTGCACAAGTTGGACAAGAAATGTATTTCCTGATAGATTTAACTATGTTTGGTTGGTCACCTAGGTACCTAACCATAATACCATATTGCTCACTTGTGTTGCTTTCATAAAAGATCTTGACTGGAATTCTTGTATGTTACTTGGCTGTATGTCATTCATTCTTTTTTTAGATCAAGGAACTAATGCATAAACATAATGGTCATGTGTCTGATTGATAATATGACACGTGTCATGTCATAACCATATCATTTGCCGGTAGATTGCAAATTCAGAAACACAGAGTAATTATCTATAACTGTTTGGTAAAAACCAATTATTACTTTACTGGCCTGAAACCTCAACCAGTGAAATAATCCTGAAACAGCCGAAACGAAATGAGGAAAATTGACATTCAGTTAGTACAGATTATACGAAAATATTGTCAAATGTGCAGCACTGCATCTTAACCTTACTTTTTTTCCCCTCAGAGTGCACCAATGTCCATTCTGGAGAATCATGAACTGGCGGGCATGGTCCTAGATTATAAAAGGGAGTGTGGCCGAGACAATGTTCTGGAGTCGCACACTACTGTGTACACAGATTGCACCAACGAGTCTGGAGAAACAACTTTGCACTGTGAGCATCTGCTGAGACTGGAATCAGGACCTATCATCGTGAAGGCCCGGACCATGTGGAGGCCGAAGGGAACCAAATGCCAGGAAACAGTGGCTCTATCATGGTGATTTTCTTCAAGAAAACTTTTGGTAAAGCTGCAAACAACTACCTGTGTTGTCTACTTGAAAATCAGACATATACATGGATTATATGTTTATAATCCCATTAGGCCATAGCAATGGGATACCAAAATTAAATAGAAAGGAAGTGTATGTGAAGGTGGAGATGATAAGGGACAAGGCAGGAAGAGATCAGGAGCCCAGCACATAAGACAAAGAAGGCCTCTTGTGCGTGCTTTGTCGTTACAGTTTTTCCTTTTCTTTGTGAAGATCTTGAGTTACAGGAATGGTGTTGTAATTACTGAGATTGTAGCGAACTGCAGTGTGATGGGAAGTGAAGGCTTCTTCACACTTAGCTGTCTGGGGCCGTGTGTCTATATATAGTAGGAGCCCTTAAAAGCAGCTTGGTATAGTGAAACTTTTGAGTTCATATATATTATATTGATTTATTGTAAATTCCATGTCCGTTGAGTACTTTCTCCTGGTTGATGTCGAAGCGTGTTGAAACTTCATTTCTGGGTCTTTGAGCTGTCCAAGCTTGAAATGGTGTGGCTGCTAAATGCTTTAAAAGTTCCTCTGACTTGCTTAGTTGGAGTAGGCAGCTTGACGTGAGCAATGACGGGCTCACACAGCTCCAGACTCCAGTTCATTGTACTGGGTTGACCCACTGAATCCAAAAAACTATTTGTACGATAGCCTAACATATCATGTCACCTACATGTTTCTGAAAAATATTCCATGGCATGTTGCTTCTTAAGATGCAGTTTCTGTGACTCTTTCCATTTGTGTGTGTAAGAATGCAGAGGACATGACCAGCTTTGTTTACTCCAAGACTTCTTATGCAATTTTCAGAGGAACAGACACCTGTAATGTATATATTGTTAAGTGTATAAGTGGATTACCCTCCCTTTCCATAAGATCGGTCTTATGGAATAGTGGCTAGAGCATGAAGCTTGACATGGTATCAGAGCCAAGGTCTTGAGTTCGAGTCCTGTGTGGCGCGCAATTTTCCTAAAATTGCTGATGCCCCCTCCTTCCACGTACAAGACCCCTTTCTCTTGATGTGCCTACCTCTGAGTTTACACATGTTAACCTGTCTGTGACCATCACATGTGAGGAGGGGTGTCAAGTGTATAAGTGGATTGCCCTACCTTTTCATAAGATCGGTCTTATGGAATAGTGGCTAGAGCATGAAGCTTGACATATACCTCTGTTGACCCGCAAGCACAAGTGTGATTTGAGAGGCGTGCAGGTTAGATTGAGTCATATCTCAGACGTGAAGGTTATGCTTGGATGCTAAACATGTCTTGTCAAGGTGGTGGTTCGAAGTTGGTAACCTAAGTTAATGAGGACAAGCGAGGATTAGTTGCGTGAAACTAATGGTAGATATTAGATAAGGGTCAATGCTCTTTGATTGGCCGATTGATAAGTTTGTTTATGTTGTATATAGCTGAATAATCAGGTGGCTGCTGGAGTATGGCTTCACCTCAGGCAGTGGCATGCAGTCCGATACTAGTGTTTTTCCTCTGAAATCTTTGGGGGTGCCCCTGCGTTTTTTCTGTTGAAACTTACCCTGTCCTGCATATAGTTTTCAGACTTTAGGTGTGCTGATCATTTTGATGTTTGGGAGTGGTATGTAGTAGATCGAGTGGCCAACTGCATCCTACGATTGCAGTTGCAGATACTAGAAGGGGTCTTCGTTATCTTACAAAAGGATCAAGTTTACCCAATTACGCTGTGTGATTAAGTTCTATGCTTAAGTATTGGCTTTTGGGCTGCTAGATAGGGGAAACATCGACAAGATTCAGCCACAATATAACCTAGGAGCATATTATGCCAAAAATAGTTGTAGTTTATAATTTATTAAAATCAACCCGTGATCCAGTTTCGGCTGCAGTTTTATTCTTAGTTCAGCGTTTTAAGATTGGCGCATGTATCACTTTCGGTTTTCTAATTGTGGTTTCATATAGGTTTGATGTAGTATAAGTTATAAGAAAAGTTTCAAAAACTTATGACGAGGTCTGACAAAAACTCCAGTAAAACTTGGATGACAAGTCGACCATAAACCTCTCTAAAATCCATAGTAAACCTTGAAGATCATGAACGCCAAAGGAACTCAATGAAACACAAACATGGTAGCGGCTCATCTTTTTATCTGATTTTTTTTTTTTTTGCGAAACACAGTACAACCACAGACGCACGCACACACCCTACCCCTATGAGCACCTCCGAAGTACCGAGCCGGCGGGTCGTGTCTTGACATTGACGAAGTCGTCAAACCTAGGGTTTGAACTCTGGTGGGCTAGGCGTACAACCACCCTCCTAACTATCTTGCCACATGCAAGTTCTCATCTTTTAATCTGATCAAGCCCCTCTATTTTCTATCAACCGAACCGAATGCGTATATAAAGTACTCCATGGATGTAGTACGCTATACGTTCTTAGGTATTTAGAAGGACAAAAATACAAAATACTCCCTTTGTAAAAATTCAAAATATAAGATGTTTTAGGTATTTTAATATGTACTACATACATTATGAAATGAATGAATCCACAAAGTAAAATATATAATCCGTGAGGGTCAAAGCTGTTTTGATTGGCAGATTGGTAAGTTTGTGTATGCTGAATAGTAAATATATTTGTGTTTTAAAGACTATGGGTATGGCCGTCGGATTGAACTATATTGCTGAATAATCAGGTGTCTGCTGGAGACCTGGAGTATGGCTCAGGCAGTGGGATGCAATGGCAGGTGGCAGCAATGCGATACTAGTGCTTTGCCTCTGAAATCTTTTTGTAGGAAACAGCAGGACTCTGCTATAATTTTTTATGTATTTTCCTTCAGAGCCAACAAAGCTAGACTAGCAGGGTTTAAAACCTGGATTCAATTTTTTTTGAAACGTTTAGATCTCTTGTGGCTTTAGGCTGATTCTGTACCCTAGTTAGTCTTTTTTGCTTCTGAAATCTTTGGGGTAGGGTACCCCTGCGTTTTTCTGTTGAAACTTACCTTGCCCCTCTGCGTATAGTTTCCAGTGTTTGGGTGGGGTGATCCTTCTGGTGTTTGGAAGTAGTATGTAGTAAATCGAGTGGCCAACTACATTCTACGATTGCCGATACCACAAAGGGTCTCCGTTATCTTACAAAAGGATCGTGTTTACCCCAAAAACTATAATGGAGCCCATGCTCTTTAAAAAAAAATTCAAAATCGAATTAAGTTTTCAAAAATCTCGAAAATAATCATGGATGTGGATATTGTGTAGATCCACAATCGTGCAAATTTTCAAGTCCATGTACGCTGTATTTGGGGCTGCACAAAAAATAAAAACGGGTGGATCTGGGTAGGGAAGAATACACAGTTTCAAGAATTTGAAATTATCCTGATTTGTCTTTTTTATACAGACCAAACTATAATGAATTAGGAGCTGAAATTTTGTATGATTGTATATATGAACAATATACACCTAGGAATGTTTTCGTGTTTTTTGGTAACTTAAAAAGTGGATTTCGAATTTTCGAAATAAAAACCATCTCCATGTAGCTCGGACTCCAAAAATCCACTATCCATGTTTTTACCCACTTACACTGTGTGATTAAGTTTTACTCTCTCTTTTCCATATTAGATGACATCCTTTGTACACATATGAATGTATATACATTTAACATGTCTAGATATATCTATATTTGAACAAACGGAGGTTATCTAATTTGAAATGTCGGGAGTATAATTGAGTTACACAAGCTATATGTATTGGCTTTTGGGCTGTTGGATAGGAAATCAATAAAAAAAAATCGCCCCTTCTTATATTGAATGAGGAGTAAATGATCCATCAACCCTTTTGATAGGGAAGATTGGTTATATAGGGAAGATGTTCTTGATAAATGATCAAGATAACCATTCATGGTGGTAGCCTCGTAGGTGGGAGGGGTAAAATATTAATGTTTGATTCACTATGTCATGAGGGGTTTGGATAAGAGAGGAGATGGCCATAGTCATGGTGGACAACAAGCAGAGCTCCAGCCAAAATGTTGGGCGGGCCAACCAAAAGAAGACCACTTTTTTTCCTTTGATGGGCCAGATTTTCTTTATTCTTGAATGATTTTGGGCTGGGCTAGGTGGGCCACAGTCCAGTTTGGCTTCAGAGCTCCGCCAGTGTGGTGGACTAACCCCGTTGGGCCTCCAGAGATTCTTACTTCGTGGACTACGTCATTGAACATGTCTTGTATCTTCTGTCTCGATCTTTGAACTGTCAACTATGACATGGCCATGGGATTTTGTTTACTAGTTATGAGCTTGCTTGACTTTTGTACACATATGTGCCTATAATGCACAGGGGTGGAGTCCCTTTGGTAGGCGATGTTCATTCTTACATATAGTCCCATCAAATATACTAACCTAGATGTCTCAAGTATGTTTTTGCATGTCTTTTTCTACTCCAGATTGATGAACTGACATGTATCATTTTTAGTTTATGGGAATAAACAAATGATCGCAATAAAACATACTAGTCCCATACCATGTTACTCCCTCTAAAATGGATAACTCCAGTTTTTTGGTTTATGCATGGGACTAAATAAATGGTCGCAATAAAACCTGCCAGTATAATAAGATATGCTAAATATTCGCTCCTTGCACAGTGATTTGCTCTGATAGTTTTCTTCCGTGACCGGGTTTCTCGAAGAAGTATTTTGCACATTCACTTGTGATGCATCCGTAGTCGAAAACATGCTCGCTTAAACAAAAAAGATAAAATCATTTTGTGAATAGTAGATATAATACAAATTAAGCTCTAGATTGGGGTTGTGTTAAGTATCACAAATGAGTTTATTTTCTGTAAAATATTTTGGATTCATTTGAAATTATATGCTGATATGTGTATTGCGCCAATTTTGAAGAAACAAGACTATGATCCTTTTGACATCTTGTAGTGTGTGTTCTTGTCAAAGTCGTGCAACATAAGTTTGGATGAACATGATAAGCTCTCCAGGTTCTCAGACAAAAATGGAATCCGTAAAGTAAAATACAATCATGGATGCTGGTCAAATTCATTTATATCGATTCTCCTAACATGAATAGAACTTGTATACTCTGAGATATCACCACAGATTGTCAGGTTCCAGCCGTTAACCGAATTATTTCTCTCACAGCATCTTACACAGCAATATAGCATATACATAGACTCATGGCATGATTTAGAAGAATCTAAACCTCTACAATGGACCAATAGATCTTAGAATGGCATATAACTTATGAATACTAATCCCCTAGCTAGATCGGAAGACAGGTGATGGGGCGTTAAGATAACTTAACCCCATATTCCCGTCTGTTGCGCATGTGAAGCAAGTGATGATTAGCACTAGCTATGGTAGATATCAGAAGCAAACCTCTCTCCAATTCATGCAGAATCTCACAACCGTTTCTTGGATGCTACTAAATTATCTCCATTCCAAGTTGTTGAACGGAAAAAATAAGGAACAATAATGTCCAGCTTGCTATATCATGCAACATATATGGCCCCTATCCCTTCAGATAAAACAGAAAAATGAAGGGATAATACCTGCAGAAGTTAGCGAGATAGACAGCGGATTAACAATGGAAGATCTTAGCTAGTGCTTGACGATTAGTTTGTTCGAAACAGGTCGCAAATATTCATCTACGCATCTTGATTGCTTGTGCTGTTGTGCGTATATATAGAGTATATACGCATATTGATTGTGCACACCGCATCCATAATTAGCTAGCACTAGATGAAATACGATTATTCTTGGCCGGTCGGTAGTTGCGGCGCTGTGCCGCAAGAAACTCACATGATACAGTTATAACGGACGGTGACCGGTAGAGTTCGTTCTAGCTCTTGTTAATTACAGGGCTGTTAAGGCCGCAGGGCAGGAAGGATCAGCCGGCCGGAGTCCCGTCATGGAATCCTTCCATGATGCATGCAGATTTGCGGTCCAGGCTTGATGGAGATATGTTAACTAGCATCGCTGCTTATTCATACATTATCAAGAACTTTCCTCGCAATACGGTCGAGAAAGAGGATTTTCGGTATCAGGTAGAAACCGACCTGGCAATTTAGTTTCTTGCAGGTTGCAGCAAGTATGGTAACGTGGTACTTCCAGTGGCTGGTACTACTAGTTCAGTAATCACTGAGTGCTTGCATGCATGTAAAATTAGTTTTTACTAGTCATCTCGGTGCGGCGACACGCCGCACTCGTCGGGTTTGAAAATGTTGAATTCCGTCGGAATTTGTCGTGAACAGTATCTCGAAATAGTTGGCAAATTTTCAAATATGCCTGCATTTTTAAATAAATTTGTAAGTTAACTCCAGATTTAGAGAAAATATATTATGTAAGCGTTTATTAAGTTTAAATCCCTACTTGGAGAGAGTTCATTTAGATTGCACGCAAATATGTATAGAATTGAAATGATCAAATATGGTTGTAGTTTGCCATAAATAGGTAGCAATTTTTTTATTTGTGATTATGTCAGTATATTTTGGAGTATTTCCATTTTTTAGCAATTTGAAATGTTTAAATGTGATTCTATTTTCCCATCTAAAAATATTTTGGAAAAGAATAACCTTCATGTTAGTTTGTCTGCTGCATTAATTATTAGCGGCTAGAAGTTATCGCCGATGAGTTTTTTTTTTTCAAGTTACAGTGGATAGTACTGTTTGGAAATTAGCTAATTCAACATATCTTGAACAAAATGGCCATTTATTTGTTCGGGTGAAAAGCTTGACAATTAGTTAGATTCAAAAAATTCCTTAAATTTTGAGGTGTAGGCAGTGTGGTTTTGGTGCAACGTTTGTGTAAAAAGTTTGTAAAGTCGGTAAATTTCAAGTTTTTTGACATTCGGTAAATTCCTAGTTTTTTTGACATATTTGTTTAAATTATTATGTGCACATTTTTTTGGTGCATCTTGTGGCTGAAAAGTTTGGATAAATGTAAACTTGTAGGGAATTTGATATATTTTTTGCATTCCCTGCTTGCATTATTGTGACCGTAGAATGAAATAGATATTTTTTAAGGAATTTTTCGATATTTTTGTAGCATTTTTTGAACCATAGAATAAAAGATATAAATTATTTGAGTTTGTTTGATACATTTTTTTTTGCATTATTGTTGCGCCGTGAAGTAGAAGTTTGGGAAATTATTTTTTTTTATAATTTTGATATGTTTTTCCCTCACTATTTCGACCATACAATGAATAGTATAAATTTTGAATTTGTCCGATACATTTTGTTGCCTTATTTCGAATTGCAGAATAGAAGATTTTTTTTTTGTGTTTCAGCAATTTTTGTGCAATAACATTTTCCAGCTACGACGTCAAATATGTTGGAAAGACTCGAATAATACATTCGTGAAAAGTTGGAAGAATATATTTATATTGCATTATAATTTGTTTTTTTAAGTATATGTGAATATTCAGCAATTTTACATTTTTTTCCAGAGGATGCATAACTAATGTTTGAAGTTATATTGGTTCTTGTAATGATTTTTTTGTCTAAGTTGTGTAAGCATGCAAGGACATGTGTTAGTTGTCAAGGTCTCATTTTTCTACAAATTTTGGTAATTTTTTTTGTATTTTTTTGAATTACGGTTTGAAAGTTTTGGATTTTACAATTTTCGTCATTTTTTTCTCGTTTCGAGTGCGCTGAGCTGCTGACAGGTGGGGCCGTGGTCACGTCAGCATGTGACGTCAGCCGGCGGCGGAGGCGCAGCGCTCGCCGGCGCTGACGAGCTCGCGGCCGCGCAGCCGCGCACGTGCGAGAGGCGGAAACCTCGCGGATCCGCGAGAGAAGACTGAGGCGAGGTGGACGGGCGGCGCGGCCGACCATTTGGTCGCCGGAATCACCGGCGGCGGCCAAATCTGCGCAGGCGCAGGCGGAGGACGGCGGCGACGATTCCGGGCGGCTTTCCGGCAAGCGGTCGTCGGCGAGGGTGGCGAGGGAGCCACGGCGGAGCACTCTGCGTGGTCCGATTTGATCGGGGAGGTGCGGAGCGGTGGGGGCACGCGGCGGCGTCGCCGGCGAGCTCCGCCTCGGGCGCGAGCGAGGAAGAGGAGGGGAATTTCTGAGGACGGTTTCACAGGAAGGCCCCTGGCGTTCCCGTGATTTGCGGTTTGGTCCTTCCGGAGGTTTTTTTTGCAAAATGGCGAGGTCTTCTCTGTAAAGTTGGTCGCCAAAAATCGTGCGGGGCGACGTGTCCACGCCTAATTGGTAGAAATTGAAGTGCTACAATAACATTGTAGCGCTACAGTGTTCCGCGGGTTGGGGGGCGATCTGGGACGTCCATGAGCTCAATCGGACGGCCAGAAAAAACGGGGTGACGTGGATGGCGGATTGGGGGGTGAATCTGACCAACTTTTATATACTAGGGAACTAGGGAATTTTGAGAATAGGCCAAAGCCGTACTGTATTTTTATAGAAGGTATCGGAGAAATTGACAAGAGTTGAATCCACATCATTACAAGCAGTGGTTGAGGAACACCCATGCCAACAACCTTAGGCAGCTTACTCCCTAACTAAGTTTGGAACTCCAGCTCCTGCCCTATATCGAAAAGCTGCAAATGCCAGCAGATGAGAATAACAGTGGAACCAAACTTCACTCCTGGAAATAGGACCTTTGGTGAAAAGGGGTGTTGGGCTCTAGTCCCGGGCGTGGTTTGAACCCGGACTAGAGGAGGGAACTAGTACCGGGCCGGCGGCTCTGACGCTGCGCAGCTCCGGTCCCGGGTCGTAGGGCACCTCTAGTTCCGGGCCGTGATACCACCCGGGACCGAGGCAGGCAGCAGCAGAGTGGGGACAAGAGGGTGGACCTTTCGTCCCGGACCGTGGTACAACCCGGGACTAGAGGTCCTGCTATATCATCTCCCACCCCGGACGCAGCCACCATTTTTGAACTCTCAAGTTCATCTCCATTGTTTCTCTCTCAAGCTCAAGTTTAGCCCCATTTTTTTCCACGATTTGTGAAGATAGACGGCACCCATCTCTCCAAGGGTTAGCAACTTGATCCTTTCATCCAGCGGCGCTCATTTTAGCTCATTTCCATACTAGTTTAGCTCATTTCATTTTTGTAGTGCTACCTAGGTGTTTGATGAAATGCCTAAACTAGGTAGTTCATTTTTTTATATGTATTTTGAGCTCAAATTAATTTATGATTTGTGGATTTTAGTGTCGTCTCGGTCCTCACCGCCATCGATAGCCCCCGCCGTCCCGTGACCGGCACCACCTCGGTGAGCCTCTTTTTTTATCTTTTATTTTAAAAAATTACTTGTATGATTTAAATGCATAATTATTTCTTGTATAATTTTCTTATGTTTTTTATATGTATAGTGTCATGGTTTTGATATCCGTCCCCGTCGGCCCTCGTCCGGTCTATGATTCGGATGTGGTATATTTTTATAACTATTTTTTTGTTTCGTGTTTATAACAATCATGCCGACCAACTTGACATAGATATATTTTTATTTAGGAGGTAGTTGAACCGGAAATTCCAGCAGACCCTATTGTCGAATTTAAAAAAAGAAAACAACGATTTGAAAGCAAAATTGAAGATAAGTGAAGATCTTCGTCTCCAATGCCTATAAGAGAAGATGGTATTGGACTTGAAGATTGCCGACATCGTTGATGCTGACAAGGTCAAGCTTGCCGACGTCGTCGCTGCTCACGAGATGAAGATGGATGCAATGCGCTTCAAGCTTAAAAAGATTAGAAAATATGTCATTAGTCAAGAGGCTTGACATCATTATCTGTTGGTTCAATAGTTACCTTAGTTGCGATTCTGATCGCATTTGTTGTTGGATTAAATTCTTTAGATAGTTGTATTCTAGTTTCAATTAATTTATGTTTTATGAGAACTATGTATTACATTTGGTCACTACTCTACTTTGCTTTTAAAGTGATGAACTTGTATTAATGAATATGGTCCGTTCTCTATTATGTTGGTTTACCGTAATGGGTTTTAGCGGTGATTTGTACATGAGTCATCCATGGATGTATGATGACTGACGCTCTAAAGAGTACATGGAAGGCGTGCAATCTTTTCTCCAAGTGGCTAGGGATAACAAGTGGCCGAATGGTTTTATGTGTTGTCCATGCAGTAAATGTCGGAATGAGAAGGATTACTCTAACTCAGACACCCTTCACATACACCTAATTCAGTATGGTTTCATGCCCGGCTATAATTGTTGGACCAAGTACGAAGAAAGAGGGGTTATGATGGAAGACAACGAAGAAGAAGAGAACGATGATAACTACATGTACCCTGAATACGATGGTAACGCAACGGGGGAAGCTGATGATGAAAAGGTACCAGATGATCCCATCATACATGATGATTTACGTAGGGTCTTCGTTGATGCACATACCCAAGCAGAAACTACACTTGAGAGGTTGAAGTTGGAGCGCATGTTAGAGGATCACAAAACAAAGTTGTACCCAACTTGCGAAGATGGCAACACAAAGCTCGGTAGCACACTAGAATTATTGCAATGGAAGGCAGAGAATGGTTTATCTGACAAGTGATTTAGGAGTTTACTGAAAATAGTGAAGCAAAAGCTACCGGCTGGTAACGAATTACCTGACAGTGCGTATGAAGCAAAGAAGATTATCTGCCCTCTAGGATTAGATGTGCAGAAGATACATGCATGCATTAATGACTGCATCCTCTACCGCGGTGAGCAGTACGAGAATATGAATGAATGCCCGGTATGCGGGGCATTGCGGTATAAGATCAGACGAGATGACCCTGGTGATGTTGAGGGCCAGCCCCCAGGAAGAGGGTTCCTGCCAAGGTGATGTGGTATGCTCCAATAATACTACGGTTGAAACGTTTGTTCAGAAACAAAGAGCATGCCAAGTTGTTGCGATGGCACAAAGAATACCGCAAGAGCGACGAGATGTATAGACACCCAGCTGATGGGTCGCAGTGGAGAAAAATCGATACAACGTACAAGGAATTTGCAGGTGACGCAAGGAACTTAAGGTTTGGTCTAAGCACGGATGGCTTTAATCCTTTTGGGGAGCAGAGCAGCAGTCATAGCACCTGGCCTGTGACTCTATGTATCTATAACCTTCCTCCTTGGTTGTGCATAAAGCGGAAGTTCATTATGATGCCGGTGCTCATCCAACGCCCGAAGCAACCCGATAACAACATTGATGTGTACCTGAAGCCATTAGTTGATGAACTTTTACAATTGTGGTGTGATGAAGGGGTACGTGTGTGGGATGAGTACAAACAACAGGAATTTGACCTACGAGCGTTGTTGTTTGTAACCATCAATGATTGGCCTGCTCTTAGTAACATTTCAGGGCAGTCAAATAAGGGATACAATGCATGCACGCACTGTTTAGATAAGACTGAAAGTATATATGTAGGTAACAAAATGTGTACCCGGGTCATCGTCGATTTCTTACAACTCACCATCCCCTAAGAAAGAGAGGCAAGCAACATGAATGAAGAATGTGTACCCGGGTCATTGACTTCGCTAACTATGCTCACTACGGTATTATGCAGAATGAAGAGTGATGAATGTGACAGAAAGAGCATCTATGACTTTGGGTTCGTTAACCCAGTACGAGTTAACGCAAAGGACACTACGGGACCACAAAAAGGACACGGAGAAGAACTTGCTAAGGGCCCTAACGAAGCAACATTTCAAGGTGCAGATAATGTTTCCTTACTTCTTCAGGTAAGAGAGTGTTACTCGCTTGTACAAATTAAGTGTAACTGATGAGTTACTGACGTATATATAATCATGCGCAACAAACATTACATTCTGCTAATCATTGAAGTTGATAAATCAAAAGTTCTAGTCTACGACTCATTGGACTAGCCTAAGGAGAGGTACCAAGACATTCTAGATGCGTTCCAAAGATAATTTCAATCATTATCGCACTATATCAGTCTCTCATATTCATTTCAGAGATATCAAGTAGCTAATAACTCATTTATTCATTTTTTTGGCCGGGCAGGGTTTGGAAACAATTCAAAGCGAAGACAAAGGGTGATTTTGCAGATGAGTTGACTATTATTCACCCCAAAGTAGGTAGTACGGTCTAGCAAGGTTTGCGCATCTCTTTATTTATAGTTTTCAATACCACTTGACTATTATTTGATTCAATTATATTCTCGTAAAGTGGATCGAGAGGCAACCACAGGGGCCAATTTCTGTGGATATTTCATTTGCGAGTGGATTCGTCGGTCGGTCATGAGCAGGACCCAAAGAAATTTATAGGCGTACGTGAACAAATATATTCATAATTTTATTTTATTACCATCAATTGTGTTGAGTGTCATTCATAATTTTTGTTACTCATGATTGATATTCATATCGATCTCCTTCTTTTATAAGCGGATGAATTGCGAAGCAAACTGCCACTAAAGCAGAGCTTTCAAGCACTAGCAGAGGAACTTACGGGGTTTCTTATCAGCGATATCATACATCCAAAGGGAACATTCAATGGAGAAGGGCGGTGAAGTCCGGTTATGATCTCCCGTGTAACCGAATAGACGGGTTCTAGTCCCGGTTATGATCTCCGCACGTGTAATTGAATAGACGGGCTCTAGTCCCGGTTATGATCTCCACACGTGTAATCGAATAGACGGGCTCTAGTCCCGGTTATGAGCACCTCCATGTAACCGGATAGACGTGAACATATTTTTATTTATGAACATTTTGATATGTTATATGTAATTTCTGTTTTTTAATTAATTAAACGCATATTTTTTGCACCATTTCAATATTAAATTGGGAGGAAAAATAAAAAATTACAGGCTGCCACGTGTGAGGTCCTTCGTCCCGGGTCGTATGACCAATCGGGACTAGAGGTCCTCCACCACGCCCGCGCCTCCGCGGCCACGTGGGAGCCTGTTGTTCCGGGTCGTAACTGACCCGGTACAAGAGGGGGGGGGGGGGGCTCTAGTGCCGCCTTGGTAGTCCCGGGTGGACACCCGGTACTAGAGGCCCTTACGACCCAGGACCAGTGGCCCTGTTTCCACTAGTGCTTCTTCCACCTTTCCTTGCTTCTGAACCTTGCTCTGCAAAGTAACCACCACTCCGGCTCCAACACATTATCGAGCAAAGGGATATATACTTACCTGAATGTCAAAACTTCGAAAGCACCTGTCCCACACCTGCCTAGCAAACACACATTGAATAAGAACGAGGCAATACTACACATCTAGTTGGATATCCACCAACTATCATGACCATCGATATGATTTTGCATCCACTAAAATTGCATTATACTCCGTATTATGTATTAAACTTTTCTATGAATATATCAAATTGATTTGTGAAAATACGCTTTTCTAAAATAAAGAATGTTCACCGTAATAGTAAATTGAAAATATGTTCCTCGATACGAACAAGGCACGCGGTTATTGAGAATTATGTCTTACTGATTAGGTTATATTAGAGCATTAAAGCTCTGCTTTAAGGTCACATCTCCAACAGGTATATATCCGTTGTCGACGAGCCCTATTTCCAGGGGTAATACTTGCCTTTGGCTATCTGAATTGCCTCACTGCATGGCTTTCACCAAGACACCAAGATAAATGAGGACATACTCGTGAACAGAGCCATTCTCCATTGCCGATAAGAGTTTTGACTCGTGTCTATAGTATGGATTTGTATTAAGTGACCGCTTACTCATTGATTATTTAGTTTCTATAAATATAGAAATAACCCAGGAGATCATCCTTCGCGTACCACTGTGCATCACATACAGGTAGCATTCACACGTTGCTTTCTCCGCATTGAGATTTCGTTTTGGCCATCTTCCATGGTCTTTGTCCTCCGCCTCCATCTTCTGCTGAGTGCCGGCCAATCGCCACCATCAAATCCTCATGATGTATTTGAGCTAGAACAGAAATCGACGGTATTCACCCGGTAGAGCAAAAGGGTACATGGGGGGTGTCACTAAATCTGACTCTGGCAAGCCAGATTTGTTGCTAGTGAGATATGACATCGATGTCGGTGGTCCAAATCGAGGTTAAAAATGACCATTTTATCTCAAATTATCAAGATGCTGCTAAATCATATGTACTCTGCTGCGAAAGTACAAGCGAGATGTTGTATGCCTTTGGGAATCTCCTTCCAATGTTTTTTCGATCAGCTGCAAACATAGTCCACCGTGCTGCATACGTGTGTTGACTTTTAACGAGATAATTGTTGTGACGGATGGGGAATTGGTAGCAGTGTGGATTTTGTTGCATACTTAAAAATCATGTTTCATATTCAAAAAATATTGCATTGACAGATTCAAAATGTCTACAGGTTTGACCCACCATAGGAAAAATGTTGCAACAATGTTTTGAAAGTGTATCTTTTTCTGTGCGATTGGGCATTTTGCTGCAAAGATCAGCCTGCTGAAATGTGAACTTTTTATGAAGATCTGATGGTCCAGAAGAAGGAGGATCGGAGCTTCTCATCCTCCGGACGATTAGCAGACTCCTTTATTTTAGTCAAAACCACGCTAATGATCGACTCCAATAGTCGATTTTTGTAATAGTGTAACATGATTTTGTGATGCTCGCTCCTAGCGCCACATCGACAACGATTATATATATCCGTTGTTGGTGAGCCCATCGCATCAAGGACGACATGCTCATGGTGATCCATTATGCATGGCGGATAATTTTTTTGACCCATGTCTATAAGATCGATGTACTCAGTAACCACTTCCTCTTTGGTTTTTAAGTTTTAGTCGAAACCAACGCCGATGGTCGGATAATCAATTTTGCATGCACGACACGACTTTTTTGTCGAAAAAGCATAGTGTAGCCTTTTTTGTAATTTTGAAAACGATAGGTAAAGTTTGAAAACATCTAAAAATTCTAGATGATCATAATGATGTATTTTACCAACATGCAAAATATTAACTCGAAACACCTTGTATTTTGAGCCACATAAAAACAAAGCTAACCATTTTTGGAGGGTTCACTACTTTACATATGTACTTTTGTCCTTTTGACACATCGTAGAATATAATATATTTCGTGACAAAAATGTGCAAAATGACATAATACATCATTGTCTACAACTTGAAATGTTCGGATTTTTTTGAACTTTAAATGTGGTATTTAAAATGTTCAAAACAAATAGTTACAAAGAAAACGCTGCACCATTTTTCTGTCCGCTTTTTCTCACAAACAGAACCGATTCCCTCACAATCAAATGAAATTATGGGAACCGCACTATTATGCACGTTCTTCTAGCTGAACGCGTCGCCGTCAGCGTCGGTGTCCTCTCGGCCGACAGGCATATCGACAAAGCATCTGCCTAATCTGCTAAAGGATCACAGATGGTGGGCAGGGGAACACGGGCCCTCCTCTCCAAATGATGCTTAGCTACGCTTTCGGCCAAAAACACTGCGTTTTGAATTAGTTTAGTGCCGGTCAAATCGTACATGATCCCCTAAACCCTCCCTCGATCTCCATCGAGCGTCTCTCACGCCGGTGTGGTTTGGTTTAGTTTAGTTTATTCATGCTGTGGTTCATGCACGGGAGGAAGGGTATTTCCTCGTGCCCGCAGTCTAGGGTTTCCACTAGCTAGCTAGCGTTTACAAAAAGTTTCCATGTTTGCTTGGAAACTTCCAGGTTGGGAAATGGGTAGGCCTATGGAGTATGTTTTGATTTTGTGGGACGATTCCAACGAAAAGGCACATCATCGACACTTGAGAATTGGCTTGTCTAACACATTGGCTCCGTTCTCATACTTTATCACTTGTAAGGAAAAAAAACTCCACTCTCATCTACCAATAATTCATACTCATGCGACTCATACGTTGATTTTTTTTCCTCCAATGGAAATTGTATAGTTGTGTATCTACTTTGAAATGTGCAATTTGGCCAATTAGCAATTTTTTATTCGTCAAATGACTTAGAAATTCTACATATATTTCTCAAAACAAAGTTTAGAATTTTCTGAAAATTCAAGCGATGAGCATTGAGCAATGTTAATTTTGACCAAAGCAGTAGAAAAATATTAACAAGTATGATATTATGTAATCGTAATATAAAAATATCATTATGTTCTTTTTATTGTTTAAATTTAACTAAAATTTAAATACTTTCTTTTATAGAACGAAGTGAGTAGCAATTTACTATGTTTACCTGGTTGTTTTATCACCTCTACCTTATAGCTTGTGAAATGAAAACCCTCCAGCGATTTACTCTCATTGTTCGTGTCTCCTTTTAGCGCAATGCTATTTCTCTCCGTTTCATACACTGTACATTAACATGGTTCCAATATAGTACCTCTGGTCTGAAATGATTGTCGTGAAAAGAACACTAAGGTAGTACAAATTCCTATATACGCACGACAATCAATACCGATCGGGGGAGTATCATACACCTCCAGTCCTACCTTATGGCATTTTTACTTTATGAGCATCTACTGGAATAACCAATGGAAAATGATGTGGCACATAATTGTGAGCAACTACACATTATAAATATAAATACAAAAGAATCTTGCAAAAATATAGAGTATTATGGAGAGCGAAGAGTGAAGGAACGGGCAAGTCAGCCAGCAGCAGGTGGGCAAGTGGCGCACCTTTATATGCAGAGCATCGCGCGTCCTTCCCACCCATCGATCCTTCTCTCCCACGACACACCAGCGACACCACGACGCGTCCTCACCGCACGCCGAGAGCTAGCGACCGCGCATCAACCGACCAGCTCGCCGAAACAGACGGAGCTTTCCGAACCAACGCCGATGTCTACGAGCTCCAACGAGTCCCCGGCCGTGTCTGGCCTCGACTACGACGACACCGCCCTCACCCTCGCCCTTCCCGGCTCCTGTCCCCACGATGGCAAACCCGCCGTGGGATGGCCGCCGGTGCGAGCCTACCGGCGCAACGCGCTGCGCGAGGAGGCCGCGTGCTGCAAGCTCGTGAAGGTGGCGGTGGACGGCGCGCCCTACCTGCGCAAGGTGAACCTCGCCGCGCACGGCGGGTACGAGGCGCTGCTCCACGCGCTCCACGGCATGTTCGCGCCCTGCCTCGCTGTCGTCCGCGGCGACGTGGAGCTGGGGAGTAGGCTAGTGGACGCGGCCACCGGTGCCGAGTACGTGCCCACCTATGAGGACAGGGACGGCGACTGGATGCTCGTCGGGGACGTCCCATGGAAGTAAGCAAACTCCCACTAGCTATACTATATCTTAGTTCTTGCAGATTTGAGGTTTCCACAAACAAAAAGTGCTGATCGCCTGATTCATGTCAATGCAGGATGTTCGTCGAGTCCTGCAAGCGGATCCGGCTCATGAAGAGCTCCGAGGCCGTCAACTTAGGTAATAATCCAGGATCATTATGTCCTACATACTTAAAGACCCTGAGTTCATAATTAAAGATGGACATTCAAACTCATGATCACTAACATTTTTCTTGATTTGTTTGATGCAGCTCCAAGGCCATCGTCCCAATGATCGCTCCACGCCTCCACTGAATTCGATTCAACCGTGTACTGGAAGAGGCCTGGCTGATCAGGTCCTCCATGCACCTATACCGTAGGAAATATACATACACCGGTCACCCGTGATGTGCTGTACATGCCACACACGACTTCTTCCACGATTCATCTCCGCAGGATCTTCTGTTTTTTGACGACGGCGGCCAGGATTGAGAGAAGGAACAGGGAAGCAATAGTACTCTCGCCATGTAGTTTTCTTCTTAGTTTCTTCCACATTTCGATCGGCTTCGTGTTCAGCCTTATGGGCAAGGAACGTGTGTATGCCCGATATACTTGTTGTTGTTGGACTGTTGTGCCTTGCACCATTGTAAGAGGTCACGAAATATTACGAGTACAGTCTCTGTGGCTTTTGTGCCGACTTCAGCAGCAGCAGCTAGCCTCGGTTTGTAACATCTTTCGCATCAATGGTGTAGTAGTAGCGATGTGTGTCGTTGTTTTGTTTGGGAGCTCTGGTAGGAAGAAATATGGTGATTGCTATGGAATCTATGGTGGTTGTGGCCCTGTCTAGTTTTTTTTTAAGATGCACTGATTTTTTAGTCAAAAATAAAATACTACTTTTTTTAGAAATGGTGTGTAAGCTATGGATAGGCAAGGCACACTAAAGGCCCAACATGAGCAACATTTGTGATTTTTTTCATGCATTGCATATTATTTGTATCCATTTGATCTGAAGTCAAATTTTGAAACATTAGGTTAAATATATTGGTTGTTGTCGTCAATAAACCGATGACCCGACAGTGTGAGCCGTGAAAAATTGAAACAATAGTTTCGCTGGTTCAGCTATCGATGCGGTTTTCAAATTATTGTTCAAAGGAGGGGCATACCCATGTTAGGATACGTAGTGGACGCAAACTCGAACATATAATTTAACAATTTAAGTATGAGACATTTCTAACCAAAGATTAAGAAGATATGTGTGTGACTCATTCAGTTACACCATATTGTTTTTACGCTAAGTGTGCGTACAAAATCTTTGCTTTTGCAGAATGTGAGGGCTCCTTGATTTGAAGAAAATGTAGAGAGATAGTAAAGGATCAAAAAGTTTTCCAAAGCATTCACTGTTCACCCATTTGATTCATGAGAAGTGTGGAAAGGAAAACTAACGGAATTTTCTTTTGCAATCTTAGTTTCATGGCAAAACGTATAGGAGGCAAAAATCCACTCAGAGCTCATTTTTCATTTCCTCTGCACAAGGAACGAGGGCAGGTTTGTACGTGCCATCCTTTCACATCCCTATCTATTTTCTATTTCTTATTTTATTTCCTACAAATCAAAGAAGCCCTGAAAGATTACTGTTTGATTTAACAGAGGAAGCACCAACCGAATATTTGGCTATAAAATATGCTTTATATCATCTTATTTCTACCATAACTTATTAGTTTCCTCTTTATTTGTCACACGTCTCTATTTAGGCGGGTTCACTATATAACTTTTTTGATTTATTTTTCAAATGAACAACACAGTTGGAATCTACTGTAAGACAACGCCCTACTAATATGCACGAAATTAGTGTGTCTGTACATGTAAGGTGCGTACATCATCCACTATTTGAGACATTCAATTAACTATGGTATCCCACATTTATTAATAAAAATATATTTCTACATACAACCTATTTACTCCCTCCGTATCAAAATATAAGACATCCTACCAACTCATGATATCTAGAAATATTTTAGTGCAAGGTTCATGTGAATCTTGCACAAAAATATGGCTAGATACTTGTGTGTGAAACGTTGATAAAAAGTCTTATATTTTTATACGGAGGGAGTATTAATTTTTAGCCATACAATGTCCACGTAATCAAATTTTAGCTGTTAAAAATATGAGCATTTCATGGTGTTAAATTTAGAGTCGCCGCTATTGTGGCAAGTCAGATCATCCGTATTTCCAAAACTATTATATTACAATTATTTAAAAAATACCCACTTCAGCAGAGAGTATATTTCTAGTCTTTGAAGATGACAATGGGTGAGAATTTGCCTTTGGCAATATGGCTGGCGGTTGGTTATACTCCCAACTAGAGTTAAAATACTAGAGTTGACATTGGCGTTTCTCGTTTAGCCAGAATATTCTTCAATAAAAGACGATGTACCCGTCAACAACGAGTCGTTTGTTGTGCACGGTCTTTCGGAGATTCTCATCACGTGTTCCCAATCCATCCACGCTCCCAGCACCGCCCGACCCAAACAACGAGCGCCGCCCACGCCGCAGCACATGGTTTCCTCCGCAAAATTAATCATGAATTTACCGTACTGCCCCTCACCTGCTCCTCCATCGACGTATCTCTCTCTCACACGACGGCCACTGTTCACACTCCAACAGTAACTCCGTACGACTGCAAGCGGCAGCGGCGCTGCTCCAGCTCCAAACCTTAATCCTAGCTAGCCCTCTCCGGCGAATCGACCCCAGGCCAGGAGGCTCCCCGCGGCGTCGGTGGGGATGGATGAGCTCAAGCTCGGCGGCGGCGGCGGCGGAAAGCCGCCGATCCCGTCGCCGGCGAGGAGGCCGGTGCTCTCACGGCACGCCTCTTTTGTAAGTAACGCCTCAGACTGTCAGATTCTCAAATCTCGGGCGCTTAGCTTGGCTGCTCGTGTGATCTGAGCGAAAGGTGTGAGCTTTGCGTTGTGATAGGCCCGATTCGTGCTTAATATTATGATGTCGTGTGCGATTTGTGCTCTGCGAGGTGAGCTATTTGCGGCAAGGCGTAGACGGTGGGAAGAGAGGGTTGATGAATCTTTCGTCCTGAATTTCTTTGGTGGTACAGATGCTGTACTAGAGTTAGTGGCAACCTGGGAGTGAGGTGACTGGATCCGTGCGGTTTATGTGGATGTCGGCTATTTGGAATCTGGAAAGTCATCTTAGGTAGTACGAGTAGTAGTCATTTGAAGAGACTGCCTTGATTTCTGTGAAATGGCTAATTGTGTGAAGTACTCAGGATTTTTGGAATGTCCTTGAACTAGATTAGTGCTGAATGCTGCAATGGTATTTTCCTGGCATGTGATTTTGTAGGGCGGTAGATTGTGAGCATAGCATGTTATTCATCTTGAAGGGCATATCAATTTGTTGTCTAAAGATCTCATCTTTAGAAAAGGCTGAGTAGGGATTTGAGGGTTTGCGAAAAGGGGGTATGAGACTGGTAATCACGTGCATGAAAACCTCTTACCTTCTTTCGTACTTGATATGCCCTGTCCTGACCTCGTACTCTCAGAACATTGTTTGAACAAAGTACAAGGAAAGGTATTCTCAGGCATCTGCTTTGTTGAAATAGTAATTGGCCCTCACCAAACGCCAGTTAAAAAACTTCTAATCGCTCACTCACGAATTTGCAAAATGCTAGTTCGACTTGGTCTTATCCCCCTGCTGCATATTGTTTCATCTTATTGCTCTACTAAGGTTTGGTTTGGATCATTGAAAAATCTGATAGAACGAAAATAATGGTGATGTAGGTTTCATGTTTGGCTTTCCGTTCTTGTTAGACTACAAAAGGAAATATTTCTACTAATCTTTAATTATTTCTTATCTGATACTGCACATGACTGCTTGCGGATTCTAGTCTTCTATAAGGCAACACTGTTTGAGCAAAGGATTGGAAAAATTATCACGTGGCATTGATTTCACATGGGAAAGGAGAGAAATAGTCCTTTCACAACAGCTATGATTATTTTAATGATTTCACCTAATGTGTTCTATTTTTGCCTTTGTGGGATCAAACCTTATTTGTATATGCATTTTATGGCATAGACACTTAGCTTCAATGCTTGTGCCAGTTCATAATGAAATAGCAGGCAATGTAAATCTTGTAACTTCTATCATTTTTTTGGTATGCTAACTAACTGCCGTACATGGGCTTTGATTTCTCAGGCGAGGGGTCCGTTGAACAATATAAAATCTGATACTGAGAGAATTTTTGAAAGGATAGATGGTGAATTTATCCCAGTTGTACGGTCTGGAGGCTGGGCTGATATTGGATCAAGGAGCACAATGGAGGATGCCTACATCTGTTGTGACAATTTCTTGCAAGATTTTGGACCTGAAAGCTGCGAAGAAGGCCCCAGCTCATTTTATGGGGTATGCTTCCATTATATTTATTGGCACCCAATTTTATGTCCTTTTTTTGGGAAAAGATTAGTCGTAGCCCCTGGATTCATACATTAAACCCACAATGTGCTTGTAAGGACATAAAACAGGAATAGATAAACAGTTCCAAACAAATTGATCACACAGCGACAAAGAAAGCAATGTCATGCACGTTCATGCCTTGATGTTTTTTATAATTGTCAGCTACATCTAAACATTTCATGACTCGACAAACATCATCACCTCCCTACTGGGACAGTAATTTTGTACATCTGATATGCATTTCCTGTGTATGTCATGTTCACACGATTTTAATGTTTTAGGTTTTTGATGGGCATGGTGGAAAGCACGCTGCGGACTTTGTGTGCAGCAATTTGCCAAGGTTCATCGTTGAGGGTGATGGTTTTCCGGGGGAGATTGAGAAAGCTGTCTCCTCAGCATTCTTACAGACTGATGCTGCTTTTGCAGATGCTTGCTCTGAGAACTCTTCTCTTGCATCCGGCACAACTGCGCTTGCTGCACTCATCACTGGGAGGTATTGTCCTAACTTCTGCTCTTATAAGCCTTGTTCTAAGTCATTCTATAGCATTGCTGTTTTGGTTATTATATTTTAAGTTGTGTAACTATTTCCTCCTGTTATGGCCCTCTGGTTCCAGTTTTGTTACGCTGAAAGTCAATTCTTCTATATATACGTTATCAGTTTCATTTCGAACATATCATGTTTTTTTTCTGGTAACAAGTTCTCCTGTTGCTTGCATGGGCTGTAAATCCGTTGGATGTTTTTTACTTATGTGAGCAGCATTTCTTTGTATGCATGTAACCATCACTTCCTACTGACTTCAGTTTCTCTTTTGGAAATTGAAAGTTTCCTGAAACTGGTATGCATTTGAAGTGTGTTAGCAGGTTTTTATACACGAACGTTGCTCCTTTTTACAGAGTAAATTATGTCACATATTTGTTTTCTGAACAATTCACTACCATTCTTTTATTTCTACTCTGTTGTTCACCATGCTCAATACCAGCACGAAATTTCCTTGTCTTTGTTTCATCTGTCCTCCATGTATTCATAGTTCTGATAGTATTTTATCTGAAAAATCTTTTATTTTGCACCAGATAACTTTCTTTTTAATTGTTTATGCATGATTGACAGGTCACTTCTGGTGGCAAATGCTGGTGATTGTAGAGCAGTGCTATGTCGCCGTGGAAAGGCAATTGAGATGTCCAGGGACCACAAGCCATCTTGCGACAGAGAGAAGATGCGCATTGAAGCCTTGGGTGGTTATGTTGATGATGGATACCTGAATGGGCTGCTCAATGTTGCTAGAGCAATTGGGGACTGGCACATGGAAGGAATGAAAGCATGCGACGGTCTTGGGCCCCTTAGTGCTGAGCCTGAGGTTATGGTGAGGAATCTTACCGAGGAGGACGAATTCATGATCATCGGTTGTGACGGTATCTGGGATGTGTTCCGCAGCCAAAATGCGGTGGACTTTGCACGCCGGAGACTCCAAGAGCACAATGACCCTGTTGCTTGCTGTAAAGATTTAGTCGATGAGGCCATCAAGAGAAAGAGCGGCGATAACCTTTCTGTGGTTGTGGTCTGCTTCAACTCTAGAGCGCCTCCTGCCTTAACAGTTCCTAGGCCTCGGGTTCAGAGAAGTATATCTGCAGAAGGCTTGAAGGAGCTACAGGGCTTCCTCGATAGCCTAGCAGAGGCAAACTGACATGTTGGGCTTTAGAAGCCCTGAGACGATGTAACAGTCCCATTTTTCCATAGCCTAGCTTGGACGTTAGGTTTAGTATGCCCTACATGAGATAGTTGTTGTTGAGTAATACAGCATTGTAAAATAGTCTGCGGCTAATTTTATCTGTACTTGAAGTTAGGTTTCAGGCAATCTGGGAATGATAATAGAGGTTCCGTAGACTTCAGTGAATTGTCCAGTGATCATTCTTGTGATCATTGATATCTCTGTTTGTCAAGTTTTTTTGCAATGCTACTGGGTCTGGAGAACTGTATTCGTTCAGAGGTTTATATGAATGCACTTTCAGTAAGAAGATATGATATGTTGGTGTGTAACTTTGATGGTTGAACAGCTGCTTGTTTTAGCCATCAGCTGTTATCCATGAACAAAATGTTTCTTGGTTCAGCTGTTATCCATGAACAAAATGTTTAGTTTTGGTCATCATTCTGTGATCCATGAACCAAAATATTCTCAGTTGTCTGGGCCAAACAAATCATTTCCAGACTCATACTACAACTGTCAAAGTAACAGCTGATTGCTTTCACTAGTTTCAGTGTAAAAAGAAAAGGAAAATACTAAGGATTGTTTCACGACAAAAGAAAGAGAGGAAGCTGGAAAGTGAAAGTGCATCTTCCTTTATGATGTTTTGGTGTTATTAATAACACAATTATACATCTAATCATGTATTTGAGCTTCCCAGGTTTTATTATGAAAAGGTTCGTTGAACAAAGCTTGCGAAACGATGGAAGCTATTTTCTGCTCCAGGCAGCGGTAGTACCGCCGGGCGTGGCGGTACTACCGCTGCGTTGTGCGGCCGCTACCGCTGGAGGTACCGCCGTTTTCAGTGTTCTGTTTCAGCCAGCGGCAACGGTAGCGGTACCGAGCGGTAGTACCGCTGCCAGCGGTGGTACCGCCGTCCGCAGCGGTAGTACCGCTGCGTGCATTTCCATCGAAGACAGAAGCTGCTAAGGATTCCGCTACCGCCCCGCGGTACCGTCGTTTTGGACGCTCTGTTTCGTCCAGCGATAGCGGTACCGGGCGGTAGTACCGCCGCTCAGCGGGGGTACCGCTGCCTCCAGCGGTGGTACCGCTAGGAAGACAGGAACTCGAGGCGACCGTTGACAGAAGACGAAGAAGGCAGCGGTAGTACCGCTGCGGGAATCTCGAACAGGGCAACGGCCACTTATTGGAGGAGACTATTTAAGGAGGTCTTCTTCCTCACTGAATGCTAAGCTTCAAGCCATCTCTCTCCTCCATTAATGAAAGCTTCAATCTACTAGATCTCCCACTCCAACCACCCAATCGTCTTGATTCTTTGAGGAGTGAAGGAGGAGGTCTAGATCTACATCTTCACCGAAGAATTTCCTTTCCCCCACACTTCACGTGTGGATTCTACATCTTGGGTTGCTTGTAACCCTAGGTGTCTTTGTGAGTCTCGGAGGGAGTCCGAGGCATTGTTGGGAGGCTCCAACTCATTGTGGAGTTCCCCGACCTTTGTGTACCGGCTTGGTCAACGCCTTCAAGGTGACCTCATAGTGGATGAGCCAAACCCCCACGGGTAAAGCTCACGGAGAATAGAGTGAGCACATCCGTGCTATTGGAGCGCCTAGGTGGCTCCACACTCCTCCAACGTAGACGTACTTCCCTTGGGAAGGAACTACGGGAAACATCTCCGTGTCTCCACTTTGCGGTTATTTCTATCCTTTACTTGTTGCTTCCGCTACGTTATTTACCTTGTTTGTATCACATAGGTTGCCATCATCTAGTGCACATCTAGTCAACCTTTGTTATACTTGCTCAAGCCTAATTAATCGAAAAAGAATTAAAATTTGGTAGTCGCCTAATCACCCCCCCTCTAGTCGACATATCGATCTTTCAATTGGTATCAGAGCCTCGGCTCTTATCTAAGGCTTCACCGCCTAAGAGAATATGTCGGACTTGGACCCTCTCGCATCGGTTACTAATGAACGCTTTGGTGGGTTGGTGAGATCAAAAATGAGATCAAATCTCAACACCGAGCTCACCACCAACCTCAACCTAAGCATGAAGGAATCGATGCGTGAGATGCTCAAGGAATTTCTAGGGGACCCGACCTAAGGTTGATACAACCCCCGCGGCAACGGATAGTGGAACGAAGCCGGATATCTCCGTCTACGGATCTTGTCAATGTGGATGGAACGGCAAAGCCACCCCACCACTTGTGCAAGCCACTACATCTTTGCCCCGGGTGTTAGCTCAACCCCAAGGTTACCGGGGGTGTATGCAAATGTTCCACCGGGACAATTGTATAACGCAAACCACCAACATGTCAACCCGCCACACATCGCCAATATGGGCGCACCTCCTATGCTTGACCCAAAAGACTTTCCTAATTGGCAATTTAATATGCGATCACACATGTCTAGTTGTTGTGTCTTCTTGATTGACATTATAGAGCAAGGCTTTCATCCTCAAGACCCACTCAACATGACTCCAACGGAGAAGGCCAATCACCAACTCAACGCCACCGCCATGCGCATGATTCAAACGGCCGCCGGCCCAACCTACACCACTCATATCCGGGTGTGCAAGACGGCCAAGCAATGTTGGGACAATCTCCACAACTTGTTCTTGGGTAGCGCAAGCATTCAACTTTGCAAGTATGAAGCGGTTCTAGATGAAGCCGAAGAGTTTGTGATGAATGAGGATGAGACACCCGAAGATCTCTATCGAAGGCTCTCCGCTCTTGCCATCACCTTGAATGATTTTGGTTTGAGAAGATTGAAGATAGTTGGATCAAGCGCAAGTTCCTCAAGGCAATCACTCCTTCAAATCAAAGCTTGGCTCAAACCATTCGATCAAGACCGGATTTCTCAACACTTGACTCCAACACCATTCTCAATGAGTTTGTCTCCATCGGAATGGTTGTGAAGAGTTCTATTCATGCTCATGCTCGGCAAAGAGGACTTGCGGGACACTCTCCAAATGTTGCATTGAAGTCCAAGGCCATCACTTGTGAAAATGAGTGTGAACAAGAAGGTGAGGATGATGCGCAAGACACCAAGGATGACTACTATGATCACATGGCCCTTGCCGCAAGATCTTTTGGAGCAACCGCTCCCGAGAAGGTCGATCTTCCAACAAGAAGAAATTTGGCAAACCAAGAGGGGAGCGTCCAAAGACTTGCTATAATTGTAGCAACCTCAACCACTATATTGCCAATGCCCTTGGGAAATAGAGAGGATCACAATGGCAAGCTTGTGAGGAAAGACACACCAAGGCCACCATCAACAAGAACTATGTGAAGAAGAGGGTTCCCAATGCCTTGTGTGTTCAAGATAGAAAGGTTTGGAAGAATACATGTCCGGTGATGAAGATGGAGATGAAGCCGGAGCTACCGCCGCATTGCCGTAGCCACTCCTTCCTCTACATCGTCATCCCTATTTGAATCTCCCAATGAGAATGAGCCCATTCCCTACACATGTCTCATGGCAAAAGCCACCTCGGTAACTCCTTCGACTAAACCAATCTCCTCTACCTCCTTCCTTATTGGATTGTGTTGAGAATGTTGTGAAGGAGCCCCAAAGTCCAAATGAGGTGGACTTGTGGCTAGCTAATCTTAAGGGAGATGATAAAGTTCATGTTGATGCTCTTTTGAGCAACTTGAGGAAACTAACTCTCTTGTAGATCAAAAGGAGGAGATCATCTCGGGCATGGCAATTCGGGAAATGGACTATGCTAATGAGATAGCGGATTTCTCTATCGCTCTTGGAAAAGAGCAAACTCGTAGAGGGTCTCTTGAGGAGGCTCTATCTAACTTAGAGGAATCCTATGCTATTGACATGTCTAGAGTTAAAAAGGACCATGACATGCTCTTGCTACTTCCAAAGTCTATAAAAATGAGAAGAATGAGCTAGGCATTGACCATGCTAGACTTGTGGAGGAAAACAAGAGACTTGAAGAGGAACTCAAAACCCTCAAAGAGTCGTTTTCCAAACTTGAAAAGTCTCATGATCAATTCCTAGGTCAACAAGTAAAATTAGCTATTGCTTCTACATCAAATGAACTTGTTGATCAATCTATTATTTGTTGTGAGCATGCTAACCTTGTTGAAGAAAATGCTAAGTTGAAATCTCAACTTGAGAAGGGCATTTTGTCTTGTGTCCAAGGAGAGAAGAACCTCATTGACCTTTTGGGTAGCCAAAAGGATCAAGTTGGAAAAGAAGGACTTGGTTTCTCTACCAAGTCAAAGAAGAAGAACAAGAAGAAGAAGAAGCCAACTCCCTCTTCCAAAGCTATCATCTTTGTGAAGGAGGGGGAGATGGCTAAAGAGAAGGAGACCAACACCATTGTGGGTGGTGAGACCACAAGGGGTCTCCCCACTCATAATGACTTTGCCGGCAAATATAACCCATCTTATGTTCTTTTGAAATCTAGAGATGGTCATGTTATGCTAAATATGTTGGTACTTCATATGGTGATGATTATCATTGGGCTATTTGGGTTCCAAAGACCCTTGTGACTAACAAGAAAGGACCCATCCAAAAATGGGTACCTAAGTCAAAGACTTGATCTCTTGTAGGGTGTGGCGTCCGGTGCGGGTCGATGGACGGTGGATAGTGGCGCATCCCAACATATGACCGGACGCATTGACTTGGTGGATGATATTGAACCTCCTCTACCTCAATATTCACGAGTCAAAATTGGTGACAACCGCGAGCTTAAGGTATTGGGACGAGGCAAGGTCGTTGTTGCTAGAGAAGTCTCTATCAAGAATGTACTTATTGTTGAGTCCCTTGGTTACAACTTACTCTCCGTCTATCAACTCACAAAATGTGGTTATGGGTGCTATTTTGATGACGAGAGTGTGATCATCACCGTGAAGGGATCTCTTAAAGTAGTCTTTGTTGGACATGTCGAGCACGGCATGTATGTGCTTGATTTCTCGAAAGAGAGCACGTCGCCGCGACTTGTCTAATGGCTAAAGTTGATGTGGGTTGGCTTTGGCATCGCCGACTAGCCCACACCAATATGAGAACACTCCATGATCTTCAAAGTGGTGATCACATTCTTGGACTAACCGATATTAAGTTCTCCAAAGATCGTGTGTGTAGGTCTTGTGTTCTAGGAAACAACATGGAGAAGCTCATCCATCAAAGACCAAGATCACCACCGACAAGATTCTTGAGCTCATTCACTTGGACCTCTTTGGTCCCCTATCTTATGATAGTCTTGGTGGGAAGAAGTATTGCTTGGTGATTGTTGATGACTATTCAAGATACACATGGGTCTATTTCTTCAAGAAGAAGAGTGAGACCCAACAAAGAGTCATTGACTTCATCAACATGGCTCAACGTCAATATCAAGAGAAGATCAAGACAATCCGAAGTGATAATGGGTCCGAATTCAAGAACTACACCGTGGAGGGATTTCTTAGTGAAGAGGGATTGCTCATCAATATTCCACTCCTTATACCCCTCAACAAAATGGTGTTGCGGAGAGGAAGAACCGGACTCTTATGGATGCGGCTAGGACCATGATTGCGGAGTATGCTTCTCCGTTTAACTTTTGGGCCGAAGCCATCTCCACCCGTGTCATGCAACAAACCGGCTATATCTCCGCAAGCTCTTGAACAAGACCCCATATGAGATTCTTCTTGGGAAGAAACCGGACCTTTCTTATTTTCGCGTCTTTGGATGCAAGTGCTTCATTCGCAAGAAAGGTAACCGGTTATCTAAGTTCGAGACTAGATCAATAGAGGGTATCTTTGTTGGTTACTCCACAAACTCTCACGGCTATAGAGTCTACAACAAGACCACCGGTCAAGTTGAAGAATCTAGTGACGTGAAGTTTGATGAGGATAACGGCTCCCAAGTGGGGCAAGTTGATTCTATGTTGTAGGTGATATACCCATGGAGCTTGCTCTAAGAAGGATGGCAATTGGGGACATTCGTCCTATTGAAGAGGATCCTCCTCAAGTTCAAGATCCTCCACAAGCTCCTCCTCAAGTCATACCATCACCTACTCAAGATCCTCCATGTAACCAAGAACAAACTCGAGCCCTCAATCAAGTGAGCAAGGTCAAGAACGAGATCAACCTAGTGGTTCCTCTCCACAACTTGATGTTCAAGACCAAACTCAAGAAGGTGCATCCAAGCAAATGATCAAGAACAAGCTCAAGATGGTCCACATCGAGATCAAGTTCAAGATCAACACCATGCACATGACTCCGATGATGAAGGAAATGATCAAGTTATATCTCAAGAAACCTCGGAGGAGCTCAAGAAGAGAAGAGACACACGAAGAGAAAGAAACCTAGAGCTCCTAGATCACTCGTTGGACGAGTTCTTGGAGGTGTGCAAAGCAAGGTCGTCACAAGGAGTCAATTGGCGAGCTTTAGCGCCAACCATGCTTTTGTGTCCTTCATTGAGCCCAAGAAGGTGTATGAAGCACTTGAAGATCACGATTGGATTGATGCCATGCATGAAGAACTCAATAACTTCAAGCGCAACAAGGTGTGGAAGTTGGTGTTGGTGCTATTTTCGTTAGCGTCTTGACGGGAGCTTGCTTGAGGATGAAGATTTGTAGTCCCCGGCAATGGCACCAGAAAATAGTCTTGATAACCCACAAGTATAGGGGATCGCAACAGTCTTCGAGGGAAGTAAAACCCAAATTTATTGATTCGACACAAGGGGAGACAAAGAATACTTATAAGACTTAACAGCGGAGTTGTCAATTCAGCTGCACCTGGAAAAGCACTAGTAACAGGGGTGATGTGAAAGCAGCAGTAATATGAGAGCAATAGTAACAGTAACACAACAGTAGTAGCAGTAACACAGAGGCAATGACACTAGAAAATAGTTGATACTACTTCTAATGGCATATAGGACCGAATGAGTATTTGATGATGACAGATGGACCGGGGTTCCCAGCTATCTACACTAGTGGTAACTCTCCAATAACAAGTGTTGGGTGAACAAATTACAGTTGGGCAATTGATAGAATTAAAATAGCATTAAGACAGAACATCTAGTCTATTAATTATACGTAGGCATGTTTTCCATACATAGTCATACGTGCTCGCAATGAGAAACTTGCGCAACATCTTTTTTCCTACCAGCCCGTTTGCAGCGGGGCCTCAAGGGAATCTACTGATAATTAAGGTACTCCTTTTAATAGAGCACCAGAGCAAAGCATTAGCACTTAGTGAAAACATGTGATCCTCATATCTAAACCATCCCCTCCAGTTATCCCAGTTGCTGTCACTCTAGGGCCTCGGGTTCCGGACAGAGACATGTGCAAACAACTTGTAGATACAATCTAAGCAATAATTATAGAGCTTAAATCTAAGATCATGCCACTCGAGCACTAGTGACAGGCATTAAACACAACAAGATTGCAGCAACAATAACTTCACAAACTTATAGATAGACTGGTCATAATGTAACAATTCATCGGATCCCAACAAACACAACACCAATTACATCAGATGGATCTCAATCATGTAAGGCAGCTCATGAGATCATTGTATTGAATTACATGGGAGAGAGAGTACCAACTAGCTACAGCTAGAACCCGTAGTCCATGGGGGAACTACTCACAGAGCATGATGGAGGTGGTGGCGTCGATGGAGAAGGCTCCGGGGGTCGATTCCCGTCCCGGCAGGGTGCCGGAACAGGACCTTCTGACCCCCGAAACTAGGTTTCGATGGCGGCGGCGGCGCTGCGGAACTCTTTCTGGAATTTGATCGATTGTTTTAGGGTTTTCGAGGCAGAAGGATTATATAGGCGAAAGGGCGGCGCGAGGGGGTGGCCGAGTCGGCCTCACCACGTCACGGCGCCGCCCCCCTCCAGGCCGCGCGACGGCTTGGTGAGGAGGCCGTGGGCCTCCCCAGGCTTGCCCTTCTGGCTCCGTGTACGTGTCGGGAAAATAGGAGGATGTGCTTTTGTTTTGTCCAATTCCGAGAATATTTCCAGAAAAACTTTTCTGGAATACAAAAAACAGCAGAATACAGGAACTGGCACTGTGGCATCTTGTTAATAGGTTAGTCCCAGAAAATGTATAATAGTGATATATAATGCATATAAAACATGTGACATTGATATTAAAAAAGCATGAAACATCAGAAATTATAGATACGTTTGAGACGTATGAAGCATCCCCAAGCTTAGTTCCTACTCGTCCTCGAGTAGGTAAACAATAAAAACAAAATAATTTCTGAAGTGACATGCTACCAACATAAACTTGATCTAATAATGATGTAAGGCATGTGAGCTGAGATCAAATCATTCAAAGCAAATATCTATAATTATATTAAATAAGAGATAATAAAGCAAGATAGTTAAACAAGCTAAAAGTTTTCATGAACTATTGCTTTAAAGACATGAAACCGTACAAGGTTCATTAAAGATGTTTTAAATATCCAGTGTAGGAGTTCTATCCTTCAATTCCAAGCATCAAGTAATTTTTCACAATATAGAGTACAGATCCAGTCAAGTAAAAATAAACATGAACGTCATGAATCAACTGTTTCGAAGCCTACTCAACCGTGAGCGTAAGCATTTGGTATTGGCACCAGGATGTTATGGCTAAGAGAACATTAATGGGGGTTTGGAAGGCCAATGGAAGAAAGTCTCACAAAGCTATAAGTGATCATTAGACAAGAGGAAGTCTTATGATCGAAGCTATGTAAGGAGTAGTGATTGCCATTTAACGGATGCACATAGAGCTATATGTGTATGAAAGCTCTCCAATGGAACTAGTGGGGTGCATCCATCTTGGTTGCTTACGAAGACCTAGAGCACTTTTGAGGAAGCTCATCATTGGAATATACAACCCAAGTTCTATAGTGTAAATTCCCCACATAGTTATACTAGTAAAACATGAAAACTCTCTCACATGGAGTATAGGTGCTAAACATGAGCACAAATGATGACTATGAATACTGCAGGTGCTGAAACATGAGCACAAGTGTGGATAAAGGATAGTAATGTTGCCCCTTTTTCTTTATTCTTCTTTTCTCTTTTTTTCTCTTTTTTTATTTTTTTCTTTTTCTGTTTCACTTTTCGATTGCCTCCATGGCTCTTTTCACTTTTAGGGGCAACATCCTAATATGACAACACACTTTTTGGTACAAATAACTCATAATGAACAAAACATGATGTATGCAACTGTATGCCTCTACCAGTGTAGCAGGATGTACAATGATCTAGCGTAACATGGGTAAACCACACATTCTAGACATACGCGGGATGAAACAACATCTACTCAAATTTCATTCACAAAGCCATCAAGGCGGCGCTCAAGAGAGGTTGTTGTCTACCTAATGCCATCCCTTCGATCAGATTGTAATGGCAGTAGCCCGGTTTCACGGGTTTCGATACCCCAGCAATGTGCAAGAACATCCTCGAAAACATCTGATGTGACTTCACCTGAAAGTGCATCTGGAACCGCTCCAGGATGTGCAATGATCACTATGAGATTTACTTGGGCATTATGACAAAGTACACAGACCGCTATCCAGCATGTATCTGTGCCTAGATAGTCCACCTTCAGGTTAGCATCCGCACCCCTTCCAGTATTAAGTTGCAAGCAACAAACAATTGCATTAAGTATGGTGCATAATGTAAACAATACAAATATTCTTAGACAAAGCATTGCTGTTTTACCCCTAGTAGCAACAGCACATCCACAACTTTAGAACTTCCTATCACTGTCCCAGATTAAATGGAGGCATGAACCTACTATCTAGTATAAATACTCCCTCTTGGAGTTACAAGCATAAACTTGGCCAAAGCCTACACTAATAACGGAGAGCATGCAAGATCATAAACAACATATATAATATATCAATAATCAACTTGACATAGTATTCAATACTCATCGGATCCCAGCAAACACAACATGTAGCATTACAATAAGATGATCTTGATCATGATAGGCAGCTCACAAGATCTAAACATGATGGCACAAAAGGAGAAGACAACCATCTACTACTGCTATTGACCCATAGTCTAAAGATGAACTACTCACACATCACTCCGGAGGCAGGCATGGCGATGTAGAGCCCTCCGGTGATGATTCCCCTCTCCGGCAGGGTGCCGGAAAGAGCTTCAGAAACCCCCCCCCCCCCCGAGTTAGGGTTGATGGCGGCGGCAGCAGCGGATGTTCTGGAAATATGGCTCGGTATTTTAGGGTTTTCGCCTAGGGGAGAATAAATAGGCGAAGGGGCGATGTCGGTGGAGGCACGAGGCCCGCTCCCCACATGGCGGCACGGCAGGGGGCCCACCCGCGCCATGGGGTGGGGACGGCACCTCGGTGTCCCCCTTCGTCTCTCCTTCGGACTTCGTGAACGCATCGGGAAAATAGGAATCTGGCAATTTGTTTCGTCCAATTCCGAGGATATTTGCAGAACAGCTTTTCTGAAACCAAAAACAGCAGAAAACAGGAACTGGCACTGTGGCATCTTGTTAATAGGTTAGTCCAGAAAATGCATAAAAATGCCATGAAGTGTGAATAAAACATGTAGCCATTGGTATAATACAAGCATGGAACATAAGAAATTATAGATACGTTGGAGACGTATCAAGCATCCCCAAGCTTAGTTCTACTCGTGCTTGAGTAGGTAAAACGATAACAACAAATAATTTCTGAAGTGACATGCTACCCACATAATCTCGATCAAATAATATTGTAAAGCATGTGAGCTGAGATCAAATCATTCAAAGCAAAAGTCTATAATTGATATTCAATAAGAGATAACAAAGCAAGATAGTTAAACAAGCTAAAACTTTTCATGAACTATTGCTTTAAAGACATGAAACCGTACAAGGTTCATTAAAGATGTTTTAAGTATCCAATGTAGGAGTTCTATCCTTCAATTCCGAGTATCAAGTAATTTTTCATAACATAGAAGGATTCAGTCAAGTAAATATAAACATGAATGTCATGAATCAACTGTTTCGAAGCCTACTCAACCGGTGAGCGTAAGCATTTGGTATTGGCACCAGGATGTTATGGCTAAAAGAACATTAATGGGGGTTTGGAAGGCCAAAGGAAGAAAGTCTCACAAAGCTATAAGTGATCATTAGACAAGAGGAAGTCTTATAATCGAAGCTATGTAAGGAGTAGTGATGCCATGCAACGGATGCACATAGAGCTATATGTGTATGAAAGCTCTCCAATGGAACTAGTGGGGGTGCATCCAACTTGGTTGCTCATGAAGACCTAGAGCACTTTTGAGGAAGCTCATCATTGGAATATACAACCCAAGTTCTATAGCGTAAATTCCCCACATAGTTATATTAGTAAAACATGAAAACTCTCTCACATGGAGTATAGGTGCTAAACATGAGCACAAATGATGACTATGAATACTGCAGGTGCTGAAACATGAGCACAAGTGTGGATAAAGGATAGTAATGTTGCCCCTTTTTCTTTATTCTTTATTCTTTTTTTTCTTTTTTTTTCTTTTTCTGTTTCTCTTTTCGATGGCCTCCATGGCTCTTTTCACTTTTAGGGGCAACACTCTAATATGACAACACACTTTTTGGTACAAATAACTCATAATGAACAAAACATGATGTATGAAACTGTATGCCTCTGCCAGTGTAGCAGGATGTGCAATGATCTAGCGTAACATGGGTAAACCTCACATCAGCTGTGGAAATGCTGTGGTAGGTAGGTATGGTGGCTGTTTTGAGGAAGATGTATGGGCTTATGTGTAGGAGAACAAGAGAAAGTCCTCCCACGGGTTTGGATGTACTGGCGAAGTATGCACAACTCTCAATGTGAGCAGAAGGCAATGCGCAGCACCGAAGAGGCTAGCAAATTTGGATGGTGGAAGTGCCAAAAACCGTAGCTTAACATTAGTAAAAAGAACTCACAAGCTTATTGCAAACAACTAGCAGGTTCAACATTAAGAGCATGATTAAAATTCACTCCAAGAAGGGCCGTTCACGGCGGCACAAGTACCCCGCTAGATCCCTCGACCTTCAGCACAACTCAGTTATTACGAATTACCTTTAGACATGAAAGCTATCAAGTCCAACTACACCTTCAACTATTTTAGTAGAGTTTGTAGTACGGTACAAGCTTAAAGACAACAATCCACTAATGATTTTAACTTAATTAACCAGCAAGCTTTACCATCTAAATATCTCAAAACGTTTGCAAAGAATCAGGTTATCAAAGTTCAATGATCTACAAGATTATGCAAGTTTTTCATTATACCACTACCACATGCAACATTTTCTGAACCAACGCATCAACCAAGCAACTCTCCAAACAAATATAAGTGAAGTAAGAGAGTACTTTCTATAAAATAGCTAATAGCTCTGAACAAGAGATACATGAAAACCAAGAGCTAGAAGCTAAAAAGTGCGAAAACGGAATACTCAACAGATATAAGTGAAGAATAGGAGTATTCAAATGAAAAAGCGGAGAGTGTCTCTCTCCCAAACAAGATAGATAGGATCCGACATTGATATGATCAGAAAATAACAATAACAAACTAAAAATAAATCACACAGCCGCTCCAAGAACAACACATATGATGTGAAAGAATTAAAATATAGTTTCACTAGAGATGACCTGATAAGTTGTTGATGAAGAAGGGAATGCCTTGGGCATCCCTAAGCTTAGACGCTTGAGTATTCTTGAAATATGCTGGGGTGATCCATGGGAGCATCCCCAAGCTTAGGCTCTTCACTCTTCTTGATCACATTATATAATCCTTCTCTCTTGACCCTTGAAAACTTCCGCCACACCAAACTTCTCATAAACTTCATTAGAGGGGTTAGTACTCAAAAACATTAATCCAGTTTGATTCTGTTGTGACACATTGCAAGAAATCAATAAAACATTAGCTACAGCCCTCCATGATAGAGAGCCTTGCTTAAAGCCCACAAGAGACAATGCAAAAAAAACAGAGACATAATCTGTCAAAACAGAACAGCCAGTAAAGATGAATTTTTTCGAGGCACTTTCGTTGCTCAAATCAGAAAACTTGAAACTAATGAAAGATGCGTACATATCTGAGGATCACGCATGAATTTGTTCAGAATTTTTCCATTTTTCTGGAATTTATAAAGCTCAAAACGGTGGACAGCAAAAATCTGTCCCTGCGCAGAAATCCAAAGCTAGCATCATCTAATCATTAGAGACTCTTCTTGGCATAACAATTTGAAAAAGTAAAGATACAAAGGAGTTGTTACAGAAGTAAGTAGCTCCTTGACTCAAAAAGCAAAGAAAAATTTCAGAAATAAAACATGGGTTGTCTCCCAAGAGCATTTTTCTTTAATGCCTTTTAGCTAGGCTTCACAGTTTTAATGATGCTCTCATGAAAATAGAAAATGAAGCAAAAGGAGCATCAAGAAGCAAATTCAAAGCACATTTAATTCTAACCCACTTCCTATGCATAGGAATCTTGTACACAAATAAATTCACAAAGAACAAAGTGACAAGCATAGGAAGATAAAACAAGAGTAACTTCAAAACTTTCAGCATATAGAGAGGTGTTTCAATACCATGAAAATTTCTACAACCATATTCCCCTCTCTCATAATAATTGTCAGTAGCATCATGAATAAACTCAACAATATAACCATCACATAAAGCATGATTTTCATGATCTACAAACACATAATTTTTATCAAGCTCAAAAATAGTGGGATTAAAACTTTCAAACCCACTTTTAACCATTTTATAACAAGATGATTGACCATTCTCTAGAGGTATGGGACTCCTAGATAAAGTCAAAACTCTCCAATCCCATTTTCAATAGTAGTACAATTAATATTGTCAAGTAACATAGGACCATCATCTAGAGCTTTATCATAAACATTTTCTAAGCAAAACTCCTTAGTACCATGCATTTCGATATCAGCCACAAATAAAGGATTATCATAAGATTTTTTGAAATAGTATGGATTATCATAAATAACAGTAGCATAATCATTTTCACAAGTTTTACTCATAGGGAATATTTCAAGAGAATCCACAGGAACATAACATTCATCCTCCTTTGGTAAGCATGGAGGGCAATCAAATAATGTAAGAGATAAAGAGTTACTCTCATTAGAAAGTAGGCATGGGTAGCTAATCCATTCTTCCTCCTTTTTTTCATCACTCTCCTCCTCTTTTTCATCTAATGAGCTTTCAGATTCAACAATTTCTTCTTCCACAGGTTCCTGCAAATTGTGAGTGCATTCTTGTGCATGAATGAGTCTCTCTTTATAATCAATGATATAAAAATTATTGCTGAAATTTTCTATGCTATAATTAAGGATAGAAGAGACCATATCTTTAAGGTTATTACAAGCAACACAAGTTTCATAATTTTTAGACATGAAGGATTCTATTTCAGAAGCTCCCATAAATAAAACAAATTGTTCTACTTCTTCAAATCCAAGATGAATATAGTTATTCCAACGATAGTTCACAATTAAAACTTCTTTACTAAAGCCACATTGGAATTTAAGATGTTTAGTATCCTGTTCAGAACAACAATTTATATCATGGCGTTTAAGCAAAATTTCAGTAATTTGATTCAACTTTTTTAACACGCCTCTCATGACTTTACCCTTAATTGATTCTCTATACTTCATATATAATTCTTTAACTTCCATAGAGGTTCTAGCATGTTCTTCCATAACAACAGTTTTTTAGATTTTCGGTTTTTCAAATTTTTATGGATTTTCGGGTATATAAGAAAAATAAAACAAGACAAAAATAAACTAGACAAAATTAAACTAAACAAAACACAACTAAACAGAAATAAACTAAGCACAATAAAAGTAGACAAAAGTAAACTAGACGAAAGTAAACTAGACAAAACAAAATAAAATAAAAACAGAGAGACAGGTAAAGTGTACTCCCCAGGTGAACTTATGAGTAGAGCTATGCTCCCCGGCAACGGCGTCAGAAAATAGTTGGTGCTATTTCTGTTAGCGTCTTGACGGGCGCTTGCTTGAGGATGAAGATTTGTAGTCCCCGGCAACGGCGCCAGAAAATAATCTTGATAACCCACAAGTATAGGGGATCGCAACAGTCTTCGAGGGAAGTAAAACCCAAATTTATTGATTCGACACAAGGGGAGACAAAGAATACTTATAAGCCTTAACAGCGGAGTTGTCAATTCAGCTGCACCTGAAAAATCACTAGTAACAGGGGTGATGTGAAAGCAGCAGTAATATGAGAGCGATAGTAACAGTAACACAGCAATAGTAGCAGTAACACAGAGGCAATGACACCAGAAAATAGTTGATACTACTTCTAATGGCATAAAGGACCGAATGAGTATTTGATGATGACAGATGGACCGGGGTTCCCAGCTATCTACACTAGTGGTTACTCTCCAATAACAAGTGTTGGGTGAACAAATTACAGTTGGGCAATTGATAGAATTAAAATAGCATTAAGACAGAACATCTAGTCTATTAATTATACGTAGGCATGTTTTCCATATATAGTCATACGTGCTCGTAATGAGAAACTTGCACAACATCTTTTGTCCTATCAGCCCGTTTGCAGCGGGGCCTCAAGGGAATCTACTGGTAATTAAGGTACTCCTTTTAATAGAGCACCGGAGCAAAGCATTAGCACTTAGTGAAAACATGTGATCCTCATATCTAAACCATCCCCTCCAGTTATCCCAGTTGTTGTCACTCTAGGGCCTCGGGTTCCGGACAGAGACATGTACAAACAACTTGTAGATACAATCTAAGAAATAATTATAGAGCTTAAATCTGAGATCATGCCACTCGTGCACTAGTGACAAGCATTAAACACAACAAGATTGCAACAACAATAACTTCACAAACTTATAGATAGACTGATCATAATGTAACAATTGATCGGATCCCAACAAACACAACACCGATTACATCAGATGGATCTCAATCATGTAAGGCAGCTCATGAGATCATTGTATTGAAGTACATGGGAGAGAGAGTACCAACTAGCTACAGATAGACCCGTAGTCCATGGGGGAACTACTCACAGAGCATGATGGAGGTGGTGGCGTCGATGGAGAAGGCTCCGGGGGTCGATCCCCGTCCTGGCAGGGTGCCGGAACAGGACCTTCTGACCCCCGAAACTAGGTTTCGATGGCGGCGGCGCTGCGGAACTCTTTCTGGAATATGATCGATTGTTTTAGGGTTTTCGAGGCAGGAGGATTATATTGGCGAAAGGGTGGCGCGAGGGGATGGCCGAGTCGGCCTCACCACATCACGACGCCGCCCCCTCCAGGCCGCGTGATGGCATGGTGAGGAGGCCATGGGCCTCCCCCTGGCTTGCCCTTCTGGCTCCGTGTACGTGTCGGGAAAATAGGAGGCTGGGATTTTGTTTCGTCCAATTCCGAGAATATTTCCAGAACAGCTTTTCTGGAATACAAAAACAGCAGAATACAGGAACTGGCACTGTGGCACCTTGTTAATAGGTTAGTCCCAGAAAATGTATAATAGTGATATATAATGCATATAAAATATGTGACATTGATATAAAACAAGCAGCAAACATCAGAAATTATATATACGTTTGAGACGTATCAGGTGCCAAGGCCAAATGGGTGCAAGAACTTCATCGGCACCAAGTGGGTTTTCAAGAACAAGCAAGACACAAGCGGCATCGTCATTTGAAACAAGGCGAGATTGGTGGCACAAGGCTACTCTCAAGTCGAAGGTGTTGACTTCGGTGAAACCTATGCCCTGATACGTCCAAAACGTATCTACTTTCCCGAACACTTTTGCTGTTGTTTTGCCTCTAATTTATGTGTTTTCAATACAACTAACACGGACTAACGTTGTTTTCAGCAGAATTGCCCCGGTGTCTTGTTTTTGTGCATAAATCCAACTTTCGGGAAAATCCCCAGAAAATATCGCAAAGCTCCTATTTTATCAGAAGACCCACGGAGCCAGAAGGAGAAACGGAGGAGAGCCACGAGGCGCCTCACCACGTGGCGGCACGGTGTTCCCTAGGCCGCGCCACCACATGGTGAGGCCGGCTCGGGTACCCCCTCGCGTCCCCCTCTCGACTACATAAAGCCTCTGACCTAAAAATGCCGGGGGGTCGACCACTTTTTCCAGAAACACCTCAGAGCGCCGCCGCCATCGAAAACCCTATTTCGGGGACCAGAAACTCCGTTCTGGCACTCCGCCGGGACGGGGAATTGGAGGAGATCATCGCCATCATCATCATCGATGCCTCTCCATCGACCATCCATGTTTCCCCCATCCATGTGTGAGTAATTCCCCGCTGTAGGCTGAAGGGGATGGTAGGGATTGGATGAGATTGTTCATGTAATAGATATAAGATCATTAGGGCATGGTGCCTAGTATCCGTTGTTAGTACTTTATGTCATTGTTGCAACTTGTTATGCTTAATGCTTGTCACTAGGGCCCGAGTGCCATGATTTCAGATCTGAACATGTTATTGTATCGTGAGGATAATCATTGTTTTAGATCATATCTGCAAGTTGTATACACTATTATTGTCCGGAACCCGAGGCCCCGAAGTGACAGCAATTGGGACAACCGGAGGGGATGGCTGTGATGTGAGGATCACATGTGTTCACAGAGTGTTAATGCTTTGCTCCGGTACTTCATTAAAAGGAGTACCTTAATTACCAGTAGTTTCCCTTGAGGCCCCGCTGCAACGGGCTGGTAGGACAGAAGATGTTGTGCAAGTTTCTCATTGCGAGCACGTACGACTATATATGGAACACATGCCTATGGTTACTTAGTACTTGGATGCTTTATCATTATTTATCTACAAATGCCTATGCCTTGATTATTATCTGAACTATCTTATCCATGCAACGCCCGTTCATCCATCCCTATGCCTACAGTATTTTAATCCTGCTGTTTACCGCAATCGCTACTGCTGCTTTACTTTACTGCTGCTATTATTTCACTACTGCTACTGCTATAAAACTGTTGCTACTGATAATCTGTGTCGAGCAAGTCTATTCACAGGTGCAGCTGAACTGACAATTCATCTGTTAAGGCTTACAAATATTCTTTGGCTCCCCTTGTGTCGAATCAATAAATTTGGGTTTACTTCCCTCGAAGACTGTTGCGATCCCCTATACTTGTGGGTTATCAAGACTATTTTCTGGCGCGTTGCCGGGGAGCATAGCTTTATTTGTAAGTTCACTTGAGAGTAATATTGTTCACTGAAATTTATTCATCATGGGTAAGACTCGTGATGAGAAGGTCCGCATACTGCCATCCACTACAAGGAAAGGTACAACTCTGAGTACCTTGCTGCTCTTGATTCACCATCTGTGATGAGTCAACTTATTACACCACCACAAGCTACACGCACTGTTACTTCTACTGAATCTGAAAATGCTTCTGATAATTTTGATGATGCTTCTACTGTTCTTGATGAAAGTGGTTCTTTAGGTCCCTTTTTAGATGCTACTATTGCTAGGTCTAAACAAATTGAAAATGCTGAAACACCTAATGGAAGTCCCACTACCCCTGTTGATTCACCTGAGTTGAGGGATTATACTTGTGATGATCTTGATGAAACTTATGTGGAACTTGACGATGACTTTATTGATGAATGTAATGCTACTAGTGGTGCAAGTAACATTAAAAATCTTCTTGCAAAACATGTTGTTAAATATAAACTGTCTCCTGATGCTAAATTTGCCACATCTCCCATAAACATTAAAGATAAGGATTATGACTTCTCTCTTGATTTGTCACATATATCCATTGTTGAGAAAGAACCTTTTTGTGGTACTGAAAATGAAAGTGCTGTAGAACACATGAATGAGCTCTCTACTTTGAGTAGTTATTTTCTGATGATATAAAGAAACGCAGCTACTTTGTTACTAAATTTTTTCCTTTCTCATTGAAAGATGAAGCTAAAACTTGGTATAATAATCTGTCTCCTGGTTCTATTGATAGTCCTATTGGTTTGCTTAATGCTTTCTTTCAGAAATATTTCCTGCTGCTAGTGCTCAACATGCTGCTTTGCAGAGAATTTTTAACTTCAAACAGGTTGAAGGAGAGAAAATGCCTGAATCTTGGTCAAGGTTTTGTTCTTTAATTAGAGCTCGGCCTGGACATCAATTGGCCAAAAATGAACTTCTTGATATATTTATAATGGACTAACTGTTGAATCTAGGACATACCTGGATAGTTGTGCTGGTTGTGTTTTCAGGAAAAGAACTCCAGACGAAGCTGAGGAATTAATGGCTAAAATAAGCCAAAATCATGATGATTGGACTTTACCTGAACCAACTCCAACACCAATACTAAAGAAGAGGGGTATGATTGAATTAAATGATGAAGGGATGAGGGAAGCCAAGAAATCTCTTAAAGAGAAGGGTATTAAATCTGAAGATGTGAAGAACCTCCCTCCTATAGAAGAATTATGTAAGCCAATTCCCCATTCATCCATAATTGAGGTACACTCTCTCCAACGGTTTGATGATGGAGATATTCCCTACTCTAAACCTCCTGATCAATGCTTAGATGAATTTGATAATTATGTTGTTAAGCAAGATAACTTTAATATGAGAGTGGAAAATCATTTGATGGAAAATTCTCAAGCTATTAGTAAATTGCATGATATTGTGGAGAGAACCTCCAATGATGTTAAGATGCTTATTAAACATTTTCATATGGTTCAAACTCAAATTGATCAACTCACTAAAGTGCAAAAAGATCTGTTAGTTAATGCCTCTAGGGATAAAGAGAAACATGTTTGTGAAGTAACAACTAGAGGAGGAATTTCACTCAGGATCCTTTATATCCTGAGGGGCATCCTAAAAGAATTGAACAAGATTCTCAACGAGTTAATGAAACTAGTGCTCCTTCTAAGAAAAAGAAGAAGAAACATAAAACTGTTGTAGAATCCTCTGAACCTATTAATGATCCTAATAGTATATATTTCTGATGCTGAAACTGAAAGTGGTAATGAACATAACAATGATAATGATAAGAATGATGCTTCTGATAAAGAAGAAATTGAAGAGGAACCTGAAAAGCATACTAAAGGTAAAAAGTATGGTAAGGAAGACTTCATTGCTAAGAAACATGGTAATGAGAGAGAACCTTGGGTCCAAAAGCAAATGCCCTTTCCTGCTAAGAAACTCAAATCAAAGGAAGAAGAACACTATAATAAATTTTGTGATTGGATGAAACCTTTGTTCTTGCAAATTCCTTTGACTGATGCTATTAAATTGCCTCCTTATTCAAAGTATATGAAAGATATTGTTTCTAAAAAGGAAAATTCCCAATGAGGAAATTTCTACTATGCTTGCTAATTATTCTTTCAATGGCAAGGTTCCAAAGAAGCTTGGAGATCCAGGTATACCAACCATTCCTGTTCCATCAAAAATAATTATGTTAGAACTGCTCTATGTGATTTGGGAGCAGGAGTTAGTGTTATGCCTTTCTCTCTTTATAAGAGACTTTATCTTGATAAGCTGATACCTACTGATATATCTTTGCAAATGGCTGATAAATCTACTGTTGTTCCTGTTGGCATTTGTGAGGATGTCCCTGTTCAAGTGGCTAATAATTGTTTGATTTTAACTGATTTTGTTGTGCTTGAAATGCCTGAAGATGATAATATGTCTATTATTCTTGGGAGACCTTTCTAAATACTGCAGGTGCTGTTATTGATTGCAATAAAGGAAAAGTAACTTTTAATGTGAATGACAAAGAGCACACTGTTTATTTCCCCAAGAAAGTGGACAAGGTTTATGGAGTTAATACAATTTCTAATTTTAGAACTATCAAAGTGGGAAGTATTGATTGCCCTATATATGATCATCAAGAAGGATATCAAAACATTATGATTGGATCCATATCAATACAATTCAAGGTAACATGATTGTCTCATGATGTTTAATTCATTTGTGTCATATAAAATTTATTTGGTGGCAAGACTTGATCAACCTTGTTAACAAATACACTTTATATACATGAAGGTGCTAAACAACATTTTATTCCTCATCCTTGTTTTACCTACTGCAATGTTGCTTAGTTTGAAAAGTTTAGCTGAGTTTGATTTTGAAAATCATTTTTCTGCCTGAATTATTATCTTAAGCACCAGAAATTGTCCAAATTGAAAGTTTTCAAAAATTTGTAAAAATTATACCACTGGTCCTATTTTTGAAAGAGCAACGTGGGAGTGCCTGGTGCTGACCAGGGGGACCCACCATGCCACCTCACCACATGGTGGCGCGGCAGGCTTCTGGCCGCGCCGTGGCATGGTGAGGGCCCCACCTGGCCCTCCACTCACTCAGCCACCTACCACTCCTTCCTCTTTCACGACCAAACACATTTTCTGCTCAAACCCGTGTTCTTGCTGTTCTTCCTCGCGATTTTCGATCTCCTTGCTCAGCCCATCTTTGCTGCTGAGATTTGGGGCATTTGTTCTCGGTATGTGACTCCTCCGAATATCCAAGTAGAATTTTGTTTAGTGGAGTATTTCTTGAGTATTTTGCTGCTGTAGGTGACATGTTAAGTGAGTTTGCATGCTTGTTCTAAGTTAGAATAATTAGTTTTGATGCATGTTTAATCCTCTAGCAAGTCCTATAGTAGTTCCTTCATTTAGATGTCTCAAAATCAATTTTTATAGTGTTTGCCAAAAATTTCAGAAATGGAGATGAATGTACATCAACTCAACCAACATGAATTGGTGGTGCCTGAAGTCATGAGAGTCCATCGTGAAGAGGGTGTGTTCCCCTCCATCTATCCATGCTCAGAGTTCATGAGAGTGCAGGGATTCTGCAAGATTTTCAAACTCTAATCTCTAATGCAGGATTGGTTGATTTTGTTGTTGGTGAACCTTACCAATATGCAAAGCTAACTGTGTCTGTGGTGCAGGATTTCAGTTTCGATTGGTCTTCACCTAACCCCATGGTTCGCTACAAAATTTACAATAAAACTGTCAACTTGCCCTTTGATGATTTTTGTGCAGCCATTAGGGTGCCCCAATGGGGATCGCGAGAGAAGATAAGAGGGCAGCCCAAACCATTGATGGACTTGTACAAGGCTATCTGCCAAGGAAGAAGTTTCTCAGATGAGAATGGTAAAATTCGAAGTATTCAACTACCATCTATTCGATATTTTGCCTATTTCGTTTCAAAGTGTGTTCTTGCTAGGAAATGTGCAGGTAAATTATCTGTTCATGATTTGGTTTTCCTAGCAGCAGCTTTGCAACGAGATAGGAGCTATAATTTGGGTGCTTTGATAGCTTTCCGTCTTGCTACTAACCGCGAGAAAGGGGGATTTTGTGGAGGTCTCATTGCTTCTCGTTTTTAGCTATGCATGGTGTAGTACCTCACCCTCTTGATGTTCAGCTCCCCATAGAGAAACTTGATATTGCTTCCATGATAAAACACAACTTTGTTTCTAATTGGTCTGATTTGAATAGCCTATCTTATGAGATAACCTTTTTCAAGAAAGTGGTTTGGAAAGTAGTTAAATCCGACCGAATAGTCGGTTTGCCTGCGCCTCTTTTGTTTAACCTTGATTCCAGGACTAGTTGGTCACTCTCTGAGGATGAATTCGATGCATACATGGAGCAACATGGCCATCATGCAGAGGATGATGGAGAGTGGGCTGAAGATGACTTCGCCCAGTCCTCTGACACAGCTGGTTACTCACACCCACACCCTGGGTACGCTGGGCCTTCTGCTTCCTCTTCCTCAGTGGAGCCAGATATGAGCACGCCAGGTATGATCCACCAGCCTGGAGTTCCTACCCACGAGGATTGATCTCCACTTAGGCCAAAAGCCTAAGCTTGGGGGGAGGTATACCGACATCTCACTCATTTATATATCATGTTCTGTCGGTACTTTGTATATCCATGTTTCGATTTTCTTTCTTTCTTTTTGTTGTTTCTTGTTTTGCTTTTGCTTTCCAAAACACAAAAAGACCAAAAATATTTCTGTTGTTTCTCTTTATTTGTTTCTTTAAGTCTCTAGTATTAGTTTGCTTAGTTGTTTAAATTCGGTTTGTTATTCAAAAATCCAAAAATATTTTGCTTTGTTGCTTGCTTCTTTTTGCTCTTGTTTTAAATTCGAAAAACCCAAAAATATTTGTTGTTCTTTTTCGGTTTTGTATAGTTTGCTGCAGAGTTCGACAGCCTTCCGTGACTCCAGTGGAGCTTGGTTATCATTTCATATCATTCAAGCCACACAAGTGAAAAGCAATAATGACGATTTACGACGATTCGAGTTGGGGTGAGAGGCTGGTATGAACTCTATTTGTTTTCATTTTTGTACATATACTCATCCATGTGAGCATGCTTAGTTGGTTCATGTGAGGTATATGTTATTTAGTGGATGCTTAGTAGTTCATGTTCTCTTATGATCAGTTCCAATTTATTAATAGTGGGTAGCATGTTATATTGATGTTTGCTTGCATTGTTCTATTCATAAAAGGGTATGACACTGTGGTATCCTCCTCTGAATGATTCATTTGAATTGACTTGGCACATGCTCACGCATGCATATGACTGAAAAACAAAAAGTCAATTAAGCCTCGATGATTTATTTTGCCTCAGAGTTCTTGTATCACTTTTATGCCTCCGTTAATTTTGTTTTGTCGCAAGCATGATTATGACGGTTATTGCTCTCTTGATTGTCGCTTCCCAGTCTATTGCTAGCCTCCACTTGTACTGAGCGGGAATGCTGCTCGTGCTTCCAAATCCCTGAAAACCAAGTTATCCAAAGAGTCCACTATAAATTCCTATGCATGGCATTTCAAACCATTCAAGTAAATTTTCATGTGCTACCTTTAAAACCTTCAAATTACTTCTCATTTTGTGACACTGTTTTTAGCTCATGAGGAAGTAGTAGTTGGGTTTGTTATCTTCCATACTAAATTAAGTACCCCGACTTGCATGCTTCATCTGCTTGTCACTAATTTTGCAAAGAGCTGGTTAGACCATTATAACATCAAAAAGCTAAAACAAATAAAATAGCACTCCTCCATGGTATGTGATTGTTGGAAGGCACCCGAGGATTCGGTTAGCCATGGCTTGTGTAAGCAAAGGTTGGGAGGAGTGTCAAACTATATATAAAGTGCATGCTATAAATGCTTAATATCAACATCTCGGAACCGCTCTCAACTTGTTTAGTATGGAAGATAACAGAAACTCTATTGCCATTCGTTGACAGGAACAACCACCTCCCAAAACAATTTTACTTCTGTTTTAAAAATAAAAAGCTCTAGCACATGTTAATCCCTGCTTCCCTCTGCGAAGGGCCTATCTTTTACTTTTATGCTGAGTCACCATCCTTTCTTTGAGCACCTTCTCGAGAGCATAGTTGTCATTCTTAGTGTAATGTGCTTGTCCCAGAATGCGGTTAACTGTGGTATAACTTTGATGCTTTTATCTTTGATATCTTTACTTCTAGTCTTCCCTTGAACTTCAGAGGTGCCTGGGCATTTATGTTTTGCTGTACAAATACGGGCAAGCGAGATACCACCTTATCATATCTATTATGAGCATTGCAATCTTGCAGATAGATATGTTTCATGTTGTTTGTTATTAGTATGTTGGCATCTTTTCATGGTTTACATGGCTATTAGGTGACATTATTTGCATACATTTATTGAATTGCCTAAGCACTTGTCCATATAGTGAGAATATATACATCATATGAAGCAAATGTGTTCGTGAAAGTTTCTTTTATCGCACTCAGTTGTTAACTGAATTGCTTGAGGACAAGCAATAAGCTAAGCTTGGGGGGAGTTGATACGTCCAAAACGTATCTACTTTCCCGAACACTTTTGCTGTTGTTTTGCCTCTAATTTGTGTGTTTTGAATACAACTAACACGGACTAACGCTGTTTTCAGCAGAATTGCCCTGGTGTCTTGTTTTTGTGCAGAAATCCAACTTTCGGGAAAATCCCCAGAAAATATCGCAAAGTTCCTATTTTATCAGAAGACCCACGGAGCCAGAAGGAGAACGGAGGGAGCCACGAGGCGCCCTCACCACGTGGCGGCGCGGTGGGCCCTGGGCGCGCCACCACATGGTGAGGCCGGCTCGGGTACCCCCTCGTCCCCTCTCGACTACATAAAGCCTCTGACCTAAAAACGCGGGGGTCGACCACTTTTTCCAGAAACACCTCAGAGCGCCGCCGCCATCGAAAACCCTATTTCGGGGACCAGAAACTCCGTTCTGGCACTCCGCCGGGACGGGGAATTGGAGGAGATCATCGCCATCATCATCACCGACGCCTCTCCATCGACCATCCATGTTTCCCCCATCCATGTGTGAGTAATTCCCCGCTGTAGGCTGAAGGGGATGGTAGGGATTGGATGAGATGTTCATGTAATAGATATAAGATCATTAGGGCATGGTGCCTAGTATCCGTTGTTAGTACTTTATGTCATTGTTGCAACTTGTTATGCTTAATGCTTGTCACTAGGGCCCGAGTGCCATGATTTCAGATCTGAACATGTTATTGTATCATGAGGATAATCATTGTTTTAGATCATATCTGCAAGTTGTATACACATATTATTGTCCGGAACCCGAGGCCCCGAAGTGACAGCAATTGGGACAACCGGAGGGGATGGCTGTGATGTGAGGATCACATGTGTTCACGGAGTGTTAATGCTTTGCTCCGGTACTTTATTAAAAGGAGTACCTTAATTACCAGTAGTTTCCCTTGAGGCCCCGCTGCAACGGGCTGGTAGGACAGAAGATGTTGTGCAAGTTTCTCATTGCGAGCACGTACGACTATATAGGAACACATGCCTATGGTTACTTAGTACTTGGATGCTTTATCATTATTTATCTGCAAATGCCTATGTCTTGATTATTATATGAACTATCTTATCCATGCAACGCCCGTTCATCCATCCCTATGCCTACAGTATTTTAATCCTGCTGTTTACCGCAATCACTACTGCTGTCTTTACTTTACTGCTGCTATTATTTCACTACTGCTACTGCTATAAAACTGTTGCTACTGATAATCTGTGTCGAGCAAGTCTATTCACAGGTGCAGCTGAACTGACAATTCATCTGTTAAGGCTTACAAATATTCTTTGGCTCCCCTTGTGTCGAATCAATAAATTTGGGTTTTACTTCCCTCGAAGACTGTTGCGATCCCCTATACTTGTGGGTTATCAGCCCCCGTTACTTGTCTTGAATCTATTCGCATCTTGCTTGCATACGCATCTCATCATAACTTTAAACTACAACAAATGGATGTTAAAAGTGCCTTCCTTAATGGTCCGATTAATGAGTTGGTATATGTTAAGCAACCTCCCGGGTTTGAGGATCCCAACCATCCGGACTATGTTTACAAGCTTGAAAAGGCGCTCTATGGCCTTAAACAAGCCCCACGTGCGTGGTATGAGCACCTTCGAGAGTTTCTAGTAGACCGTGGAGTCCAAGTTGGTGTTATTGACCCCACTCTCTTTACCAAGAAGGTGGGTGGCAATCTTTTCATATGCCAACTCTATGTAGACGACATCATATTTGGTTCTACTAACAATGCTTTCAATGATGAGTTTGCAAAGCTAATGACAAGCAAGTTTGAGATGTCCATGATGCGGGAGTTAAAGTACTTCCTAGGGTTTAAAGTGAAGCAATTTAGGGAAGGTACCTTCATCAATCTAGCCAAATATACCCAAGACATGCTCAAGAGGTTCAAGATGACGGAGCTCAAACCGTACAAGACACCCATGTCTACCACCGTTGACCTCCACACCGACACCGAGGGTAACGATGTTGATCAAAAACTCTATCGCTCGATGATTGGTTCTTTGCTTTATCTTTGTGCATCTAGACCGGATATTATGTTTAGTGTGGGTTAGTGTGCAAGGTATCAAGCGGATCCTAAGGAGAGCCACATGATGGCGGTTAAGAGCATCTTTCGATATTTGTTTCATACCCCAAACTTTGGTCTTTGATATCCCAAGGGTTCAAGCTTTCATCTCATGGGGTACTCGGATGCGGATTATGCCGGAGAGAAGAAGGATAGGAAGTCCACATCCGGGAGTTGTCAATTTCTTGGCCGCCCTTTGGTGTGTTGGTCTTCCAAGAAGCAAAATTGTGTTGCTCTCTCCACCACCGAATCCGAGTACATCTATGCCGCAAGTTGTTGTGCTCAACTCCTATGGATGGTGCAAACAATGAACGACTATGGTGTCAACTTCACCAAGGTGCCTCTCCTTTGCGACAATGAGAGTGCCATCAAGATCGCCCACAACCCCGTGCAACATGCCAAGACGAAGCACATTGAAGTTCGTCATCATTTCATCCGGGAGCACGTGGAGAGGGGCAACATTGACCTCTTATTTGTAGGTACCAAGGATCAACTCCCGGACATCTTCACCAAGGCCCTTGATGAACCAAGATTTCGAGAGTTGAGGAATGAACTAAATGTTATTGATGTGAGTAACTTTGCTTGACCGCCTTGCACAAGTACCCATAGTAGACATCGTAACTAGTTTAGATGCATGCATGGACATAGGGGGAGTGTAGCTAAATTCATGAGTCAACACTACTTCTATTATGCACACATAGACAATTCGTGCTTCATCTCGTCACTCCGGTGACAATTTGTGCTTAAACGATGAGTATCGGCCTTGAACCCTAGATACATCTTCGCGGTTCTGGGTTGATAATTGCTCATACATGGTGGCCTCGGACACCGCCCTCCTACGTATGAGGATTTGATCTTCTTTGGTGTTTTTAGCTTTATTTTTGGGGAGAAGACTCAAGCTTGGCTTTTAAAGTTTGATGTTTGATACGTCGAAAACGCATCTATAATTTTCGATTGTTTCATGTTAATATTATGCCTTTGGCACTTGTTTTTATATTAAGTTTATGATTTATTTGGACTAACCAATTAATAGTTGCAAAAGTGCACAATGTTCTTATTTTACACTTTGATGTGTAGGAATTATCAAGAATACAGGAGGAAACCTTGTTGGAGTCGAATTGGAACTTTGCTGAAATCTGTCCCAGAACTGTTTTCGTAGTTTGCCAGTTTGACCCTCGAAGATGACGTTAAATGGAGACCTGGCTGTACGAAAGTTGTCATAAATTTCCATACGAAGAGTTTAAGCCCGAGATCAGCCCAATCGGAGTTCGGATGCGGCCTGTAGGCCCAATATGGTGAAACCCTAAAAGGGGGTGACGGAAATCCGAGAAGATATAAAAAGGGAGGAAACCTAACTCGTGGAGGACTCCTCCACCCACGAATTTCAGCCACCAAAAGCCACGTTTTTGCCTCCCCCATGGATCCCATCTCCATGGGGGAGGGCTCCCAAGAGGCCATGAAGGAGGGAGGCTAAGGCGCGGCGCTCCCACATGATGCCGACGGCGGGAAAGGAGCTCCCCGCGCCGCCGCCGCCGCCCTGCGCTCCTCGCTGCCCTCTCCGCCATCTTCACCGCCATCTCCATCACCATCTCCTCCTTGTATTCAGTGGTTCATCCTCCCACAAACCTCTGTACCGTCCTATGTAAACATGGTGTTTGATGCTATAATATTTATCCTATAATCTATGATATGTTTGCGTAGTTTATTTGTCTTTTGATTACTTTGTTGAATGTCTATGGTTCATTAGAGTTGTATGTTGATATGGTACTGTCCTTTGGTGTCCATTATATTTATGCGCGCATGGATCAACACCCTAGAGTTAGTAGTATGTGCAAAGGAAGGGGTAGTCCCGCCGGAGTGACAGAAACCCGAGGGCTCAAACCGGTTAGTTGCATGTATGGGAGTAAGAGGATCATGAACTTAAGGCTATGGTTGGGGAAACCTTAATGCATTATTAGTATTTACGGATGTTTGCTAACAATCCAATCATATAGTACTTGTAATCCCAAGTGGTGGAGTGCATGTATATTTAGCCTCTCCCACATTGAAAACTGCATCAAAGACGATGAACTAAATGCCTTCACTAATTAATTTTGGACAAAGCCATCACAACTACCACCACTTTTCCACACTCATGGTACTGTTAGTATATGGTTACTTAGTGTACTTTATTGCTGCAGCACTAACTTTTACTTTCTTGTATTTATTATCCTGCAAAACTATCTCTCATACCCGTATTGCTACTATAGTTTTATTTCCTAGATAATGCAAAAGTTTAGTGTGCGTAGAGTTGTATCAGTGGTTAATATAAACTTGAGAGAATACTTATCCTACCTTTAGCTCCTCATTGGGTTCGACACTCTTACTTATCGAAAAGGCTACACGCGATCCCCTATACTTGTGGGTTATCAATGTTTGCAAACTTGAGTGTTTCTCCTTTCTCAACTACTTGTCTATCCCAAGCCACAACCCTTCCCTAAAAACAGATCTATCTCTCTAAAAATGACTTTTTCATGCTCTTGGTTGTTTGGATGGTCGGAAACGGCGGCTAAATCGGCTTAGGGGTTCTATTTTGAGCCCTAGCAGATTTTGCCCCAAGCGCCGGTACTACCGGCCACGCTGGCGGTACTACCGCTGCGCACAGTTTCACGGCGCAGCGTGGTACCGCCACGGACCACGGTGCCCGTTTTTACCCGGGGCGGTACTACCGCTGGATCGAGCGGTAGTACCGCTCGCGGAATTTGGGCAGATAAGGCCGGGGTCAAACTCGATGTGGGAGTTATCTCTCCCACTCGGTTTTCTTCCCCGTGCCTCCTCCTCCAAGATCCCGCCGCCGCCGGCCACTCCTCCGCCGGGAAGGAGTTCTCCCCGGCCTGGACCTCGTGCTCCATGCCTCAGGACGCCTCCTACACCTCTCCTCCTCCTCGATCCTCCGCCATGAGTTCCGGTATGCCCTATCCCTCTCTCTCATCTAGTTGATGGATAGAGATGAAATTAGCGGTGTTCCTCATGGATTCGTGGTAGATTGAGTAGGTAGAAGTGTGTATTTGTGGATCTAGAACCTTGCCTACAAGTTTGATTGGAAATGTTTGGCTAGATTTAAAGTTCCTCTTTCTAGACTTAGAGGAGTAACCCTAGGTAATACTAGTGCTTGTCCTAAGCTATACTATTACCTTTTGTTACATCTCCAACACTAGATTTGGTACTCTTGCTCTAGTTCTCATTTCCTACAACCTTGTAGTCATGTGCTCTTTTTCTCCAAAACTATGAAATTGTGCATTCTTACCTATATGCTTGTCCCTCTCATGCTATTCACAGGGAGTGCATCTCGTAGTCACAGCAAGAAACAACGAACCAACAAAGGTGATGAAGTTCAAGAGGAACTAGATGGAGCCGTGAATCACCGGAAGCAAAACCCGGTGAAGTCCGTGGCCAAGAGGGTCAAGACCGCAAGTCAAATCCCGGACAAGGAGTTTGTAGCAAGGAGGTATGTCAATGTATATGCGATTTAACGGATGGATCAAATTGCCTCCGCTCGAGGCAACAATCCGTACTTTCACACCAAGTTCCAAGAGCAATGCTATAGTGAGATTTTGTTGAAGAAGCCCGTGGACAACTATGTGGAGCAACACTTCATCAACATGGATCATTTGCATGCCAACATGTCCTACTTTGGAGAAGCTCTTGCTATTTGTGAAGAGTTTGGGCTCCTCCCCATGATGAAGTTCGAGCAAGATTTTGATGAGAAGCTTGTGGCTCAATTCCTTGCCACCGTGCACTTTGGCAGTGAAACGGAGCGCACCTTGACATGGATGACCAAGGACAAGAAGACGAACGAGAAGTGGTCCGAGATTGCAATCATGCTTGGCTATGAGGACTTTGGGAGTTTCCTCTATAATGATTTTGATGATACTCACTTCCGTGTTCATCATACGGGTGAGCAAGCCGTTGAAGTTGAGAAGCTCTTGCCTTTGTATGACCCGGAGAGCGCAGACAATTGGAAGGTTGGCAAGTCCAAGGGTCTACTTCCCACTTGGGATATCATGCATCGGATTTATCGTGAGACCATCAATCCACAGATGGGTAACATTGATGAAATTCATGGCTACCTCAAGAATCTCATGCTTCTCACTAAGAAAATGCAAGGCAAGGGCAAGAAGTTGGATGTGATGGACTTCCTTTGGAATGAGATTTGGGATGTTATCCTCGAGAAGAACATCGCTTTTGCTCCTCTTATCATGTGCATCATCATTTGGAAGTGGATTGAAAACAACGATGTTCATGAGCTTGGTGATGTGGAGACGTGGGTTCCGCACAAGAGTAAGAGGCTTCTTATCAAGGCAAACTCAAGAAGAAGAAGAAAGACGTTGTTGATGAAGCCGGTCCCTCTCACACTAAAAAGGACGGGCCTTTCCAATGGATGGCCTCCTCCATGAAGAAGCTCTTCAAGTTGACAAAGAAGGTTGAGAGGAACCAATATGATGTCTATGAGGCCAAGATGAAGTCTCGCCAAGATGAAGTTGCTCACCGCCGTGCTCAAGGAGAACAAGTGCAGTCCAGCTCCGAGAAGAACTAGAAGATGTGGGATGAATGGCAAGCTCAGGACAGTGCAGGGCAAGTGATTACATGAGCGGATTATGAAGAAGAAGAAGAAGAAGAAGAAGAAGTCACCTCTCAGCCACCTCCGTTCGGTTTCGAGTAACTTGGGGGCGTTAGCATCGGTCTCTCCCTTTTTGGTGTCTTGATGCCAAAGGGGGAGAAATATCTACTAGCTTCTACGAGGGTATCGCAAGGGTTGTGTGTCACAAGCTCGTTTTTATTCGTATCGTTTCTCCTATGCTTGTGAACACCTTTTATTTTCAGTTGTGGAACTATCTCTCCATGTGGTGTAAGACATGTGAACCTTATGTGCTTTATGCTTGTGTATCTTAATTGTTTAGCTTATGTTCATGTCTTTGTGTTGCAAGCTTGTTTTACTTTGCTTATATATTATATTGCTTGCAAGGTTTGCAAAAGCTAGGGGGAGCATTGATCCTAGATTGTGTGTGTTTGTGCATTCAAAAGCATTTCATGAGTAATGCACATGTCTAGGGGAGCTCCGTCTATCTTTTACAAACATTTTGTCTTGCGTATAATTGTGTTGTCATCTAACGCCAAAAAGGGGGAGATTGAAAGTGCATCTTCCCTTATGATGTTTTGGTGTTAGTAATAACACAACTATACATCTAATCATGTATTTGAGCTTCCCAGGTTTTATTATGAAAAGGTTCGTTGAACAAAGCTTGCGAAACGATGGAAGCTATTTTCTGCTCCAGGCAGCAGTAGTACCGCCGGGCGTGGCGGTAGTACCGCTGCGTTGTGCGGCCGCTACGCAGCGGTACTACCGCCACGCCCGGCGGCCGCTACCGCTGGCGGTACCGCTGGAGGTACCATCGTTTTCGGTGTTCTGTTTCAGCCAGCGGTAGCGGTACCGAGCGGTAGTACCGCTGCCAGCGGTGGTACCGTCGTCCGAAGCGATAGTACCGCTGCGTGCATTTCCATCGAAGACACAAGCTGCTAAGGATTCCGGTACCCGCCGCGGTACCGTCGTTTTGGACGCTCTGTTTCGTCCAGCGGTAGCGATAGCGGTACCGGGCGGTGGTACCGCTGCCTCCAGCGGTGGTACCGCTACGAAGACAGGAACTCGAGGCGACCGTTGACAGAAGACGAAGAAGGCAGCGGTAGTACCGCTGCGGGAATCTCGGCCAGGGCAACGGCCACTTATTGGAGGAGACTATTTAAGGAGGTCTTCTTCCTCATTGAATGCTAAGCTTCAAGCCATCTCTCTCCTCCATTAATGAAAGCTTCAATCTACTAGATCTCCCACTCCAACCACCCAATCGTCTTGATTCTTTGAGCAGTGAAGGAGGAGGTCTAGACCTACATTTTCACCGAAGGAATTTCTTTTTCCCCCACACTTTACGTGTGGATTCTACATCTTGGATTGCTTGTAACCCTAGGTGTCTTTGTGAGCCTCGAAGGGAGTCCGAGTCATTGTTGGGAGGCTCCAACTCATTGTGCAGTTCCCCGACCTTTGTGTACCGGCTTGGTCAACGCCTTCAAGGTGACCTCATAGTGGATGAGCCAAACCCCCACGGGTAAAGCTCACGGAGAATAGAGTGAGCACATCCGTGCTATTGGAGCGCCTAGGTGGCTCCACACTCCTCCAACGTAGACGTACTTCCCTTGGGAAGGAACTACGGGAAACATCTCCGTGTCTCCACTTTGTTCCGCTGCATTATTTACCTTGTTTGTATCACATAGGTTGCCATCATCTAGTGCACATCTAGTCAACCTTTGTTATACTTGATCAAGCCTTAATTAATCGAAAAAGAATTAAAATTTGGTAGTCGCCTAATCACCCCCTAGTCGACATATCGATCTTTCAGAAAGGGCCAATCGTTCGTGTGTCATGTGATGGAAATTCCCAACGTTGATGGGTTCCATTGCTCCCTATAAACTTTGTGGTCGTGAAGGATCATCAGATCATGCGACTGAGTTACCACCCACTCATCTTGTCAATCTCGCTTTCTTTAGCTTGTCAATTTAGCCTTTAGCATGCAAGTTTTGCAGCTTTCTGTCGGCCCATAACTGTCGAGAACCGGCCCATCTAGTAGAACAAAAACATAATTGACATCAGGCACGGGCAGCCCGTCCGTCCCCAGGGCCTGGTTTTCTACTACAGTTCGAAACGCGCTCTACTATTTTGGACTCTTCCGCTCAAAAAAAAAAAAAAACTAGTAGCATGATATTAGAGATTTATCCTTCACATAGAATTCCAGTTTTGCAAGGAAATAACCAGAAGTTTTGTGACGTAAACAACTTCTCAGTAAACAGTCCATATATTGTATTGTCAATATCTGTAACCATAACATCAAATGATTTGATATGAAGTCTTCCACCTAATAATTTGTCACCGAGCTTCCACTCTATTTTACATATATATGACTTAATAATCTAGACAGTATTTAATTGGCTACATACACAAAATATTGCACGTTGATAAATTTAGCTTCTTGATTACTATGGTCAAATGAATCTTGCATGCATCATGTTACCCAGAATTTATGTTAGAATTGTACTCACGTTTGTACCCATTGGGGAGGGGGCAATTGCCTCCCCACCCCCCCCACACACACACACACACACAGACACCGCCCCATGACCCTGATTTAAAGAAAATGATATGTGTCTATGACTCCTATAATTTAATTTCTACTTCACATAACTACCAATGGGAAAATTTCAGATTTAGCTGCCCACTTTGCCTGACATGCATGACTGCTTTTCCGCTTCTATTTTATGCATGTGGCTGCCTACACCTCTCATCCCTTATTCACTAGGTGGCAGCGGAAACGACGAAGTGGTATGCGGCCGAAGACTGTCCACCTTGTTGAGTCGCTGGTATGCGGGCGAAGATTATGGTCGCCATACGGAAACCCTAGGAGGTCGGTAGAGAAGTCAGAGGAGAAGACCAAGACGGTTGGCGGTTGCATTTATTTCCTTTTTGTGCGGGGCTGGATTTGCGTCTATAGGGTGAAAATGAAAAAAAAAACGCTAGTTGTACCACAACATAGTGGCGCATGATCGGCAGATGCCATCCCTGGCCTAGCATCCCAACAAGAATACAGCTTGTAGTAATATGCTTCGTTGTACTAGGTTTTTACTAAACAACCCAAGTATCACAAAATTGCACACTTAATATGATTTGGCAATAAATGACATCTCTCTTAGCACAATGCATGCACCTTTTATCCCGGCAAGTCTGCTTCGAGAGTTACACAACAATCTGCACCTCCACCAGCTGGATTTGACGAAAGCTCACCGCTCCAGAGCCAGCAACGGGGGTGTCGTAACTCTCTTTGGGTGACATTACGGTTACCTTCCCCGTTAGTGCTCCAAGTGAAAACTCTTAACCGTCTCGGTCTCAACCACGACTGTGTCTTGCGTCGTCACCCTACTTTGGGGCGTTTTCGCGGACCTCCATACCTCTTGGTCTCGTTCCGGTGTATTGGGCAGGCGAGTTCGGATCCTCTTTCTCGAGGCACTTCTGGCAAGGGGCTCTCTCAAAGGCATCCTATATTACACACGTGACTACGTGTCCTGCACTCTCCGTCCGCGTTGTCCCATGGCAGGATCGACGCTCCATAGCCCACAGAGAGAGTGCATCCGGCCTTCTCTGGCAACAATTAGGTGGATGTGGTGCGCTTACGTCTGGTGGTTCCACTAGGAGGCGTTGTGGCATCTCGGGCTTTACGTTACTCATGTATTTCCGTTATCCTTGATCCTCTTTGTAAGAGAGTTTCATCATCACTTCGTATTTTTCGCCGGCGTGGTTTTATTTATAAAGTGGGACAAATGATTTTCTAGCTCATGGTTTGTAGGAAATGATGCACAGTTCCTCCACTCAATTATTCAATTCCAGACCAGAAACTATGCGTGACCACACCACACTCTCTTGAGTGAACACCAAGTCTTGTGCTGATTAGCCGACAGCACAAGGAACTCACCCCCACCAGCCAACCACGGACATTAGACTGACAACGTCACGTCCTCGGCCGTTAACCGCTCCTGCCATGATATCAATCCACTCGCGCGATTTATCATTGGATCCCGGACTTTTAGTCGATCTGGTTGTCCAAGCGAGGCGAAGTCTTCTCCATTTTTGACAGCGGCGCTGCACGAATCAGTGAACAACGAAGGGAGCAGAGGAGAGCACTGATCGATCGATGATGATGAAGTGAACAGGTCGATGGCAACGACGAAAAGGACTGGACCGGGCAGGCAACTCAGCCCTGCCCCCGGTTGAGCAAGATCCATCAGAGAGATAGTGGGATCAAAGCCCCATCTTGGATGCCACCGGGCGATCGATCTTCTTATTTTATTTCCTATACTATATTGATAATAAGCAACCAAAATGCTGCCATTTAAACGGGAAGCATTTTTACATCGCTTCAAAATGCAATGATGTTATCTTCCATCGGCAGAGGATTATAAGACGACTTAATAGATGTGGATTCTCTATCAACCTATCTATCTGGGGGTCTACATGCCCCTTAATAATCATCACCATCATACTAACCCGATAAACCTTATAGATGTACTTGAGCTCCAGAGCGCAATGATGAACGAGGGTGCGTGGGGGGAGCAGGATTTGGATCTTGTGAAGAATAATCATAAAATCCTCCTGCCATTGCCATGGGCATTGAAGCCGGCCCTTTGCATGCTGCGCACTGTGCATGCATGCACGCTCGATCTGCTGCGTGGTGGGTCTCGGCCGCAAAAGGACACCTCTCCCATTTTAATGCGTGCATGCGCCAGAAAAGTTTAATCTTGATCTTTTGTGCGTAAGCAAAGCTTTTTGGGGGTAAAGATCAAAGTTTAAAGGTCAAGATCCCTCCACTTTAAGCTGCTCGCTGATGGTGGAGATGAAAAACATGTATGTGTCGCTGCTCGATCGTTAGGGCAATTGCAAGCCTGCAACGACACGCCTCATAGGGTTCGTTCGTCTCAAGTTATGTCCGCCGGGTAAAAATCATGGCCAACGTGGCGATGTAAATGTACTGGTGTCTGTTTAGACTTATTTCTAACCTAATTTGGGTTGGGGTTGTGAGAGTTAAATACGGACACACGCGGACCTGGCCCGCCCACCAGTAACACCCTATCCTCACTCCACCATTTCCCCTCCCAAGCCTAACTCCCGCGCTTTAGTCACCGCCACCGCTGCACCTGACGAACCCGCCCCTTCCCCGACGTGGCCTCCCTAGGTCATGGCCACCCTCGCCATGGCCCGGTGAAGCCGGAAAAAGATCTTACCCAGAGTTTAGAGAGCCAAGAAGACGTTGAAACCAGTGTGGTTACAACCGTTCGGTCGAGTTTCATTGCCGAGATCCTTCAACACATAAGTGCGATAAGCCTAAATTCTAGACTTTGCTTTCAAAGTGACGAAACAAAAAAAATCGAATGACACAAATATCTTTTGTCCATACTTCAACAAAACGTCGACCGCAAAAGGACATCTCTCCCATTTTAGTGCACTCATGCGCCAGAAAGCTTAGTCTTGAGCTTTTGTTCGTAAACAAAGCTTCTTTCGGGCAAAGATCAAAGGTTAAGATCCCTCGACTTTAAGCTGCTCGCTGATGGTGGAGATGAAAAACATGTATGTGTCGGGGCATCGCCGCTCGATCGTTACTGCTCGGTACTGCAGTCACCTGCCCGAGAGCATGCATGCATAAGTTTGCCTCTAGCTGGGCCCAAAGTGTTGTTTTTTTTTCATGGCAAAGTTGGAGTAGATTTTTTTTGTAGGGCTAGGTGGTGTCAAATGGCAAAATTGGAGTACGATTATCACCGAATGATTCAAAATTACACTTTAGCTTTATTGCTTTGTTTCGAGGAGGCAGAGTAGGAGTACAAATTACACAACCCAAGTTGATTGAAGGGTTTGGACCAAGCTCCTGGGAACAAATCCAGATGGAGGCAGCAGGTGACGAACTAGGTTTTGCTTTGCCGGCCGGCACTTTAGACATGGCTGAACAAACTGTTTCGGCGTGCGTGAAAGGGGGTCGGGAGAGCTCGGAGTGCTCGAAAGCTGGTGGGCCGAATCTAGTCTACCCCGCCCGCGCTACACCGTCACAAGATCCAGACGCCCCAGACCCCAGTCAAGATACCCATCATCATCGTTTTTTCATGGTGCAACGGCCAGGGCCCGTTATAGCGACCCCACGTTGCTGAAATGGTTTCCACCAAGAGGCGAGACAAAATATTACTCTTTACTGATTATTTGAAAAATAATATGAATCAAGCATTTTACTCCGAATGGAGTAGCAAACACGCTATGAAAAATAAAGTATATATATGAATCAAGCATATGATGATAAAGCGTTTAAGTCAGCAACATCTTAAGACTTGAACAGTCAGCTCAGTTTTTATACTCGTAGGGGTTTAGTGTGCGTGTGTGGGTTCATATGGCGTGCGGTCGTGTATAGGAACGTATATAAATACTGTATTTCTCAAAAAGTAATAAAAAATAATGAAATTAGAAGCCACAAATCTCACGGAATATCCTAGCAATAACTAGGAAGTTCATGTGAAACCCCAAGAAGCATAAGACCTTCTCCAATATAGTGTCTCTTAACGCGTTGTCATATGTAGTGTTTGTATTTCTAGAAACGTACTCACAATGTACTGATCATAAGACCAATATCTAGATATTTTGGGATCATGCATGTATTAGATTGGACTAGCAAATTATGTTACCATGTCACCAAATCGTGATATCCGGCGATGATAAACCATGTGCGTCCAATGACGTCTAACCCGTTACAAACTTAGAATCCATTTCTAGAAAATTTAAAACCTAAACAGACTATCGTCTCACCACTTGCTATACAAACCGGTCGACCTCCTATGTGTCATAAATATGAAAAAACATGTTGGTCTAAATACATGACTAGCCTGCTAGAATCAAGGTTTCAAATGTTGGATATCGGTTTCCTATTGGATTGACTACGACATCTAATATATGGGGTGATACATCAAAAGATATGTGGCTGTGAAAAATCATACTTTTTAGTTAATCTTGTTCATATAATGCAATTCTAACGTGTATAAACTATAAACATAAATAAAAACTCACTCAAACATTCAAGGGTATAACTGAAACATTTTTAGTTGGCTGATTAAAAACATACATGAATACCCCTTGTAAGAAGGAACGAGCTACAAAAAAGAGCACTCGCTAAATTCTTGATGTAAGACAAGAAAATGCATTAACCATGTTCATACCATCATATGCATTAGCTTAACATTTTAACGAAAATTGTAATGTATATTGTTTCATCATCATTTGGAAAAGCAATGTGTTGCCTACAAAATGGTCCATATCAATCAAAATATTAGGCCAAATAAAGCTGACATATTAGTCAATATACGCGGAAGATTTTTCTGTAAATGATGCGCTAAACGGAAGCCAACCATTATATATGTCGCTATATTAATCATATCCTCCTATTTTTACAGTGTTATTTAGGATTCAATTTTTTATTGAAATTAGGAAAATTGCTTAGTTCACTTTTTTAGTCTATTATATTTGGTAAAAATAACTAAATTTGATAGTTCTTGCTAATAGTACCCTAGAAGGGAGGGCGGCGTCTTGACTCTCGTGAGCATATGCTCTGGGATAAATAGTAAAGTAGACAACAGAAATTATCAAAGGTTCAAATATTATGCTTCGATTACAATGTACATGCGTGTTGCTTACATCTTCGTGAAAATTTGCATGAAGAAAGGAGCACGCTCGATAAAAAAAGTTTACTTTGATGTAATATATTTTTTGCAGGTATAGTGTGTGATTTTTCTTAGGTTTTTATGTTAAGAACATCTTTTTTTTGTCTTGGGTTCCCATTTGAATATGCTACTAGTGAGTACAAAATGTTTGTTTCTCCACTGTATTAATATCCATGGAACTGTATCACTGTAGGTTCAAACCAAATTCCTCGACCCCAACCTAGCAGCCAGTGGTCCACTAGACGCTATTACCCTACCCGTAACAGTTTCCTGATGCTTTTACCATCAGCAGCTGCTGGCGGTCCACCGGACCGGAACAACAGAAAACACAGAGCTCGGTGACCGTGCCCGGTCATGCAAAACATGCACAAAGCCAAGCCAGCGCACACTCTTTCATTATACCGGTGTACAACTTACAAGAATCATTAAAAGCCATTTAATTACCGCGACCTGGGTAAATACGGATCTAAGCTCGATCCCCGTCTCTTTTCGGGCATCGGCGAGCCGCTTTCTCTTGGTTTTGCCCTCTCCGTCGCTTTGGGGCGTGTTTGGTAGCATGCAGGTCCGTGGGCTGCAGAGTCACCCGGTTTGTTTGTTTGTCTGCAACCTGTTTTTTGGCTGGCACGCTGTTTAAAGTACTCCCGGGGCAGCCCCGATAGGAACTGCTCTCGGCAGTTTCCATGGAGCCAGACCGCGGGGCTGCAAAAAGTGGAGACGAGCGTGCGCGCAGGGAACGGCGGGAAACGGCGAAATCCTTCCCCTGTTTCGCGCCATACCTAGCGCCTTTCCCCTCTCTTGCCGGTCACCTCCGCACTTTACCCAAACCACACCGGCGGCTCCTTACAGGTGACCAGATCGGCGACCGGACCGGCGACCACACCGGCGGCTCCTTCACCTGCACTTACGGCGGCTGGCCCGCGGTTGTGGCATCGGAGCGGCTGCAGCCAAGGATCCGCGCCGTCGTCTCCACGGGCGGCAAGCCCTGAACTTCTTCATCGCCGACAGCGCCGACCTCTCCATCATCTCCAATGGCGGGAGCCAAGGTAAAACTCTTCCCTACTAGTGTTAGAACAGAACGATACAGTAGATCTAGAACGTACTCATGTCAGATCCATTCTATTAGGACGACGCAATGGCGTTGACCAAGCAGACGGCATCACTGGTTGCCGTCATTCAAGCCTGGATGATGATGATTCACAAGATCTTAGTTAAGCGGTATGCTTTTGCTAGACTCCCGTATGGTCCTATGTTAGCTCGAGATCGGGAGAGGATGGCAAATCTGAACTTCATCTACAACACTTGTGAGGTAGAGTCTATTCAAATGCTTAGGATGGGTAGAGGACCCTTCTATGAACTTGTCAAGAGGTTTAGGGAGGGGGTCTGCTCAAGGATAGCATCCACACGTCTGTGGAAGAGCAAGTTTGCATCTTCCTTTATGTCGTAGGCCATAACCAAAGGTTCAGAGTCATCCATAGCACGTTCAGAAGATCAATTGAGACAATCTCCCGGTACTTCAAGCAAGTACTGTATGCTATCGGTGAGCTAAGGCATGAGATGATCAAGCCGCCCACAGGCCAAACGCCGGCGAAGATTAGAGATAGCTTCAGATGGTACCCGTACTTCAAGGTAAGCATTGCTCTGTTTGTGCAATCAGTGTCGCCAGATGTTAGGACAGAGTATGCACTAACAGTTTTTGCCATTTGCAGGACTGTATTGGCGCCATCGATGGTACTCACATCACAGCTAGAGTGTCGAAAGAACAATCCAAAGCTTTCAGAGGAAGGAAGCAGTACACCAGCCAAAATGTGCTTGCAGCTGTGGATTTTGATCTGAAGTTCACCTATGTGTTGGCAGGCTGGGAAGGATCAGCGCATGATGCAACCATTCTTGCTGACAGCATGTCTAGACCTGACGGGATCAATATATCTGATGGTAAGTTTTACCTTGGTGATGCTTGTCGCCCTGGAGTTCTCCCCCCCCCCCCCCCCCCCCCCCGAAGCACCAGGTACCATCTGAACGAGTTCAGTTCAAGATTCGCTCCTGCGACAGCCAAGAAATTGTTCAACCTGAGACACTCGAGTCTTAGAGTGACAGTCGAGAGAGCTTTTGCTGCACTAAAGAATCGATTCAAGATTCTGGACCATAAGCCATTTCACACCTTCGAGACCCAGGTGAAGCTTGTCCTTACATGCTGCATCCTACACAACTGGATCCTGGGGTGGGGTTTTGATGAGCATGTCCCAGATGAGGCGGATGTGACACCTGATGACATTGATCAAGGCCATGGCGTCGCCGCTGATGACAATGAAGCTTGGAAGAGCAAGCGGATGGAGTGGGCTGAAGCAATGTGGGCAGACAGAGGCAACAGCAGGTTCTGAAGATGAAGCATCACCGTGAAGAAGAAGAGGACCATGAAGAAGATGATGAACTCTGAACTCCCCACAAACTATCTACCGGTCTGTAATATCAGTACTGCTTGATTCGTACTAGTTAGGGCTGTCGTATGGATGAACTGGAACTGACATTCGTAATAGTTAGGGTATGAACTGAAACTGTCATTCGAGCTAGCTAAGATGAATTGCATTTGCCTATTTCGTCTACCGTTGTTTTGCTTGCAACCAAACAAACCGCCCTGCAGCGAGCAAGCCGTTTGGCCGTAGCTGCAGGCTACCAAACGAAGAGCATCAAACTTGCTCACTGCTGCGATGCGGGCTACCAAACAAGATGGACAACACGTATTTAGGGGTGCCTACACTCAGCACTGCCCGCTGAAACATGCCCCCAAGGTAACGAGATTATGGCTGCAGGCTACCAAACATGCCCTTGCTGAGTTCGCTACGACGCCGGCGCCGCGCCGGCCAACGAACGAGCTCGCAGCCCAACAACCACTCGCCGGAAACGATCGAGTGGCCAACCAACACCTGTAGCTACTTCGTCTTCCCAAGTGAGCTCGGTCGGCCGTCTCTTTTCCGGACCTTTCTTTTCTTTTTACCGTGTGCAAAGCCACGGACAAAAAATTAACCGTACACACCAAAGGCTCTCCTTAAAGACGAGAAACAGCTGGTAAATTGTTTTATAGGAGTAAAAAGAAGCGGCGCGCGTAAAAAGACGGCCGCTTTGAGCGTGTGCGCGGGCACTGGCCACGGGAGCTTTAGCTTTGTGTAGATAGAGTGCATGCATATGCATGGCCCCGGCTAGCTTAGCTTTGCTTTCGACTTTTCCCGGTTTATATAAGCTCAGCTCTTCCAGCTCGATGCCAACTTTGGATGGGATCTTATTAGCTTGCTCATTATCCTCTGCTTAGCCATTTCTGCTATACTTCCATCGCCAAGGGAGCCTCGCCGAGGAAGCTTGGATATAGCCACGAGCTGCTCTACTTGGAAGGGCTAGCTGTTTGGATTTTGAGCACGCGCGTCCCTCTTGTCTCATCCGGCATCAGGTTCGTTTCTACTCCTGCGCACTAACACGCATTCAGATCTTTCTTTGATATAATGTGCATTTGGTAAGTTATTTTGTTCGAGCTAGAATATGGATAGTCGCTGTCTTGCTTCTTGATCTCGGCTTTGATCCTCTAAAGTCATCAACATACATTACAGTACATAGTACTATGTACTACCCCCTTGGGATATTTTTCTCTTGAGATTCCTGTGAGATGGTGGCTGTGAACAATGCCGGTGAGCGAGTGTCCTACCATTATTAGATAGTGGAGTACCAGTACTGTTCACGTGTACATGATCTGCTGCTGCACATTCCGAATCTATGCGCGCACATTTTGCCGTGGATTCATTTGAATGCTCCTCGATTTTATTCTCTCTCGAGCCCCATTGATCGAGTTTCTTCCCATTCGATGCGTTGCCGTCTCGGCCTCTCGGGTCGATCGGGTTTTGTCTTTTGAGGCGAGCGAGCACAGTCCGCAACAGCAACTAAGGGGGAAACCGGCTTTTTCGTCGCCCCAAAAGCTGTGTCGTAGCCATGGGCTTGCTTGAAGCTAAATAAAATCTCTCTCCCCCTCTATGGCTATCTCTCTCTCTCTCTACACTGTGGAGATCCCAGTCACACATCACGGCCAAAACACGTCTCTTCTGCCTGCGCCAGCCATGTCATCAAACGCATGCATGCACGCGAGCCTCTTCTTCAAACTCCGGCAGAGCCATGGGCAGAGCTCGCCATGATTGCCTCGCTTGTTGCCTTCCGGCCCGTCGTCTTCCTCGACTTCCCTTCTTGCTTCCGAGATAGGGTGTACCCTAGTCCTTTCCTTCCCATGAAGGCAGCATAGTGCTAGAGATCATGCATCTACAATCTCGACAAGAATAATTTCTGAAACCTGGCGAGTTACATGTGGCTAGCGAGTGGACGGCGTAGGCTGAAGGGTGGACCCCGGTCGAGCCAAATCAAAGGCGTCACCCCGCAAAGCATTTTTGCTCCCCCTTTGTTCTTTTGCTTCCACCCATCGATCGATCGACGACGACGAGGCATGCAGGAGAAGTACTAGCTAGCATGGGGCGAAGCTGTAGCGTGAGTCAGCTGAGTGAGTGACCTGCCTGCCTGGCCTGCACGTCACCCACCCGTCCATCATGGACGGAGGCCGGGCCATCACCGGCGTATATTGTGTCCCGTCACCGGCCGGCGTGATACGCTCGATCCGATCACGGCGATCCACACGCCGTCTCCGTCGATCAGTCAGTCGATCGCCTCATCCGGCAGGCAGGACGCGGTGGTGCCCCGTCCGGCGACCGACGTGACGGGTGGATCCTCCGCCGTTAATCAGTTCGCCGCGCCGGCGTGCTGCCCGTACGGCTGCGGCCCCACCCCACGTACGCGTGCGTCGGCCAGCCACCGTGCATGGTAAATCTTTTGGTATGGGGCTTTTGGGATTGAGCGTGGTGCGGGGCATCGATCGTGCGATGCTGCTGCAATGGCCCCCTTGGACTACACTAAGCTCTGCCATTGCTCAACGCATCAGGGTGCCGACACCTAGCTTGACGCCTTTATCGTTGATGGAGGTAGAGACAACTCAGAGGAGGACAAGAAACGAGTGGTAAAAGAGAAGTATGAGTGAGGAGGCGGTATAAATGGGTAGGAGGATGAAATGCAATGGAAGAGAGTATGTAAGAGTCGACGCTGGGTGTGGGGAGAAAAGCCGGGTCCGCACGAAAATTTTAACATAGCCGCCACTCCTTATTCCACATATCCATGGTGTATGCTAGACCAGAATAATATCACGGTTTCACTAATTCCTTGTCTACCATACCAGTAGGTTAGCAACTATGAACGTGTGTTATGGTCACTGGGATCAGCGTGGTGGTCTCTATCAGCTAGGTGTTGCACACACTTGAGTCGCAACCGACTGAGAATTAATTAAGCTAATTGGTCGACCAAGAATTGGACGTTCTCGTGGAATTTTACAAGTCATGAACACTCGGTAATTGTAACAACGGTCGTGGTGCAACTCTTTTTTTGCGGGTAAAAAGGACCTTTATAAAAAGAAGGGATTACAAGCAGCTCTCGATCTAATTCCTGAAGAACAACTTCAGGACCAGATCCTAGCCAAAATTCAGTTCTCTCCTCTGCCCTCGCCAAATTAGCGAGGCAGTGACTAATCCTAACTTCCAAAGGTGCAAACTCTTTAACGCCTAGCTAATATCTTAATATCTGAAACAATATTGAGGTACGGCGATCTATCTTCACACAAACCCTTGGCAACAGCAATGACTTGAGAAGAGTCTGATTCAACGATGATTGGAAAACTCACTTCGGTCAAGGCCAGCTCCAAACCCTCTCGACATGCATATAATTCCGCCTCCACCGGCTCAACACACTGCGGCAAAAAGCGACATGCCGAAGCATAGAAAAGATTTAGAATATGTTATGCCATGATGCTGACGTAAAGAAAGAGATATATTTCATGAAAGCTGAATAAACAACAAGACGAGCATCAAGAGAGAACAAGCAACATATTTATGGACATGTGTTGTCTCCTCTCAGCCATTTAGGTTTCAAAATACATTTAAACACATATTGATGTTCAAATTGTATTTTCGAAGCTCGGTGCGAGATGTCATGACACGGTGGATGAGATCGGTCGCCTGCATGGCAATCCTCGTGTATGTGTTACACGATCGTCGTATGCACCATTTTTTTTTTTTTTTTGAGTCAGCGGCTCAGCGCCATGCATTCACGGTATCGCTCGCCGATGAACGAAAGTAACCCTTGCTCCACAAAAGAGGGGCAGAAAGATGAACGAGGACCATATTTTGCATTCGCGTGGCTTCTTCGATCGGGACCAGCGCGTGCGGGATGCCAAGCCGACGCGCGCGTGCCGCTGGCCCTCCTGGTGCGTTGCGTTACGCCCGTACGTGCCCGCGTGCGCACGCCGACCCGGCCGGCCCTTTCGTTCCGGGAAGCGCATCATGGGCTTGATCGATCCCTCGACGACTTTTTTTTTTTTTTTTTGACACATCCAACTTCCTCATATATTCACCAAAACAACCACATACACAAAGTACACGGAAGAACAGAAGACGTATAATACGATCCCTCGACGACTGGCATGCTCCACTCTTGTCTTGCACGTTGCGTCCCTGTCGGCCCAGGGTAAAAGCCTTGAGGGATTGGGACGGCGCACGAGACATCCCTACATTTTGCTCCGCGACTTCAGACCGATCGAGTTTCACGCACGTCTATTTCCGTGATACCGCTGCCACCCAACCCGCATCCTGCTCTTCACGTCCCTCCTAGACAAAAATGCTCGGCATCATGGTCCTTTTTCTAGCTTCAACGGTTCCATGATTGCGCTCCGTCAGCCTCGCAGCAGCAAGCAGGTTTGCATATCCATCCCGTGTGCTGCCTGCACCGCCAATGAAGCCTTCTCCATTGTCAACTTCTCGTTCGAGTTTCGATCGTCTTTTTGGATCGCAGTTTTCCACAATTCGCCGCTTCTTGCTCGGCGTGAGCGATCACGGTTGCGGCGACAAGGTGAGGCGTGACGCGGTGTCCGGTCCTACGCCTGCCTGCCTGCCTGCGCGTACCATATACTCCTAGTCCCACGCGGCCGCGCGTGCTGTGCCATATAGAACGGGTTTCGGCCATACACGAGGCAGGCAGGCAGGAAGGGGGTTCTATTCTGGAATAGTGGCACGCTGCCAAAGCGTATGTACGTACGCGCGGCCACCGAGGAGACGCTGCAGGCTTCGTAGCGCTGCTTTGTTGTTTGTTTAGGCCGGTGCCGAGCGTCAGGTTTACGGTGCTGCTACTAGTCACGGGACCATCCACATCTAGTCATTTAGAAATGAACTCGGAGAGACGATGGTGTTCCAATTTAAAGTGCCGTTGCCTTGAGAAAATGGCACACTTCTGACGGCGAATTTGCAGGTTGACACAATGTCCACATCTAGCCATGAAAACGTTCGAGCCTAACCGGCTCGGCTCGGCTCGACTTGTTTAATAAACGAGTCCAACAATTAAAAATTCGGCTGGGCTAGCAAACCTCATAAGTTCCCTCCTTTTAAATCATCTAGGTCGGTTTGTCAATATGCAATATCACCGAATTTACATACAATTATTTTACAGTTAATTAGGCATGTATGATGCAATCTATACCCCTATAAAGTAAAACGCAGCTACAAGTCATTTACAATTTTTCTAGCTCAACATGCAACCTATCCACATTATCCAATGTTTTAGCCAACCTATTATCCATGTCATTCCACTAGCATTGATTAATGATATTATTTTCTACATGCAACCTATACATGCCATTTACTTTTCATTCATGCTTGTTCACGTCACCAGTATTTAGTCAACAAATGTTTAAAAAACCCGTTAATTTTATTTTGCCTTTAGACCGTTGTGATAAGTTGAATATTTATATATTTTTATAAACAATTTCACATTTCATGACAATATTTTGGTGCGAGAGATCCTGTCGCAACGCATATTATCTTTGTAGTTATTCGTAACAATCCATGACAAATGACACGATCAAATAATATCTAGTCGTTAAATTATGATGACAAGTAACTCGTCTGTCGTTTAGAATGAAAACGTGACTCGAATCGTCTGACAACGAGTAAGCGACTCGAGTTGTGGCTCGCACTAGCTACGGGCTAGTACTCGGTTTAAAACTAGGGAGTTTCTAGTTTTAATTCTAGCCCTGTCCATATGTGGACTATTGTGCAGCTGTTATTGGAGTAAATGTGATGTCGATTTTGTTGACAGAATGCACACACCACTGGATTATTAAGCGCACATGCCATTACACAAAAGATTAAAGAAATAATCTACTACTCCTACATCTTGTGAGTTGTGACAATAATTCGTAGTACCAGTGCGCACTAGCGGCCATGCGCACGAACATGCGACACTTTTCAATAAAAATCCCCATCCTTGCCCCCTTCGATAACACCATCCATCCATCCATCCATCCATCAGATTATCAGAAGCACAGCTCCCCACCACTACACCATTCCATCCCATTCCATTCATCACGCACCCCAATCCCTTAATCTAATCCGCACAAGCCCATACCTGTGTTCTTCCTGCCCGTTGCTTCTACGACGCCTACCACCTTTGGTAAAAATCTGGATTAATTCAAAGCCACCGCCGTGCGCCGCCGGCCGCAGCGGACGTATTTATCGCCGCCACCATCCCCCACCGCGCTCTGCGGCGTCCACAACAGGTCAAACCTGCCGCCGCACCAGTGCCGTGCCGGTTCTAATGCCTTTCTGTCCCAACCCTCATTGATTGATTAGCTCCGGCGATACACTTACCCCGCCATTTTTACTCCTCTTCGTTTTTACAGCAGGATCTCGTTCTTGGCTTCTTCGCATTGCCACCTTGCTCGCTGCTGCTGCTGAGCTGATCACGCAGAGGCTGTGGTAACATTATAAGGCACCGCGCAGGAGGAGGAGGAGGGGCCAGCGACCGCCTTGTCGGGTAACGGACGGACCCGTCGCCACCCGCTCGCTGCTCACATGCTGGAGGTCCTGGAGATGGCGCCGCCTCCGCCTCCGCCTCCGCCGCCGCCGCGCCAGCCGGCGGCGGCAGCCAGGGGAGCGGGCGGGAAGGGCCAGCCGAGGAAGCAGCCGCTGCAGAGCAGCGTGGCGCAGCCCAAGGCGGAGCCGGTCGCACCGCCGCCGGAGGGACCCAAGAAGTGCGGCGGGAGGCGGCGCGGCGGGCGCGGGCGCGCCAGGCCCGTGGACTCGCGCCTGGCGTCGGCGGTGCCCGCGGTGGCGGCGACCGTCGTTGGGCCGCCCGTGCCCAGCAGCAAGGGGGTGGCGTTCTGCCGGCGGCCGGGGTTCGGGACCGTCGGCGCGCGCTGCGTCGTCAAGGCCAACCACTTCCTCGCCCAGATTCCGGACAAGGACCTCACCCAGTACGACGTGAGTGCTCCTCCTCCCTCGCCGCCGTTCCGCTCGCTTACAACAGTCGAGATGACAAAAAAGTTCTGAGCTTTTGCTTGCTTCCTGTGGCGGCCCTTCGCAGGTGAAGATCACGCCGGAGGTGAGCTCCCGGTACGTGAACCGGGCCATCATCGCGGAGCTGGTGCGCCTCTACCGCGACTCCGACCTCGGGGCGCGCCTCCCGGCGTACGACGGCCGCAAGAGCCTCTACACCGCGGGGGCGCTCCCGTTCGACACGCGCGAGTTCGTGGTGCGCCTCACCGACGACGACTGCGGCACCGGCGTCCCCCCACGGTAAGAGCACCCCGCCGCATTTGCCATCTTTTTAATGGCTGGCGGCTCAGGCCTTACTGTTTGCTTGCCTCCTCGACGTTCGTTCCTGCAGCGAGAGGGAGTACAGGGTCGCCATCAAGTTCGCGGCGCGTGCCGACCTCCACCACCTCCGCGAGTTCATGGCCGGGCGGCAGGCCGACGCGCCGCAGGATGCCGTCCAGGTGCTCGACATCGTCCTCCGGGAGCTCGCCAACCAGAGGTACTCCATCGGCACCTCCATTAAACTGGAACGCACGCATTGCCCGTCGCAGTTTCAAGCTTCCGCTGCTCCGTGTGTTCTCGGAGGGAACTGAACTGATGCTGCCTCCTGTCCAATGCTACTAGGTACGTGCCCATAGGGCGGTCGTTCTACTCGCCGGACATACGGAAGCCGCAGCGTCTCGGCGACGGCCTCCAGTCCTGGTGTGGGTTCTACCAGAGCATCCGGCCGACTCAGATGGGCCTGTCGCTTAACATCGGTGAGATCAGATTCTTCCCGGCTGGCCCCTCATGCATGTGATTTCCTGCCCTTGTACTGTTGCTTGATGCTTACTTGATGGAGTTGATGCCAGATATGTCGTCCACCGCGTTCATCGAGGCGCTGCCGGTGATCGAGTTCGTGGCCCAGATTTTAGGGAAGGATGTCATGTCAAGGCCATTGTCGGATGCAAACAGAATTAAGGTGAGTTGTGCTGTGGGGAACAAGGAATCTGGCATAGTACTGCAGTTTGGCAAGTTCCGGCTGCTATTTGCTTGCTGTTGGTATAGCTGGTTTATGGCCTTTTGATTGCCGTGCTTTGGCTAATGAAGGAGTTTTTTGCCTGTAATTTGCTAATGTCAAGCAGATCAAGAAAGCATTGCGTGGTGTGAAAGTTGAAGTTACTCACCGGGAGAATGTAAGGAAGTACCGCATTACGGGGGTCACAGCACAACCAACTCATGAACTGATGTAAGTTTAAATTCTACTTCATTTACCTTTCTCCGATTGTTCTATGCTCCATCATTTGGCAAATTTCTACACTAAGCTTTTACGCAAATATAGAGGTCTAAGTTCAAACACTATTGATTCATAATCTAAGAAACATAGACCTCTGAATGCCATACATTTAATTTTATATCAATTTGGTCAAATGAGTAACTACAGTGAGCCTATGTTATAAGACATGCGAAACGGTGCAGAACTGTGGTTGATTTTGCTTGTTTTGGCAGTTTCCCAATTGTGATCAAATGAGAAAAATAGACCTCCAAATTCCAAACATCTACTTTTATATCAATCTGATCAATGCGAAATGGGGCGGAATTGTGGTTGATTTTGCTTGTTTTGGCAGTTTCCCAATTGATGATCAGATGAATATGAAGTCTGTCGTGGAGTATTTCAAGGAAATGTATGGGTTCACCATTCAGCATTCACATCTTCCTTGCCTTATGGTGGGAAACCAAAAGAAGGCAAACTATCTGCCAATGGAGGTAAGCACAGCGAAAAATTCCGTTAGCTGGTCAATTTTGTAGATTTCAACATTATTTCCTGGGTAAAAGTTTGTGGTGTCTGTATCAGTGTTAAACACATAGTGATTTTGTTGACTTACCAGGCCTGCAAGATTGTTGAGGGTCAGAGATACACAAAGAGGTTGAATGAAAAGCAGATCACATCTCTGCTAAAGGTTACATGCCAAAGGCCTAGAGAAAAGGAGATGGATATTCTGCAGGTCCAGAGTTTTCTCCTAATCATAAGAATAAATAGATAAATTTACATACTGGATAGGGCTAGATTTGCTAGTTTCTGTTCCAACGACATTGACGGTTTTGTTGAACAAATCTGTGCATTGCAAGACATGCATGCAACATGCTCATTAATTGTTCTATCCTCAAGTCTTTGTTTTTATCGCATGTGGTCCAAAACATTCCATGCATACATCTTCAATCGAAACCCCTATTGCATGCTACTAGGGTTTTCTTCATGGCGAATCTTGTTGACCAATACTGTTATCAACTTGGCTCAGACGACTAAATGATTTTTTTCAGACAGTTCATCAAAACGGATATGACCAAGATCCTTACGCAAAGGAATTTGGGATTAACATAAGTGAGAAGCTAACATCTGTTGAAGCCCGTGTCCTTCCTGCACCTTGGGTAAGATTATGATCATGCAGTGTTGTTTTTGCCTGTAGTTAGCTCATGTTGGCTAATAATGTGGACACGAAAATTTGAGAATTCCAGCTGAAATATCATGATGCTGGAAAGGAAAAGGAGTGCCTGCCACAGGTTGGTCAATGGAACATGGTTAACAAGGTTAGTCTCTATTTTGCTGCAGTTTGCATGCCTAATGTCCCTCTTTCATGGTGTTGATCACACTTTGTTTACAAATAAAACATGCTCACTTTTGCAGAAAGTGATCAACGGGGGCAAGGTAAGCCATTGGGCTTGTATAAACTTCTCAAGGAGTGTTCAAGAAACCACCGCGCGTGGATTTTGCCAAGAGTTAGCACAAATGTGTACAATTTCGGGCATGGTAGTGTATACCTCTCAATTGTGATAATACCTTCTCTGCAGCGCCGAGAGGCCTTTACAAAAATTCAGGGTCACATATTTATTAGTTTGATCTCTGCTGTTATTCCAGGAATTCAATAGTGAACCTGTGCTACCAATATATTCAGCTAGACCAGATCAAGTAGCGAAGGCGCTAAAACATGTGTATAATGTAGCACTACACAAACTCAAGGGTAAAGAACTTGAGCTTGTTTTGGCCATTCTCCCTGACAACAATGGTGCTTTATATGGTAAGTTTCATCGTGCTGATTTCCTGCATATTTTGTTTCTTCTAAATCCTCTTGTGCGGGTTGTATCGTAACCTATTTCTGCAGGTGACATCAAACGTATCTGTGAAACCGATTTGGGATTGATAACACAATGTTGCTTAACGAAGCATGTTTTTAAGATCAGCAAGCAGTACTTGGCAAATGTCTCGCTTAAAATCAATGTTAAGGTATTCTCCTTTATTTGCACACCTAACATGTACTGTAAACCAATGATCTAATTTCCAATCATGCTAAATTATTACATCATGGACGTAATAACATGATTTAATTCAGATGGGTGGAAGAAACACTGTGCTCGTGGATGCGCTAAGTTGGAGGATTCCGTTGGTCAGTGATATACCAACTATTATATTTGGTGCAGATGTAACACATCCTGAAACCGGGGAGGACTCCAGCCCCTCCATCGCTGCAGTAAGTCTTGGAGCATTGCTATGCTTATTCCACATCAATATGCATTACATCTTCCCAGATTATCTATGTTCTTTGGCCATTTTCTAATTAGCTGGTTGCAGGTTGTCGCTTCTCAAGACTGGCCGGAAGTCACAAAATATGCCGGATTGGTATGTGCACAGGCACATCGCAAGAGCTCATTCAGGACCTTTACAAGACATGGCATGATCCTCAGAGAGGCACAGTAACAGGAGGCATGGTCAGGTATCTATCGTGGAACTTTTTCTTAAAAAGTAGTTAAATGATTTTCTACACACGACACAATTGATGTGTTATTGTGTTTATTTTGCTATGCAGAGAACTCTTAATTTCCTTCAGGAAGGCAACTGGACAGAAGCCCCAGAGAATAATTTTCTACCGGTATGTTTGCAAAAGTTAAAAGTAGTTAAACAATGCTACAACCGATTTAATGGCATGTGAATATTCTACAATTAAGATAATGGCTAGGTTAGCTGTTGACTGTTGACTGTAGAGTTAAAAAAAACCATTCTGAGGTTTTTAATGTTCATTGCACTAATTAACACTATCTCTTTCTTCCAGGGATGGGGTTAGCGAAGGTCAATTCTACCAAGTTCTCCTTTATGAGTTAGATGCTATCCGTAAGGTAGGACCTGCTTATTTTCTTGTGTAGATCTTGTATCTACTTCAGAGTCTTCTCACACTGTGCTTTCTTCTAGGCTTGTGCATCCCTAGAACCAAATTACCAACCTCCGGTAACATTTGTGGTGGTTCAAAAGCGTCACCATACAAGACTGTTTGCAAACAACACAAAGACAGAAGTAGCATGGACAAAAGTGGAAATATTTTGCCTGGTAATCTATTCATGACCTCTAAATGTTTACGTTATGGGTTGCATCGCACATTATAACTTGACTAATTAGTGATTTTTTGTACTCTTTAGTTATTTTTTACGCGATAATTTGTATTCTCTACTATACATTCATAAGCATACTACATTCGCTTAAACTATTGAGGATGGTTGCGCTAATTGTTTCTCCAGAATGAAAATTTGGGTGTGCGCATTGTAGGACACTATATACTCTGTTTATTGTCTTGTTTCTGTAATTGCTCACCAGTTACCTAAAAAAAACAGGAACTGTTGTTGATTCCAAGATATGCCATCCAACGGAGTTTGATTTCTACCTCTGTAGTCATGCTGGAATCCAGGTAAGGAATATCGTACTGGTCCTTCTTGAAGGCTGACATATACTGAATTTGTCTCGTATCTCTGGTCCCATATCCTGCGGTCAAGTATTTGAGTAGACTCCATATTCTCTTTTCAACAAAGCCTCACTGTACCTAGTTACCTAGCAGAGGAGGCATGCTAAAAGAATAAACAAAAACTGATGGCATGCTCAAATTTCAGATCATGTGACTGTACCAACACATAAAAACTTCCCACTTCTTTTTGAAAAAGCTTGTACTGTACCTGTAAAGTGTTGTACTAGAAGTGTGGGAATATTATCCACCCTGTTCCGATTCCTGAAATGACTGATGTGTGAGTTCACCAGGGAACAAGTAGGCCAGCTCACTACCATGTCCTCTGGGATGAGAACAATTTCTCAGCAGACGAGATGCAGACGTTGACAAACAACCTTTGCTACACGTACGGCATGACTGTTTTTTTGTTCTGTTTGTCTTTTGCTCTTCCCGCTTGATCCTCAAGATAGTTTGCGCTGATGTTTATGCTGATTTTGCAGTTATGCACGTTGCACGCGCTCTGTTTCTGTTGGTACGTTCTTCTGCATGAACTGAAATGTTCCCAGCTTCTTGTTCTTCTGCACTAACTGAATATTCCCCAGCTTCTTATTTATTCATAAGTTCTCTTACCTGTGTTGTAAATCTGAACTGTGGTATGCTGTCTTTGCTGCCCCAACAGTCCCACCTGCATATTATGCACATCTGGCTGCGTTTCGGGCGCGGTTCTACTTGGAGCCAGAGCTGTCGGAGAACCACACATCGAAGAGCTCAAGTGGGACGAATGGAACCTCCGTGAAGCCTTTGCCTGCTGTGAAAGAGAAGGTGAAGAGGGTGATGTTCTACTGCTGACCAGGGAACTAGGTTTAACTTGCCTAACATTGTAGAATTTAGTACTAGACGCTAGGTTAGCTTTCTCCAGGAAAGGAAGAGAAGAGCATTCCTGCACTTGGACCCTGAACAATCTCCCGACTCCCTTTGTAAAGTACTCCGAAAGCATGTATAATAGTTCTTGCCTGGTCAGATGGCATTCATGTCTGAAAGAAGTTGCGCTAAGATAGTGTGTCTGATTTAGATCTTCAAGCATAGTTGCTGAGCATAACTGGTTTTTATTCCTATGACCAGAGCATTCAAAATATTTGTTTTGATGCATTCCAGGATAACCAAAAGGTATTTTTCATAAATCATAAGCAAAGAAAATATATGCAAGAATGGAACTACTACGTACAAAACTCCATTGCTAGAGTTGCAAACGGAGTAGAACAAGGACACATCTAGCGATACCAGCCATTAGGTGACAGTGTTAATAACGTCGAAAAAGAAGGGCATCATGAAGAAACCACGCAATAATTTCAGTTAAAAGAACCCTGCTATCAATGTAAAAAAAAAGATGCATATAAATAGAAACGGAAACAACAAATGCTGTTATTTGTACCTTCAATTTTTCAGTTATCCGGATTTTCACTTCAGCAATTATATTTTGGCATCTCATTGTATGGATGAAATTTACATGACACAAGAGATTGATTTTGTTGTTGTATCAATATTTTTGAAAATAAAAAATTAAGTTTTATAGGCATATCTGCACTGCTATTTTTTATCTGGAAGCCTGGAAGCACGACGTGCCCTAAATTTTGATACCACCAGACCTAATAGGACTTTCTTTATTTTACTATAATTATATTTATTTGGAACTGGAATATCTCCGTACAAAAGAAGATAATATGCAGTACTGGGAGATAAACTTTGTAATTGTATTGATCGGTTTACAGAGTGTCGTTCTAATTATCTTCCATTAGACATACAGAGTAACCTATCACGAACAGTATGAAATGAACAGTGCTAGATAGATGCTATATTCTCACCGGCTGCAAGCGTCGAATTTCGCCTAGTAGAGTAAATTGAACTCTGTTTTTAGCTAAACTCACCGAACCCAAACAGTGGCTTAAATCGGTGTTCTGTAAGCTGTAGCTGAACTTACAGGAGATACTTAGTATCGCACATTTACTCTACAGTCATAGTGAACTTCGAATTGTTGGTCAGTTCGAGCAGAAATTCATCAAGTACAAGCCAAGTATTGAATGTCTAATTAGTTGATGAAACAGCAAACATCACATAGTTTTCCGACAAGGTTACAAACGGCCATGATAGAGTTCAGTCCAAAAATTAGCCAATTAGGTACATTCATCTGCAATAGACATATGCAAAGGTACTGCTGGCTTGGTGACTAACCTTCATTTCTTACTTTGAACAAATGTATATCATATTGTTGCAGGAACAGTTAGATTCCACAATGTATTGTGGAACAGAGGTAGCATTATACTACTTGAAGAAAATTAGTAACCTAAAAAAATATTTCAATATGAAGATAACTAAGTGGTCCTTACTCACTGCAGATCATATTAGATAGAGTGAATTCCACTTTTGTGCATTTGTGACACTTATTACCTCATTTAATAACCAAAATCAGAAATACACCATATATAAAATTTTAAACACAGTTTTACCCCATTCAGCATGTTTTTCGTTAGAATAGACTGGCATCTTAGGTCTATCTGAAGCGTCAAAATATGTAAAGATTGGAGGGCATCTTCAACGATAATGTCCAACCTTTGCTTCACCATCTGTTCAATCTTGCGTTGTCCTACTATTTTTTAGGCTCAATCATCACGTTACAAAAAAAGAGGGTCCAAAGTTTCTTGAATGGGTAATCCAGATGCGTTTTCACTAGATGGGGTAATTGGTGTCACAAATGCATAACTAGGGGGTAAAATGTGGAATTCACTCTATTAACTAACTCTAGAAGCTAAAACTTGAATATTTGTTTGTTCCGAAATTTTTAGTTCAGGGATCTCTAGGGAGGTAAAAACCAGGTAAAATGTTGGGCACCTTTTTGTACTGAACTGAAGTATCCACAACTAAATTGTTTATAATATTCTGGTTAAATGGATGTGATCAACTCACACCAATGGATCTCTCAGAGAGAAAAAAGAAAGACCAAATATAGTCAGAAAAAAACTATACTGTCACCAGCCGCAAGCCTCGAATTTGCCAAGTACCAGACTACCAGTGAACTGAACTCCGTTTGAGCTAAATTCATCGAACATAACCAGTGATTTAATTTGATGTCTGTGACTTGTACATGAACTTACAAGAGCTATTTTTTAGATGATGTGAGACAGCCAACTTATGTTATCTCCTGAACAATATTCTGACAATCATAATATGGCATTACTGTCAGTGTGAATTTCTGTGTCTTGGTCAGTTGGAGCGAAAATTCGTCGGCAAATGCAAGCCAAGCATGGATGCCTAACAAGTTGACAAAACGACCAACATCATTCAGTATGATCATAAAATTGCAAACGGTCAATTTAGAATGTGATCCACTGTTACGAATGTCCAGGTGTATGATAGCCTATTAGGTATATTCATCTGCAACAGAAAGAGGCGAACGACTAATGGTTTGACGACTAACCTTCAATTTTTTTTAGATAAATGTGCATTTCCTAGCAGGAGTAAATAAACAGCTATTCGAAACTTCTTGCTGAAAATGCTCAGCATCAGGTATGAACATAAACTGCTTCAAACAAAATTAACAACAAACAAAAGAGGATTCAGTGGCTCACCAAACAAAATGAATAGGAAGAAACCACTTCCAGTAAGGAAAAGTGTGGGCCATACCTGTGAACGGTTCTTCCAACGAACCACCTGAAACAAAGTGGTCCTCGTTCATCCAGAATAAAATTAACTAGCTGAGGACTGCACACTTGAATTTCTGCATGTTCTGAAAATTTTAGTTCCGCAGTTTCTAGGAGGTGAAAACACATGTTTAAATTTCTACTGAACTGAGTCACTGCAACTAAATTGATCATGATATCTAGTTAAATTAATACGAGAGAGACTGATGGATTTCACAGAAAAAACTCAGACCAAATGGATGTGTTAACCATTCCTATGCTCAAGCATTAGATGCGTAAGTGCTAAATGCTATCCTCAGTATCCCTTCACCTCAATCAAGCTGCACCCTGCAGTCTTTTTGACAGTGGGGTGTGCCATCTCCCTCCTTACTCTTACGACATCCTCCCATCGACTTGCGGTTGCATACACATTAGACATGAGCAAATTCACATCAGGGATTCGGTAACCTTGCTCGCCTATTCGCTTGGTCAGCCTTTCGCCCATCTCGACATTGCCTTGAGTCTTGCACGCAGTGAGGAGCGCACCAAACAGTGGCATAGCGTCCTTGTCGATTGGTATATCCCTGATCAACTTCTCAGCTTCATCAAGTAAACCAGCACGACCTAGAAGATTGACAAGGCAACTGTAATGTTCAACTCTGGGCTGTATACGATAAACCTCCTTCATACTACGAAACTGTTTCCGCCCTTCATCAACCAAGCCACCATGACAACATGCACTCAGCACCCCAATGAAGGTAACACTGTCAGGCTTAGCTTTGCTTCTCTCCATATCCTCAAACAGCTCGAGAGCTCTACCTGCCTGACCATTTGTGGCCAGACCACAGATAATGGCAGTCCATGCTTGGTGTCTCTGCCTTCCATTCGTTGAAAGACCTCCACCGACTCTCTATATGCCCACACTTGGCATACATGTCAATCAACGCCGTACCAAGAACTGCGTCAATTTTCATCCCTAGCTTCAGCCAACTGGTGGATCCATTCACCTTGATCAAGCGCACCAAGGTTGGCGCAGCATGCCAAGATAGTGACAACGTGAACTTGTCTGGCTCAACTTGTTGCATCTGCATGTCTAAACAACGACAATGCCTCTTCGAAACATCCGTGTTGCATAGGCATTGATCATCGCAGTCCACATAATTAGATCCTTTTCTGCGCACTGGTAGAAGAGTACTCTCGCCTTGTCCAGCTGCCCGGCTAAGCCATATCCCGACACAAGTATAGTCCAAGAAATGATGTTCCTCGCCGGCATTTTTTCGAACAATTCACCGCCTCTTCCAAGCAACCATTCTTCATGTACATGTCCAGCAGTGCATTTGCAACTGGGAGGCTGAACCCGATGACCCCATCCATGTAGGCATGAATCCTCCTTCCCAAGCTCAGTTCACCGCTCTGGAACACGCGGTCAATGCAGTCACCAACGACACTATCAGGTGTGAGACCGCTCCTCTCCATCTCCTCGGCCAAAGAAATCCCGGCGGTGTACCGGCCACACCTGACATAGCACCTGATCATCATATTCCAAACCACCAGCGCCCTCTGCGGCATTTCGTCGAACAGACTCCGTGCGACGTCCGCGCGGCCCAGCAGCGTCGTGTACATGTCCATCAGCGAGCTGGCCGTGTACGCGTCCCACCGGAAGCCGGTCTTCACGGCCGCCGCGTGCGCCTTGCGCCCCTCGGCCGACAGCTTGAGCACCCCGACGGCCCTGAGCACGAACGGGTAGGTGAAGCTGTCGGGCACGAGGCCGCGCCCGCGGAGTTCGTCGTAGACCGCCATGACACGGGCGAAGCTGCCGCGCCTCGCGAGGTCCTGATCAGCAGGTTGCACTCGCGCAGCGGCATGCCGCCGTGGCACGCCGTCGCCATCTCGACGTGTGGCGGCTATAGTTTTAGGTGCCGTGTACATAGCAGTAGCGATAAGGAAGGCTCGAGGAGATGGGAGAAGGGATGGCTGCTGAGATGGGTAAGCGGCGGGTGGCCGTGGTGGTGGGCGGGAGCGTGGCGGGCCTGGCCTGCGCGCACGCGGCGGCGGAGGCGGGGTGGAGGCGGTTGTGCTGGAGAAGGCGGCGGGGCCGGCGGCCGGAGGCGGCACGGGCGCCGGGCTGGGACTGGATGCGCAGTCGATGGAGACCCTCGCCCGCTGGATCCCCGGGTGGGGCGTCGACGCGGCCACGCTGCCGCTCGCCGTCGACCTGGTAAGCGCCTCCGTCCTCCCCGATTCGACTCGGCGTGCTCCCCCTTATCGAGTTATCGGCATATGGGTTGGTGCCGCAGAACAGAGCAACGGACAGCGAGACGAAGGCGGCGCGGGCGCTGACGAGGGACGAGGGCTTCAACTTCCGGCGGCGCACTGGGGCGAGCTGCACCGGCGGCTCCACGAGGCTCTGCCGCCCCCGGTGACCGTGCTCTGGGGCCACCAGTTCCTTTCGTTCGAGGTGTCTGACGACGACGATGACGATGGCAAACGCGGGGTCGTCGCGACGGCTCGCGTGCTCGCAACCGGCGAAACCGTGGAGGTCGCCGGGGATTTGCTGGTCGCGGCGGATGGCTGCACGTCGTCCATCCGCCGCGCTTCCTCCCCGACCTCAAGCTGAGGTGAGTTGCAAATCTGCTCACCTCTGAACTGAATGCGATCTGAATATTTGATGACAAGAATTTTCACATTTGAACACATAGCATCCTCGAACATTTCAGTAATTTCGTTTCGATCCGATCATACAATTTTCTTATTTTGTGGTCAATCAATGTGCAGGTACTCTGGTACTGCGCATGGCGAGGCGTGTTCGATTTCACCGGAAGGAGAGCTCCGACATCATCACCGGCATCCGGAGAGAGTACCCGGAGCTCGGCAGCTGCCTCTACTTCGATCTGGCCGACAAGACCACGCCGTGCTCTACGAGTTGCCCGGGGACAGGCTCAACTGGCTCTGGTACATCAACGGTCCGGAGCCAGAGCTCACGGTAATGGCGAACTGGCGATCCATCCCCTGCCGAGCTTTTGCAAATGATGCGCTTCTCTAACGGATGGATGGGTTGTGGTGTGGCTAATTGACAGGGGAGCTCGGTGACGATGAAGGTGAGCGACGCCACGCTGGCGCGGATGCAGGACGAGGCCGGCCGCGTCTGGTCGCCGGAGCTGGCGCGCTGATCCGGGAGACGGCGGAGCCGTTCGTGAACGTGATCTACGACGCGGACCCGCTGCCGCGGCTGTCGTGGGCGGGCGGCCGCGTGGCGCTCGTCGGCGACGCTGCGCACCCGACCACGCCGCACGGGCTGCGCAGCACCAACATGTCCGTCCACGACGCCCGCGTGCTCGGCGGGTGCCTCGGGAGGTGGGGGGAGACGCCGGCGCCGCGCGCGACGGCCGAGTACGAGGCGGCGCGGCTGCCGGTCGTGTCGGCGCAGGTGCTGCACGCCCGCAGGCTCGGGCGGATCAAGCAGGGCCTGCCCGTGGAGGACGGTGAGGCTGGGGGTTTCGACGTGAGCGCGGCGACGGCGGAGGAGGCGTTGCAGCTGCGGCAGAGAGGCATGCCGTATTTTGGTGGCGCGCCAACTGTAGCCGGCGGCGATTCGTGTCACTTCCAATGAAATTTCATCCAAATTCAAAAACAAAATCAGTTTATACCGAAATAACATCTATACTATTATATCAATATACATATTCTGAGTATTTTGGTTCGGTTTAGCGGCGGCTGATACTGAGTGTCAGCGGAAGTAGTTGTTGCCATTAACATGAACCCCACTAATAAGCCGTTTGGGGGCTAGGCTACGAAAAGTGTGAAAATATGAAATCTGTGATATATAAGATGGGATGAAATGTCTAATTGAATCTTATGAAAAGTATCCCCTTTGATTGTACAGAAGGAATTTTGCATGAGTTGGACCTCAGAGCATCTCCAACCGGACCCCCAAAATCAGACCCCAAACTGCGCCCGGACGCATCCGGACGCGTCCGCGGAGGGTGACAGGACAACCCCTAAAAACATGCTTCTACAACCACAAGCCTCTAAATCTAGATGCCAAATTACTACAAAAGCATGCAACGTGCACATATGCTACACTACGATGTGCACTTGTTGCCGCCTTGCTACTTCCGGTTATCCTATCTCCCTACTCGTCATCGGATAGCACGATGACCGTTGTCGCTGCGCCGACGAAGCCGCCCTGTTCCGCACTGGCGGCCAGAGCCGGACAAGAACCGAGTCGGAGAAGAGCGAGAATGAAGAGGATGAGGAGGCCCCGGCGTATGGTCATGGTCGGCCTTCACGAATCGCCTCCTCCGCCTCGATCTGCTTGTCGAGGAACCCGGAGCGGCTCCTCATCTGCCTCATGAAGAGGCGGTCCGCCGCCTCCGCCTTCAGCTGTGCCTCCGCCGCACGGTGCTCCGCCGCCTCCTCTTGAAGCTGCGCCTCCTCGCGTATCCTTCCTGCTTCCGCCTCCGCCTGAACCCTCCACTGCTCCGTCGCAGCGCGCACCTGGGCGCGATGCGTTTCGGCCGCCGCCTCCGCCCGGGCGTGCATCGCTTCATCCGCCTGCCGGATGTACTCCGAGCCCGTCAGCTCGACGATGTCGGAGTCCTCACGGACCGCGACATATCCCACACTCGACGCATCCGCCACAGCCACCTCCGCCGCCGCCTCCTCCTCGCGTGCCCTGGCTCGGAGATGGGCCTGCTGCGCCGCCTTGTCCGCCGTCATCTTGGCAAAAATGGTGGGGAGGCGGCGAGGCATGGTGGAGAAGAAGCGGAGTGGACGGTGGATGTGGATGAACCGAGCTAGGGTTCCGGCGGCGGCTGTGGATGTGGATGTGGATGAACAAGAGTAGGGTTCTGGCGCCGGTACATATAGTGGAGGTGGCTGATCCGCCATGAATGTTGGCGGTTGGGCGTTGGCCGCTGGCCGCTCCGCCATGAATGCCGGCGCCAGTCAAATGCTAGATCCTCCCTCCGGTAGGCCGGCCAAGCGAGGGTTCGCGCTGTCAGAGCCCTGAGGGCGGACGCGTCCGGGCGTGTCCGTGCCGCCCCAAACCCTCCCCACATATGGGCTGGGTTTGGCGTGTGCCGGACCGCCCGAGCGTTTGGAGCCAGTTTGGGGCCGCGGCTGGGCGGTCGATTTTGGCCCAAAGCTCGTCCGGGCAGTCCGCCCGGACGTTTGGGCTGGGTTTGGGGGACGCGGTTGGTGATGCTCTCATATTGTCTTCCTACACAACAAGCCCATAGTGGGTTTGTTGGACAGCATGTCCACATTCTACACTACGGAGGTGCGAGGCTGTCAAAGCGTCCCCAATAAGGAGTTTTGGCAATGCCAAGCAGCACAAATGCCTGTTTGTGGGCATGATTATCCTCGTGGTGGCAATGTCCACGTTAAGATTGAGTGTGCGCGTCAATGTTGACTTCATTGGGCCAACAATTTCGGTCATGATTTTTCGAGTACCCGGTCTTATATATGGGATGGAGATCCTAATTCTTGTCTTAATTAATTCTATCTCAAAGTAGCGGTTGTTTCGCATCGTTCCCTGTTAAGGGCATTATTTGGAATTGCTCAGAGTCCTCATGGATCGTGTGCGTGAGGGTATACAACATTGGGTTAACAAGTGGCACGATGTTAGGGTTAGGGTTAGTGTTACATCTAGCCTAGTTGTTTGTTATTAAGCAGTTGTTGTAAATGTTTGAAATGAAAGCTAGATGTTTGCAACTCGTTTTTAGCGCAAATTTCTTTTTCAGACTTTTCAATATCAATTTGCATTATTTATTTCGCGTGATGACATTACGACCTGTAAAACTTATTTTGGGTTATGGTGATTATCAGATATATCCTAAAGATGCTCTTACAAAGCTTTTACAGAGGATTTGCGCGAATATTACGGTCCTCCGGGTAGGACAACGTATCTAGTGAAACCGGTGAATTGGTGCGCCCGATATTCATTGATCACCTAACATGTTTTCAAAAAATTCGGAAAAAAGTTTCAACATTGGTAGTGCTCATATCTAAGATGTCACAAAATTTCCACTTAACATTCAGAACACATATCAAGAAATAATATAAACAAATCCGACAATGAATACCGCCAAAATGCAAGTTGGGCTTTTAATTTGCCTATTGTGAGTGCTGATAACAAAATTTTCAATTTCATTGCTAATGTTGTGTTCCAAATTTAGACTTGAATTTTGGCGACGATGCATATGAATGTCATGTCAATGTCAAACTTTTGGGTGGTAAAACAGAGACGGGTAAGCTGAGTAAGGAAAGAAGTCCATATAACCCCCACAACTATTGAAGTTTGGACGCAGCACCCCCTGAACTAAAAACTAGCACACATGACCCCCACAAGTATGTAAAACCGGGCAATTGACCCCCTAGCTCCTGATAAGCTGTTTTGCATGCTGGTTTTGCCACATGGTCCTGGTTTTGCGCTGAAAACGGTGGTCACACACACACACGTAACCTGTTCGATAAAATGAACGAGAACAAAGCAGATGTAGGCATGTAGCTCATATTGGCCGATGTGCCGGTATTAATCAGGGGCCAGGAGCGGATGGAGAAAGGGCGTCTCCATGACTGAGGCGCTGGAGGTGCGAGTACCGTCGCTTGCTGTGCTGCACAGCTTGACAGCCGGCTCCACGTCTGGCGCCGTCGCTGCACGGATCCGTTGCGGCAGCTCGCCGTGGCACGTGCTGACATCCAGCTTCGTATCTGGCGACGGTGCCGCACGCATCCGCCAGCAGCTCGCCGTGGCACGTTCTTTTTTTTTTTTTTTTTTTTGCGGGTACAAGGGCTGAAAGGAAATTCAGCAAATTACAGAAAGGTCCTTGAAAAGATTAAAATTACAGTCGCATCCCTTCTGCAACCTCGAGCTCGTCTCCATCCTTGGCGCCGTCGGTGGCGCGCCGCCGCTCCTGCTCTCCATGACCTTGGAACAAGAGCAACCCCGAGCGGACGGGAAGTCGCCGATCGCCGGCCGCTGAGGACCTACACCATCAGACTTCATCGAACTCGAGCTGAAACCTCCAGCCACCTGCACAAAGGTCGTCGACGCCGGATCCGCCGTCCTGCGGCATCCGACGAAGGGGAGACCGCGCACGGCAACTCCGTGGAGCTGCGAACGCGGTTGCGGCGGAAGGTCGGCGTCAGAACTCCGTGGAGCGCCGCCATCGAAGAAGAAGACTCCCACCTGCAAAACCACCACCAGCACCGCCTCTTCCTCCATGGCGACGCCGGCCGGAAACCCACTCACACCTACTATACTATGCACAGATCCGTCGATTCCCCGTCCTCCCGCCGCCGGAGCGGCCGCCGGAGGGCGGGGAATCAAGCGGATCGACGGCGTGTCAGTGGCGCGAGCGAGGGGATCCAACAATCGCCCTTCTACTGTGTGGACGGGGAAGGGAACGCTCCAAGGTTGCGTTTAACGATCGCCGTGGCACGTTCTGACCGGTAGCTCTGTGTCCGCACACATTTGCCAACAGCTCGCCATGGCACGCCGTGGCAGCCGGCAACTCGTCTAGTGTTGCGCCTGAAGTATCCCACTCATTGTCGACGCTCGCCTCTCCTCATCAGACGCTCACTGTGGACGCTCGCCTCTGCCCGTCAGACGTTCATCGATGGTTTGGGCTTCCAGTATTACAAGTAGCAGCTAGCACGAGTTGATGCACCACGTCACGTCTACCTTCATGGGCATGATCGTTGCATGTGCGGCCGCAGCCCCATCGTAGGTCCAATTGGACCTCTTGGATTATCCAGTATTTAACCTACTTGGATTGGATGGATTAGGAATTTAGGATACGTGAAGCTAGCTTGGCGTTTGCAGGTGCGCGTCTTACCGAAGCTAATCGATCGAAGCTTGCTAGCAGGTTTCGATCAAGCTGCTCGGCTGCTCGCGGCCTATCTGCAGAGTGTGTGGCGCTTGTGGAATACGCCGGCCGCGAGGAGGAGAGGGCAGGTCCAGCGCCGCGGGAACAGTCTAGGACGAAGCGGAAGCAGGTCCTGCGCTGCGGGAGCAGTCTAGAGGCGAGAATTGACGCGGCCGGTAGCGCGAGACGGAGGAAAGCGCTGGCCCAAAGTTGTTGACTTTTTGTTTAGCAACCCACTGCCAACTGGGCGAATGAGAGCGTGCCATGTGGCAAAACCAGCATGCAAAACAGCTTATCAGGAGCTAGGGGGTCAATTGCCCGGTTTTATATACTTGTGGGGGTTATGTGTGCCAGTTTTTAGTTGAGGGGGTTCTCCGTCCAAACTCCAATAGTTGTGGGGTTATATGGACTTCTTTCGCTGAGTAAGTGTCCAAGTGACTTGATCCTGTCCCTCCGTTTCGATCTAGCGGCCCAGAATCACCTGCAGCGCAACAAGCCCTACCAGAACCTCTCTCCCCCTTTCTCCTCTCTTCCTTCCGAGTCCCAACCTATCGCGGCGGCTCCATCGCCGTGCCCTACATCCTCCGCCCGCCGTACTCCATCGCCACCGCCGACGCCTCAATCCCACAACCCCGGCTCTCAAGCCTCGCCGCCACCGCCGTCCCCGTTCTCCCTCGTCGGGACACCGAGACCGTGCCGTCTCCACCCCGTCCGCAAGTCTCCGGTGAGGTTTCTCTGATCCAGCAACTAGTTGGATCCCACTGACCTTCAAAACTTCCCGGTGTGCCGCTGCACGCCAACTAGATTTTCTCCTGAATTTCCTGCGGGGAATGGAACCTACCCACATCGTTTGATCCCAGGTTGTGCATTTTTTTTAACGCAGAGGACTGGTCACAGGATGCAGGCTCTGCTGCGGAGCGTCTGTCGAGCCGGAACCCGTGGCGCGTCCCTGAAGCTCCTGGACTGCGCGCCTCCGGGGGTTGTGCAGTCGTTCGTCGAACCCCTGAGGCCTTCCAGCTGGATTCGTCAAATCGTGGTGTGTGTGTTCGCCAGTGTTCGTTATTGGGTATACAAGTTATGGGTTTGTCGTCCAGTGTTACTAATTGATCCTGATCGTGTCTATTGGATTGAATTTTGATGTGCAGAGTCCAAGCATTCCGCACGACGGTGTTCAGGCTCATGGTTTCTGCACCAAGGCTTTGGCTGTGAGGGGGTTCTCGACTGTGGGGGCTGCCGAGGTTTCTGTTGAGGATGAAGATACCAGCTCTCCCAATGTCGAGCATCCGCCACGCATCAAGTTCAAGAGGCCCGACAAGACGGCCAGGCACATTATGAATGTGAGCCAAGAGTTATTTCTAGGATTCGTCTAACATCCAGTAATGCTGCAGTTGATCACTTAAACAGCTTAACACATTCATTACTCGAATATTTCAGATCTTAAACAAAGAGGCAGTCGACAAAGTCCGCATGGAGAGGGAGATTCCTGATGTGCAGCCTGGATGTATTGTGCAAATGAGACTGGTAAGTATACCAAGTAAATGCACTCTCACCTTAGTGCTGTTCATTTGTATATCTGTCGTTCTGATTCTGTAAATAAACAGCAAGTTCCTGAGAACAAGAGGCGTGAGTCTACATTGAAAGGTATCGTCATAGCAAGGCGCAATGCTGGGATTGCTACAACTTTCAGATTGCGTAGATTAGTGGCTGGTGTGGGAGTTGAGTCTGTCTTTCCACTGTAAGTGACACCAGTATTCGTCCATTTTCATGTTGACACTGCTTTGTTACTGATCTTTACATGTGAACATTTGAATTACTTAGTTCTGAACTATTGCGTTTCCGCGAGAATAACCATTTGTGCATTCACATCAGGCAACAATTCACAGTACTCTAAGTGCTCCCTATTCTTTGGCATGACAGATCATGTCATTTTTCTGGGTGTGCATAAACCTTTTTTTGCTGTTACGACACACACGTCATTACACATGCACACCGCCACGTGGGTGCTTCTTCCTAATCATAATGACGGTGACGGGGATAAATCTGCGACTTGCACTGAATTCCTATTTTATTATGCCGTTGCATATATCTAATTAAACACAGATCAACTTATGGATGCACAGCTGCTGTACTAGAAGTGTAGTTGGCTGAACTGAAAAATTATGTTTTTACTTTGTTATATTTGTCTCTGGGCTATTCGGGATTCTCTGCATTGTATACCTGGTGGTATCTCATCTACCACTGGCAATGGCGACACCAGCTTCATTCTGGGCTTATGTTAGTTGTAAATCCATGACAACAAATAGTCGAATACTATTGTCTAAACCTGGAGTGAACCGTGAAACATACCTGTAATATTTGATACAAACCACACTGTATCTTGTTAACCATATGTACAAAATCAATAGCTTGTGCTTTGTTAGCATTGCATTACAAATGGAGCTTGTAGTTTTATACTCCCTCCGTTCCAAAATACTTGTCTTCCATTTGTCCAAATTTGGATGTACCTATACACAAAAACATGTCTAGATACATCCGAATTTGGACAAATGGAAGACAAGTATTTTAGAACGGAGGGAGTAAATTGTATGCCCCACTACGCTATGATTAACTAGCTTTCATGAGTACATACTACATATCTTTTGCCCCCTGCGTCTGCTGTGGAAATGAATACATTGGAGGAATGGCATAAGTAGGATATTTCATGCGGGCTCTACTTTTGTTTTAAGGTTATGTTTACTTTTGTTCTGCATTTAATTTCTTCACTCCTACGCATACAAAGTGGGCTCGAGTTGTTGAAGAATTAATATGATTAAAGATATCACTACATAATACTTGCTCCATGCAGACTGTTTTCCTGATGCCAGCTCTCCTTTATCTCCAGGTACTCGCCAAACATCAAAGAAATCAAGATCTTGGACAGGAAGAAAGTCAGGAGGGCAAAGCTGTATTACCTGAGGGACAGAATGAACGCACTCAAGAAATAAGACAATGTCGGCTTGGTTTTTTACCATTTTGTTTCTGATGTGGTTCTGCATGGCTTCAGTTGCCATAGTGCTTGCAGTTCGAGACCCGTAGTCCTTAGTGCCAGCTCCTAAAACTACTGTTTCTAGTAACCTAACCATGCCTGGTTTCTGGAGCAATTGCTAGCAGAAATTCTGCTCATGTGATTTGGAATCAACAGTGTGGATCTGTACTTTTTTTGTGTTCTGTAGCATTCAGTATACTAGAATGAAATAAAAAACGCTCAGATCTCCATTTCTCCTATTTTCTTGTCTAAGATTGTGGTACTAGATTTGCCTGTTTTGTGAAGATAAAAAGGCTTGAAACTCAAAGATGCTGGTGGTTTTCTAACGACTCGATAGGAGCGTTCTGTATATGTTTCGAGTTGGTCCGATCATAGAACTTTGATCGCCGTTGTTAATGCAGGAAATCTGTAGAATCTTCATCACCGATAGTTCATTTCCTATTGCTCTAAACGGCATCTTAAGATATCTTTCTTTGGATCAGTGCTTTCGGTCGTGTTGAGGACTCTTCATGCAATCCTTGGAGCGTGGGAGGGCGGAGGACGGAAACTATTCACGCGACGTTTGTCCACCGGCGAAAATGGTTGTGAGAGTTGCTGCGTTAGCCCGGTGAGAAAAAGGGGACTTCTCGGTCACTCCAGTCGGCAGGTTTTACCACGGAAAGCCCTTGCCTTCAGCCGGCCCGCCCCCCACCCCACGCTCTCCGCCAGCGACGTCGCCGCCGAAACCCCTTGCGCCGCAGCATCTAGCCTTCTCCCTCCTCGTCCCACCGGAGCACGCCTGCCTCTTTTCTACATCTCCCCCGCTAGGCGTCCTCCTCTCCGTCCTCTCTGCGGCTGGGACTGGCGCGGGGTGAGGTTCCGTCCAGGACGCGCTTCCTTCTGCTGGTAAGTAAATCGCTAGCTAGCCGCTCGGGTTGCCGTTTGTGTTGCTCTGGACGTCAGCTCGATTCGTTGCTGTGACCAATCGAACCCAACCAGATCGACGCCAGTCGGCACCATTCCATTTCCGCTCGAAAATTTCGCCATTTTGGGGCATGCTATCCTGATTTATAGTGGATGATTTAGCAGGTGTACGCTGGCTCTAGCAGCAGGTTAGGTCCGAGTTTGTGATATGGATAGTGTGAGGGGAATTTAAGTTAAACTTCGTCCAGCAGCGGGTGAGTGGAAGCTTGTCAACTGGGGGTAGTAATGGGTGGAATTAGGTTGAGCATCGTTCCGTTTAGCTGAAGATTCATGTTGCTGTAGGGAAAGTTCAGGTGTCAACTTTGTGCCTCACTCATGATACTGTTTGCTATTTTGTCCACTGGTTCCTGCAGCGTGCGTTGTTCTGAGATTGTAGAACTTGAGGTGTCAATTTCATCCCTTTTTGCTTAATCTCTTTTGTATTCGATTGTTTCAGCAATTCGTCGTGCAGAGGAAGCCTGGGATTTCCTTGTAAATTGAACTTCAGTACTCTTGAATGGAGTTCTCATCAAGTGAAGACGATGAACTCGTTGAAGATTTCATCGATGTCGAGGATGATGCAGGCACCACCGATGTTGATCAGGGAACTGCTGCGGCAGCTTCTCAGGCTCATTGCATCGATCCTTCTGAGGGATCCATGTCGACTCCTGGGAATGAGCTGCTTAAGGCAGCTGATGAGCTGTGCAAAAACGGTGAACCATTCTTGGGCATGGAATTTGAGTCCGATGCAGCTGCGCGTGCGTTCTACAGTGCATATGCGCTACGCCTTGGGTTCGGCATTCGTGTTGCCCGATCCCGCACTGAGAGGCGGAAAGGTGCTGATGTACTCGTCATGAAGCGTTTTGTGTGCATGAAAGAGGGGCATCACAAGAAGAAGGATGTTGAATCTAGCGACAAGAAAAAGAGGAAGCGCTTCTCTATACGGGACGGCTGCCCAGCCATGATGGAGGTGCTGTGGAAGAGGCTAGAAAAGTGGGTCGTCACGAAGCTGGTGCTGGAGCACACTCATGTTATTGTTAGCCCGGACAAGGTGCGGGACGTCCAGCTCCGTCGCCTCTGTGGGAAGGAGCATGCGGATCAACTGCAGGAGGTGCGGAGGAATGTGTTTGGTGACACTGATGCATGTGGTCTCTTCACCTACTTAATGAGAAAGCAGTCGGAGAACTCTGGCTTTTTCTACAACATACAAGTTGACAGTAGAAACTGTTTGAGGAGTGCAGTCTGGGTTGATGCAAGATCTAAAATGGCATACAAATACTTCGGAGATGCTGTTTACTTCGACACTACATATAGTCAGAACGATAATATGTTTCCTTTTGCAGCTTTCACAGGCGTGAATCATCATGGTGATAATGTTATTTTTGGTTGTGCGCTGGTCTTGGATAAGACGGAATCTTCATATGCTTGGATATTTGAGACATGGCTGACAGCAATGGATAAGCGATTGCCGTTTTCATTTACAACAGATGACGGCAAAGCAATGACAGATGCAGTTTCCAAAGTATTTCCTCGATGTTTCCATCGTCTCTGTAGATGGCGACTTCTTTCTAGATGCAAGAAGAAATTGTCTGACGTCTACATGAGGTTTCCTGGGCTCCATATCGAGTTAAAGAGATGTGTCAACGAGTGTGATACCATGCCTGTTTTTGACATGCTCTGGGGTTCTATTCTCGACAGGTATGACCTGAGGGAGAACACGTGGTTGCGATCACTGTTTGAAGCAAGGCATAACTGGGTTCCTGCATACCTAACAAGCTCCTTCTTTGCAGAGCTTTCACTGACCAAGAAAGCAGAAACAGTCGGTCGGTTTTATAGGAATAATTTCACTACAAGGGGCTCCCTCCTTTCTTTTATCGCTAGATTCGATCAACACATAGACAGATTGTATATGAATGAAGCCCAGAAAGATCTTGCTTCGTTTCCTCCTGAACAACTCCTGAAAACCAATTCAATCTTGGAAAAACAAGCAGAGAGCATCTACACGAGGGCTGCATTTGAACTGTTCCAGATGGAGTTGATTGAGTCGCTGCATTACTATGCTGTTAAGGTTCAGGACGACCCTTATGAAGCCAAGTACTATGTTGAGAGAGATGGCACTCCTCCTACCAGGCACACTGTTGTCTACAATATGGCCGAGAAGAAGGCATGGTGTGACTGTTGCAGGTTTGCTTTGTCGGCGATATTGTGCAGACATGTACTGGGAGTATTCATCTTGGCCGACGTCGACATGATTCCGGAGCCATGCATCACGAAGCGATGGACGAAAAAGGCAAAGACAGGGCCAGTGTTTGTTGGGCGCAATCTGGAAGACGAAAACCGCCACGCAAAGTCTGTGACTTCGAGGTTCAGTGATCTAGTTCACGATGCGATGAGGTGTGCAGAGAAGGGAACTGTATCAGCAGGCTCCTTCAAAGTCGCAAAGGAAGTACTGCGCAAAGCCTTCAGGGAAATTGATAAACTGACGAATGCTGGTCCCCAGCAAGTTGGCAACAGATAGCAGCAGTGGCTAGGGGTGTTCATTACTGGCTCCATCTGAACCTGTGAAACCCGTAGTTAATTTTTTTGTACTAATTCAAGCAGCATGGTTGGAGCTATTGAAGGAAAATGCACTACCACCTTATTCCGCAGTTTTCACGGTTTCGCGGAAGGATGAAAAGGAAGCATATTTCTGCTGTGGTACCACAAGCAAGAACATGTGGCTTGCCACCGTATCATGGCAATGGTCAATAGGGCTATGGGGCGTTCATTACCTATGAAATCTGTAGTTTAAACTTTTGCACTAACTCAAGTGGGATGGTGGGAGATATGCAAGGAAAATGAACGACCACCCTATTCGCCTGTTTTTACGGTTTGGCTTCAAACCTGTTATGAACACCTGATAGTGGCCTTGAACATCGTTATCAAAGATGAAAACGTGGCTTATCTCTGCTGTGGGAGCATGAGAAAGAACTTGTCTCTTGCCACTGCATTTCGTTATATAAAAATCCATGAGAACGCAATGGGGTTGCCAACTGAATTTTGATGGCACACTAGAGCCTATGGCTACTTCATACTTTTATTATCGTATTGTACATGGTTGGAAATCATGAAACTTGTGTCATTTTCCACTTGCGTTTCTAATACTAGGTGCTGATTATTCATTCCCCAAAGACCACAACTATTGGAAGCAACCTCGTTCCATGCAGAAAATCTCTAATTTCAATAGCATTGGAAACAAATTTTCGTTATATTGAAGCGGTTTACTTTGAACCATTTGGCCGCAAACGGCAAGATTCCCCTTTTAAATTTAGAATTGGGAAACTGCACAGTAAGCTTACGCTAACTGTCTAACTGACAGAAAAATTTGCAAGAAATAGAAAAACACCAGAAAGGGAAGGCATTCTTGCTTCAGCCATGAGGTTGAGATCATCTGTTGCTAGCGGGGCAAACGTAGTAGCAGCTGATAAACTGTATATTAGATATTGTATATATCCTTTGTATTGTATACGTATCGGTATAGGTCTGTCTATACCGACACAACCATGTACTTACCCTACTATATAATACAAGCCACCCCAATACGAGAGGTGTGCAATACCCTACCCATAATTGTTTACATGGTATCAGAGCCGACGGCGCGGTAAAACCCTAGATCGATCTCCTCGATCGCCGCCGCCATCGGTCCTTGCTTCCGCCTCCAATGACGACCGCCTCCATGGTCTCGCAGACGTCCTCTGCACTCTCATCCGGCATGTCCGCGTCTTCCTTCGCTTCCTCGTCGGGGACGGCGGCTGCCCGGATGGTTTCCGTGATCCCTGCCGCGCCCATCAACCTGACGAACCAGATCACGATCAAGCTCGGCACGGACAACTTCCTCTACTGGCGTACCCAGGTGGTTCCGATCCTTCGGAGCAACCGCCTGTTTGGGTTCATCGACGGGTCTCTTCCATGCCCAGATGAGATGATCCCCAATCCATCGGCGTCCACCGCCGCTACGGATCCGAAGACGATCCCCAACCCGCAGTACACCGCCTGGCATCAGCAGGACCAGGCCATACTTACTGCCTTCGTCTGCTCCCTCTCCGAGAGTGTTCTCGGGATGATGACGATGGTCACCTCGTCTCGCGAGGCGTGGGAAACCCTCTGCGGCAGCTTTGCGTCCGAGTCCACTGCCCGTGCCATGCACATCCGCGGCGAACTCAACCAACTCCGGAAGATGGACTCCACCGCCTCTGCATACTTCAACAAGGTCAAGGGGCACGCTGATATGCTCGCCTCCATCGGCCAACCTCTTCACCCGGAGGAGTTCTCCGGCTATCTCTGTCAGGGCCTGGATCACGAATACGACTCGTTGGTCCAGCTCGTCTCTGCCCGGGAGCTCACCGATCCCATGCCAGTCCGGGACATCTACTCCCAGATGCTGGCCACGGAGCAGCGCATCGACGCACGGCGCGTGGAACTTGGCGCCAACGCTCAGATGATGGCGCACTATGCGGCTCGCCCAAGCGGCGGTGCGCCTCCGCCGGCTACTCATCCGGTGTCCACCCCCAAGCTGTCTGCTCTTCCGACTTCGGTGCAGTTTGCTGCCAATCGTGGTCCTCGCAGTCAGGACCAGCGTGGCGCCGTCCATCCTCAGGCTACCGGCGGCAATCGCCCCACCTGTCAGATCTGCTCCAAGGTGGGCCATGTTGCCTCCTGCTGCTTCAAACGATTCCAGCGCAATTACCTGGGTGCTGGCAACGACGGCCGGTACATGGATCGTCAACTGGATGCTCTCTCCATTACCGAAGGTGGCAGCTCTACCTCTACCTCGACCTCCTACCCGGTTGATCCCAACTGGTATGCTGATATGGGGCCTACAGATCATCTCACCAACGACCTCGACAAACTCACCATGAAGGAGCCCTACCGTGGAAAGAACCATGTCCAAGCTGCCAATGGAGCTGGTATGCGCATTACACATATTGGTCATTCCACAATTCCCACTTCTTCACATCCATTACATCTCAATGATATCCTTCATGTTCCCTCTGTTTCACGTAATCTACTCTCAGTTAAAAAATTTTGCCATGATAATAATGTCTGTTTTGAATTTCACCCTTCGTATTTTCTTGTTAAGGATCGGGCTACGAGGGTGGTTCTTCTTAGAGGGGGATGCCGTGGAGGTCTATACAATCTGAATGAGTCGTCTATCAAGCAAATTTTCCATACTGTCAAAGTGTCGCGTGAGAAGTGGCATTCACGCCTAGGTCATCCAGCTACCCAAGTCGTCCAGCATATTTTACATCATTATGAGCTTCCCTCAGAGTCGGTCAATAAAGTTGTAATTTGTGATGCCTGTCAACAAGGAAAAAGTCATCAGTTACCCTTTTCCCTTTCTACTCGTGTTACTACATCACCACTTGAGATAATTTATTCTGATGTATGGGGTCCTGCCCAAATTTCAATTAGTGGTCATGAATATTATGTCAGTTTTGTTGATGCTTATAGTCGCTGTACATGGCTTTATCTTCTTAAGCGCAAATCTGATGTTTTCCAAACTTTTCTTCAATTCCAAAAACATGTAGAACGTATCTTAAACAAGAAAGTTCTGCACGTACAAACTGATTGGGGAGGGGAATATCATAGGTTAAACAAGTTCTTTACTGATATTAGTGTGTCTCATCGTGTTTCCTACCCTCACACACACCAACAAAATGGCACCGCTGAACGCAAACATAGACACATTGTTGAAACAGGGCTAACTCTCCTTGCGCATGCTTCTGTCCCTCTTCGTTTTTGGAGTGACGCCTTTACCACTGCCTGTTTTCTTATCAATCGCCTTCCGAGTCGTGTTATATCCATGAAAACTCCCATTGAGCATTTGCTAGGCGAAACTCCTGATTATACCTTCTTTAAAGTGTTTGGGTGCGCATGTTGGCCTCATCTTCGTCCCTATAATAATAGAAAACTCGAATTTCGATCTAAACAATGTGTCTTCCTTGGCTATAGCTCCCTTCATAAAGGTTACAAGTGTCTCCATATCGCCACCAATAGAGTCTATATATCACGCGATGTCGTATTCGATGAGAATGTATTCCCATTCTCTCAACACACTCCTCCAAACACCCCACCACCAACCATTACTTCTCTTGTTTACAGCAGCCAAATCCTCTGCTTAAACATCTGCCAAGTGTGGTACAGAGCATACAAGGCAGGACATTTCGTTTCTTTTTCAGCACAACTGGAACTACTGGGGCAGAAGTGCACTGTTATCTGGTCCAACGTCGAATTGATAAGGAGGTCAATCCCACACCTCCAGTTTAAAGGCGTTGGGACTGGAAGAAACCTCCTCCGGTAAAGGGCAACGTACTGTGAGGTGAAGCTGCGGACCAGCTAAGGAACATCCACCTCGCATGATCTATACTCAATGTTCAACATAATTTCCCAATGCCGCTCGTTCCAAATATGCAATCCATCCCAACCAGGAACTAAACGAAAAGAATATTGTAAGAGTTCTTAGAAGAGGCATATATATTTGGACTTGGACTGTTGTAGGAAAATGATAAGAAGAGAGGAGATCTAATCGAGCCATATATGATACATAGGCCAAAAAGTATACTTGCAAACAAGTGAATAGGTTTGTACTCGGTAGATGAGATGGTTTAGGAAATTTACATGGGCTAGGTAGAGAGGAACATGTCTCGCTAAGCTGTCACTTCTCTTTCAAAACTTTGGTAGCTGCCACTTGAATTTGCTTGTACGACAGAATCAGACCCGTCTATGAGCATGTTCTAGGTGTTCGATGGAACAGGGCCCCAGAAAAATGGAGCCCCCAAAGGATAGCTACATTATGTGTTAAGCAGAGGAAGAAAAAAATGCCATCTATTTGCTTCATGTTGGACTTCGAAGTGCAATCGGCTATGCGTAGGTCGTACCCTTCTGGTCTGTTCATTTCCTTCGTCGATCTCTTAGACCCCGATTGGCTGGCAGCGTAGTTTCCCCCTCCAAAATAAACGACGGATTGTATCGTTAATTTACAGGCGTATGCAGGTCGGTAGATAATTTCTGGCTGTTTCCGGCCCGAAAACCCGGAATCTAAGTGCGCCTAGCGTGATGTCCTAACCGAGCTTGTTTCTGACGCCCGAGGTCAGAGGACAGTCACCCACAAGGATCGGCTACGGCGTTACGGTAGCGCGCGCGCTCCCCGCTGCCCGGCCCCGACACGAAGTCAGGGACACACCTCAGGAAGACTCGCTCGGTAACCATCTTATTTCGTATAGTACATAACGTCGAGATCATCACAGTACACACTAATCAGAAGAAGCACCTCTTCTTACCGGTATGATCTGGCTGCACCTCAAGGAACTCACCAAGGTCTTTGACCTGACACTCATGCAGATGCTCCTTACCTCTCATTTCCTTGGAAATTAGAATCAGATCAATCAACCTATTCATTAAATTTGTAGGGGGCGAAATTAACCTATTTTACAATGACCAACCGCGATCAAATCATTGTTATCCTGTAATTACCACCGTCCGGATTCTTATATTTTTATTTAGGCGTGAAAGAATCACTGTTTAGATTCTCTGATAGGACAGAGAAGGAGATGAGCTCAACCTGTATCAAAGGATTCACCCTTGCTTTCCCAACCGTCAACTAGTGGGCTTCGGTGAAGGAAATGATGGCACTGGGTACGAATTTAGCCCCACCCCCTGCAAGCTCGTCAAATAACTCTGACATGACTGCGTTTCGGCATCCCTCTTTTCTATATATTTAGAAAAGCAATCAAGAAAAAGATAAGCTCACACGCAATCATGTGATGCAAAGTCTATTTCAATAAGCATAGAGTTATTCTCGAAAAAAAAATAAGCATAGAGTCAAAGATACACTTGCACAAGGATGAACATCCTGAGCCAGGATCAAACTCTCCATGAGATTATAGTTGCATTACTTATAGCTTCTTATTCGTAGACAAAGCGGATTCGGAATTGTCTTTCCTTCCAAGGATAACTTGTATCCATGCGCTTCAGATTATTAGCCTGGAGTTCGCCACCAGCAGTATAGCCAACCCTACCCTATCACGTCAATCCCACAAGCCTCTTATCCATTCCCGTTCGCTTGTGCCGGGGGAGTAAGTCAAAATAGAAAAAAATCACATTGGGTTTAGGGATAATCAGGCTCGAACTGATGACTTCCACCACGTCAAGGTGACACTCTACCGCTGAGTTATATCCCTTTCCCGTCCCATCAAGAAAGAGAATTAACGAATCCTAAGGCAAAGCCAGTACAACTGTTGTAGTAGAATGACAACAGACTCGTGTATAGGGAACTAAATTAACTTAGCTACCTATCTAATTTATTGTAGAAATTCAGGATCCTCGATTGGACATGAAAAATATAAATACGTTTTCTTGGGTAAAGGAACAGATGACCATGATCGACTACGTTACTTCAAGGGTGTCTACTTTTTTCTCGGGAAGGTGTTGTCTCCTATCTGGAAGTATGAAATTGTGTTGTCCTACTCACCTGATGTTATCAATCGAACTATCCAAGATTAAAGATGTGCAAGATATTTCCAAGACTCTATGTACTGCTGCTATCAATTTTTATTTTCAAGATTTCACGTTCATACTGCATAAGTGTATATTAGATACATTACTCTTTATTTTTAATAAACATATAATTCATTATTCATGTAGTATCTGAAATCGTTCAGAATTTCTTTGTTTTATAAAGGAGTATTACATGTTTATGAGCTCCAGAAATTATGAATATATGAATTAAGATTTCATTTCAATAAGTATTGGACATATGATGCTTTTTAGTAGCTAGAACACGAGATCAGTTTATTACTTCATATTCAGTACTATACATTTACCCTTTTAGCATCAGTATTTCTTATATTTCAAAATATCATACAACATAACACATATCAAAGTTATACAATGAAGTGAAAGTGGGCTTTAGTTATGTTAGTATGACGATTTTTGAAAGCCCCATTTTGTATTTCGCACGGAGACCCGATATTATATGTAACCCATATGAAGACAATGTTTCTAGAGAGAGAGAGAGAGTTATCTCCTGGTCAAATTTTAACACGCACGCAAAGTAATCACCAAGAAAAATACTACTCCTAGAAGGCAAAACGAAAAAAACAAGCGTGCAACGATAAACCCCAACTGTCAAAATATTTTTTAGATAAAGAATGTACATTAATATCGCGGAGATACAAATTACATCCAGCCTCTGCAACAACGCAATAACCAAAATTATTACGGATGCACACAGCCAAAAGACAATAAGAAGAAGAAGTAAAAAGAGAAGTCCCGCTACAGAGTTACAGTCATTGCAGCAGCCGCACAACCACCACCAAAACAACACCTGATGTCCAATTCTTCAAAAGCAACGCCTTCAAGAAGAACAGTGCCAGGCACACCAATTAAGGTCAGACCTTGGGTTTTCACCCTGAAGATAGTCCTCGCTCTCAAAACAATGTCTTCAGCAAGACCACTGTCAGGCACAACCAATTAAGGCCAGACCTTGGATTTTCACCATGAAAGGTAGGACTTTGGACTTAACGTATGTTGTCGCCCCCACTTACATGCCGCTGCTCCAAGTCATGAAACACCAAGCCAATTCCTCATCGCGAGAAAGATTCGAACCACCATTGCTAGCCTCATATCTCGACTTACATGACCTTCTTCGGCAGCACCATGGAACGAGAACATGTCCCATGATCATAATAGCCAGCAGAGTTTCGAAGTGCTCCCTCTGAAACCAAACGGCCAAAGTAAAACATGGGTGCGCACGACCGAATCCCACCCGATCCAGCAATCTCCAGGCATGATCGCCCAGTGGAGTTCGCCGGCGGAGCCTTCCAGAACTCGTCACTTCAGCCAAATCAATGAGTGCACGCATCCAGCAGATTATCGTCTTCGCGCGGGAGAAACCCTAGGACGGCCACCAGCAGATCGAAGTAGGATCCCAAGATCCACCACCCCAGATCTCAACGAGGCCGGTCGACTACCTCCAGAGAGGTCTCCGCCGCCATGCCCGGGGCCGCCGCCCCGGCTCCCATTTGATGCGGGCAGAGCAGCCCGTCGGGTGCCGACGCCGACGTGACCGGCCGCCGCAGCCCGCCATCAGCGCCCGAGTGGATGAGATCGGATCCGCCGCCGCCTCAGCCCACCCGACGTTCGAGGAGATCCGCCGCCGCCGAGCCATGCAGGCTAAGCCCGGCGACGACCCCGACAGCGGCGGGAGGGGTGGGTTGCGTGGAGGAGGCCGAGGTGGGCTAGCGGCGGCCGCCCGGTGCGCCCCGGCGTGGACGCACGGGCTAGGGATCACTCCTGATTAGTGGGCACGTGCATTAGTTTAACTATATAAGCCAAACGACATCAATGGCCACAAACCTCTCCTCCCGCCCACAGTCGTCGCCTCCGCAACCACTCCTATGGACCACGTCAGTCGGGATAGGAAGTCACCACCTCTTACCGGAGGCGCATGCCACGCCTCGCTGGTGCCGAGCTTTGGCAGCAGTGGAGGGAGATATATATGGATGCCAGGATGCCTGTGGCGCCCCGACCTGACTGTTATACAGTGATGTTGTGTGTCACCGGTTAAGCGATACAACCGGAGGTTACGGGTTTACCAATCCCCGGCCAAAACCTTTGGCAGGCGTTGCTCGGAATGGATCATCGGCAACGCAACACCCCGATTGATGCCTTAACATAGGCACAACCCTCAATGCATAATAGAGAGACCAAGACTTGTGGAACAACTGGCACATCACAGACTCTACGACACAAATCATTATAGTTCAACTCTTATAATAGAGAAAGATAACAAATGACAACCAGGGGTCACTGACCCAACATTACAACAAGCGGAAGCAAATTAGGTTGTTCTAGACAACAAGATCCAAATATATGGCCTAAGAGGCCTACAGATAAACATCACAGCGCCAGCTGCTCCGGGATGTCCCAAGCTGCCACCTGGGAACCCCAGACTACTCGTCGACGTCCACAAAGAACCCACCTTCGAGGTCGGTGAAGTCCTCTCCTGAAAATAAGCAAACGACGTTGAGTTCGACGAACTCGCAAGATTAAGAGCTAATATATGCTCGATGATTGGCTTCAAGGTTTTATGGCTGTTTTGCATAAAGCTGATTTTATTTATGAAAACATAACTCAAAGGCATCGACTATTCAGAGTATTTTCAAAAGGGTAAGAAGTAACTCTTTCTTTCAACACCTTTCTCAAGAACAACCATCACCAACCACTGTACCTGTCCAACAAAGGCACCTCCCCGAATCACCCTCGAGGAAGCTCACCTTGCATTTGTGGGTGGTACCTCTAGTACCCAGTTTTTAATCATTCCGTGAAAGTTATTCTATGATCTTACCTTCACATCCCAAGTTCGTCCATAATCGCGGACACGGCTTTTCGAAAAGATTTAACCCTGCAGGGGTGTACAAATGTTTGCCACGCGTACCGTCCGGCCCATTACCTGATCATTAGCTCTCTTCCTTGGAAAGCCGGCTGGGTGGGAGCGGTGTCGACTTCTCCCTCGTTAAGGACTAACCCAGGATCATCAGTGAGGACGAAGCACGGATCATCGACACCGTGCCCCGTGGCCACTCATTTTCCTAACGCCACAATCCTCATCTCAGTTCAAATCCACCATCATCACGCACGCGCAAATGGAAGCCCGAACTAGAGGACCCTGGCTAGCCCCGCCCGAGTTATTTAGTCTATGAGGGTTCCTGCAATGCATAGGCCTCACGCATGGTTGCACGCTCAGTCTTGGTTCAAGAGGTAAAGAACTCGCACCTAGGCGGCGAGAACGAGACAAAGCACCACAACCACAGTGGCCTCTCATCCCCACCTTTAAACATTTTATTATCCGTCACCACAATTTCCTCCACCAACAACCATTCATCACATCACCTGTTTCCACCACAAACCATCCATCGTATAGCTATGCAATTTACTAAGCATGGCTAAGCATCAACATAGCATAGTAAGTATCTCAGGCCACAAAACAATCCTATGGATAATAGGAGGGAAAACAGGTATTGGCATCGGAAACTTAATGCAACTATAGGATACTCTAATCCAACAAAATTGACATTTAGAACCGCATGCAATATTATAGTGGAGAAAATATTTGCGGAAACATAGGATAAGATATGCTCAGAGGGGGGATTACGCTTGCCTTGATCAAGGTGCTGGTAGTACAGATCTTCGGGGTATGGCGGTGTGACCCCGGTTGCTTGATCTAACGAAACATAACAACGGAGAAGCAATCAATCACCACACATGCTTCAACAGATGCAATGCGCAAACACATGATGTCATGACATGTTAAATCCCCGAGAGGAGGATGATGCAACTATTCACATTAAACGGAGTCCGGATGCTTAAAGGGGCGCATCTCGATATATCGTGGAAATAGGTATTGCAACAACTTTACTAGTTGATCAGGATAGATGAACCCTATGGTTAACTTGCATATGAATGTCATGACCATAGGAGATGCAGGGTTAGGGTGATTAAACAAGCAAGGATTAACTTAACAGTTGCATTGAAACAAACGTCGAAGAAAAAGAAGCAAAACAAAAAGTCTGGCCAGACCGGAGTTTCCGGTCTTAGGGGACTCAGGGGGGCCGGAGTTTCCGGTCCAGCATTTTCGAGCCAGCGACGGCAGCCACTGGATCGAGTCCGGAGTAGGTGCGGAGTAGGTACGGAGTTTCCGGTGTCATGGGTCCGGAGTATCCGGTGTAGGAGTCCGGAGTTTCCGGCCCAGAGGAAGTTGATGCAAAAGGGAACACGCGACGGCAGGCTCTGGATCGGGTACGGAGTTACCCCGGAGTTAGTCCGGAGTTTCCGGTCGCAGGTCCGGAGTCTCCGGTTCCAGGTCCGGAGTTTCCGGTCTGGAACTTCGAACTGCGGCTGGAAACTTGCGGGCTATGGCTAGAAAGCGGACAAGAGGGGGAGGGAAAGAATGAAGGTGTCCAGGAGGTGTGCTTGCTCACCCTGAACTCGTGGAGATGCTCAGCAAGGGCGGGGATGGACTGGAACGGCTTCAATCGAACTCGGGCACGCGGAGGACGTCGTGGAGAAGAACTTGAATCCCCGGCAATGTGCTACCTCCCCGCTCGATTCCTCCGGTGAGGACGTAGAGGAGGACGAGGCGGAGCTGGTGTGCTTCTTCGATTCGCTCGGGAGCGCTTCAATCAACGGCGAGGCGGCGGTGGAGCTCGGCGTCCATGGCGGCTCGGTGGGGAGCAAGAAGAGGAGAGGAACGGGGATGGTTTCCTAGGGAATGGGGTGAGGAGCAGGTGGGGGTCGCGTGGGGTTGCTCTTCCTTGCAGGGGAGAGGGCAGAGAGGGCCCCTGCGTCGAGCTGGTGCGGCTGGAGCTCGAGCTTCGGTCGCTACAGCACGAAGAAGATGACGATCTTCTGAAACCCCCCTGGAAGCTTTCTTCCATCACGGATAGGTCCTTCTCCCATTTAAATTTTAAAACAGCAACATTTCCTGAATTAATTTAGGCACCAAAACATTTTATAAAAATTTGAGAAAAATTGGGGAGCCTCCCCATATTGAGTAGAAGCTACAAAAAATTGGGGCTTCAAAATAAAATAGTTTGGACCACTTTTGTTCATAAGGTTGACTTAAGGCATTAATGCTAAATTTGAAAATGTTGCTCCTTTAATATTTTAGTGCAAATGCAAAATATTGTTTTCAACCCTTGGAACTTCCTTGACAAATATAGTTGTCAAGTATTGGTATCTTGCAAGGTTGAGTGCCATCATTGTGTGGAAGTTTTGTTAGAGCACTTTGGCATTTGGTTTTAGCAACTCCATATCATTCCGATATCAATGATGTGCTAACTCAATGGAGACATGGTTATGCATGGATGCCATGATGCAATTATCGCAAAAGAGAAAAAAAATTACACAGGTTTCTAGGTTCTCAGCTTTGGGCTATTACAACTCTACCCTCCTTACAGGAATCTCGTCCCGAGATTCTAAGACTGCGAAAAGAAGTCGGGATACTCCTCACGAAGACTAGACTCTCGTTCCCAAGTTGCTTCTTCCTCGGAATGATGAGACCATTGAATTTTGAGAAACTTGGTGGTCTTGTTACGAGTCTTCCTTTCGGCTTCATCCAGGACACGAATAGGATGCTCGCGATAAGTGAGATCTTCTTGGAGATCTAGCTCTTCATGATTGACCCCATGGATAGGATTTTTGAAACACCGGCGGAGTTGAGAGACATGAAACACATCATGTACATTGGGAAAGATGGCCGGTAACTAACTTATAAGAAAGATCTCCTCGCTTGGCCAGAATGGTGAAAGGGCCAACATAACGAGGTGCCAATTTTCCTTTAATTCCGAAGCGGCGAACGCCACGGAGGGGAGAGACACGGAGATAAGCTTTATCACCAATTTCATAGTGAATTTCTTGATGATGCTTATCATAGTAGCTCTTCTGCCTAGACTGAGCAATCTTCAGATTCTCCCGTATGATTCTAACCTTCTCCTCAGCTTCATTTATAATATCTGGACCAAAGAGTGCCCTCTCTCCGGTTTCAGACCAATTTAGAGGAGTACGGCATTTTCTTCCATAGAGAACCTCAAAGGGAGCCATGCCCAGACTAGCTTGATAGCTATTGTTGTAGGAGAACTCCGCGAAAGGGAGATACTTTTCCCAATCCTTACCGAAAGAGATTACACATGCCCTGAGCATGTCTTCCAAAACTTGGTTCACTCTCTCGGTCTGACCATCAGCTTGGGGATGGAAAGCGGTGCTGAAGTTAAGACGAGTTCCCATAGCAGTTTGGAAACTAGTCCAAAACTTGGAGGTGAATAGGCTTCCACGATCAGAAATTATCTTCTTGGGAATGCCGTGAAGGACGATGATACGAGAGGTATACAGGTCTGCCAACTTGGCAGCTGTAATGTCCACACGCATGGGGAGGAAGTGGGCCACTTTGGATAGTCGATCAATGATGACCCAAATAGCATCATGTCCCTTTGGAGACTTTGGAAGGCCAGTAATGAAATCCATACCAATTTCATCCCATTTCCACTCGGGAATAGCAATAGGGTGGAGAGTGCCGGCAGGCCTTTGATGTTCAGCCTTTACCCGTTGACATGTGTCGCATTCAGCAACATACTGGGCAATTTCCCGTTTCATACGAGTCCACCAGAATTGTGGCCGAAGGTCTTGGTACATTTTGGTACTACCGGGATGGATAGAGAGAGGTGATTCATGAGCTTCTTGGAGAATGAGCTCCCTCAAATTCCGGTTCTTGGGCACCACTAGACGGTCACCAAAATAAACAACCCCGGATTCATCTTCTGAGAAACATTTTGCCTTTCCACTAGCAATGTTCCTCTTGATATTCAGGATACCCTCATCCAGCTTCTGAGCATCCTTAATCTGGTCTACAAGAGTAGTTTTGATCTCCAGATTTGCAAGGTAGCCGGAGGGAACAATTTCCAGGTTCAAACGGGCAAACTCTTCATGAAGAGCGGGTTGGGCCCTCTCAATCATCAGATTGTTGCAATAGGACTTCCGACTTAGTGCGTCAGCCACGACGTTTGCCTTGCCGGGTTGATAGTTCAGACTCACATTATAGTCCGTGATTAACTCCAACCAACGCCTTTGCCTGAGATTTAAATCCGGCTGGGTGAAGAGGTACTTCAGACTCAGCACCGGTAGGAATAGGGAGCTTTGCAATGCATACCAACGGATTACCATTGCTAGGACCCCAAGAGTTGGACTACAAGGTCTAACTCCAAAGGAGGAACGAGGTTGCGGAACCCGCGGATTAGCAACTTGTCAGAAGATAGCTGCCCTACTTGATTTACTTGCAACGAGACACGATTTAGTTCTTGATGGGAAACACCATAGAGGACAAAGAAGTTCTCAGACTTCCTCTCTTTCTGGAACAATTCAATCAGTGGGCTGGATGCGTAGAGGAAATTCTCAAGGAATAGAGGTAACAACATATCATTCCGAGAATATTCTACACGTGCATGATCGAGTTGAAACGATTCGGAGGGAACCAGACAATTCACTCAGATTCACGGCGACATCTTTCAGCAATTGCACGTGAACCAGGGAAAGTCACTTCTAACTTTCAGAACACATACTTTGTGAAGACACAAAGTTAGTTCCAGCAATTTTCCAATGCTAACGCCCAATATCCAATATAAATCTCCTCAAACATGGAGAAGATAGGAAAGGTAGTTGATGGGCTCAACCACCAACTTATCCAGATACTCCAAGACGGTAGACTCATATTTCACCAGGACAAGGCATAAGTATTGGTCAGACTAACACATTCAGGTAGGTAGGTCTGAGTTTGATTTGACGATAGCCCAATTCAAATCAAAAGATTTAGAGGTTAGCATATCCAAAGAGGAGATACCACCTCGCTTCAACACGGACAGACTAGACATCCCATTGAGAAGGAACTATATCGGGTAGAGCTTTTGTCTTTTAACTCTCCAAGTTGTTCAAGCTCAACCGAATAATTCAGGACATCCAGCATGATTTTCTTGGAGAAGGGAGTTGTTCAGAGAACCAGCTTACTCATAAGCTCAACATCACGGTCAGGTGACAACCTAGCGATACTTCTGGAAAGACCTCCAGAATACCACGATCCACATATAGGATATCACGATATACCGTTCCAAGAATCTTCTGTATTTGCATTATTGACTAGAATATCACGATCCACCTCTAGGATATCATGACATACCGATGGATCTTGAGTTCAAGAGAGGATCAGGCCTTTCAAGGCACAACGAGAGGGTCATGGGAGCTTCGGCACGAACCTAGCTCTTTGACCGAGGGAGTGCATCAGAGCCAACTGACTTGGTAGCACTGTCAAACTCAACTTATTGATTGGCTAACCAATCATGCTAAGGAGGGCAATAAATGTCCTTGGATTTTAGCGCAGTAAGAACTGCTGAGAAGGTCCGATAGTTGCATCATTGCTCACATCCCATCATTCCTGAGTAACAAGTCACTCGGAACACGAAGAGTAACGAGGAGTAAGAGCATCACTTCATCAAGAGGATCATGACACTTCGCACGAGTGCACACTCTTTATACCAAGATATCGTGCTTCTCTAAGATGGAATAGAAATAGAGACTAATAAACCTCTTATTCTGTGGAATACAAAACTTTGACCTAGCCCGAGAAGTGGACGAGGTACTGGAGTTTGTTTCTCCTAACAAGATGAGGTGGAAGGTCTTGACGGAACAACAGGGTGACTTGCAGCGGAACGTACCAACACACGATAAAACTTCACTGTCAACTGACAGACAAAGGTTGGAACGCAGATCAGAGTACGAAACATGCTCAGGAGAATCCTAAGATGTTGAAGATGCACCGGTTATTACTCAATTGTGATAACCATGCCCAAAAGGAGAGATGCAGCAGAGTCATGAACATAGTTGGGAAACTCGCTAAGACAATTTTGGTCATAACCCAGATGGTTCCAAGACAGAATCTACACAAGGCTAAGGAAGAGTTGGAGTTACATAGCCAGCTGAGGTGTGGGAAATTAAGGTTCAACCATTTACCACACAGACCACATAAAGGACTTGGGTTAAAGGCCAGCTTCATGCGCTACTAGCGAGAGATGCAAATGGTTAAGAAACCTCGTGACTCAACACAAGCTAGTTGGCACAATCCGGGACCTTCTGTTCAAGTCCTTGGGTTAAAACCCAAAAGAACGGATTAAGAGATTAAACTGGATAGGAATACAAGGGTTCGTAACCAACTGAGTTGATGGGAATTTTTGTCGTACTCCAGATGGTTTCTCGGCACATGAAGCTTCGGATTGTAGCGCGGCGGAAGCAACTGGGCACATAACACTAAAGGTCGAACCCAACCCCGTTTCTAATCATTTTGAAGTAACAGATGAGAAGTAAAACCTTTAAGTCAAATCGAGGTAAGATTGCTCCGAGATTAGAGAGTAACCAGATAAGGAGTAAAAAGAATCCTAAGATGGTTTTCACAACTCATTTTTAGGTTAAAAATATTTTCACAAACACTAGACTCAACATCGACCAGTAGAAGGGTTTCCTACAGGCAGTACTGCTCTGATACCAACTTGTGGCGCCCCGACCTGACTGTTATACAGTGATGTTGTGTGTCACCAGTTAAGCGATACAACCGGAGGTTACGGGTTTACCAATCCCCGGCCAAAACCTTTGGCAGGCGTTGCTCGGAATGGATCATCGGCAACGCAACACCCCGATTGATGCCTTAACACAGGCACAACCCTCAAGGCATAATAGAGAGACCAAGACTTGTGGAACAACTGGCACATCACAGACTCTACGACACAAATCATTATAGTTCAACTCTTATAATAGAGAAAGATAGCAAATGACAACCAGGGTCACAGACCCAACATTACAACAAGCGGAAGCAAATTAGGTTGTTCTAAACAACAAGATCCAAATATATGGCCTAAGAGGCCTACAGATAAACATCACAGCGCCAGCTGCTTCGGGATGTCCCAAGCTGCCACCTGGGAACCCCAGACTACTCGTCGACGTCCACAAAGAACCCACCTTCGAGGTCGGTGAAGTCCTCTCCTGAAAATAAGCAAACGACGTTGAGTTCGACGAACTCGCAAGATTAAGAGCTAATATATGCTCGATGATTGGCTTCAAGGTTTTATGGCTGTTTTGCATAAAGCTGATTTTATTTATGAAAACATAACTCAAAGGCATCGACTATTCAGAGTATTTTCAAAAGGGTAAGAAGTAACTCTTTCTTTCAACACCTTTCTCAACAACAACCATCACCAACCACTGTACCTGTCCAACAAAGGCACCTCCCCGAATCACCCTCGAGGAAGCTCACCTTGCATTTGTGGTGGTACCTCTAGTACCCAGTTTTTAATCATTCCGTGAAAGTTATTCTATGATCTTACCTTCACATCCCAAGTTCGTCCATAACCGCAGACACGGATTTTCGAAAAGATTTAACCCTGCAGGGGTGTACAAATGTTTGCCACGCGTACCGTCCGGCCCATTACCTGATCATTAGCTCTCTTCCTTGGAAAGCCGGCTGGGTGGGAGCGGTGTCGACTTCTCCCTCGTTAAGGACTAACCCAGGATCATCAGTGAGGACGAGCACGGATCATCGACACCGTGCCCCGTGGCCACTCATTTTCCTAACGCCACAATCCTCATCTCAGTTCAAATCCACCATCATCACGCACGCGCAAATGGAAGCCCGAACTAGAGGACCCTGGCTAGCCCCGCCCGAGTTATTTAGTCTATGAGGGTTCCTGCAATGCATAGGCCTCACGCATGGTTGCACGCTCAGTCTTGGTTCAAGAGGTAAAGAACTCGCACCTAGGCGGCGAGAACGAGACAAAGCACCACAACCACAGTGGCCTCTCATCCCCACCTTTAACATTTTATTATCCGTCACCACAATTTCCTCCACCAACAACCATTCATATCATCACCTGTTTCCACCACAAACCATCCATCGTATAGCTATGCAATTTACTAAGCATGGCTAAGCATCAACATAGCATAGTAAGTATCTCAGGCCACAAAACAATCCTATGGATAATAGGAGGGAAAACAGGTATTGGCATCGGAAACTTAATGCAACTATAGGATACTCTAATCCAACAAAATTGACATTTAGAACCGCATGCAATATTATAGTGGAGAAAATATTTGCGGAAACATAGGATAAGATATGCTCAGAGGGGGGATTACGCTTGCCTTGATCAAGGTGCTGGTAGTACAGATCTTCGGGGTATGGCGGTGTGACCCCGGTTGCTTGATCTAACGAAACATACAACGGAGAAGCAATCAATCACCACACATGCTTCAACAGATGCAATGCGCAAACACATGATGTCATGACATGTTAAATCCCCGAGAGGAGGATGATGCAACTATTCACATTAAACGGAGTCCGGATGCTTAAAGGGGCGCATCTCGAATATATCGTGGAAATAGGTATTGCAACAACTTTACTAGTTGATCAGGATAGATGAACCCTATGGTTAACTTGCATATGAATGTCATGACCATGGAGGATGCAGGGTTAGGGTGATTAAACAAGCAAGGATTAACTTAACAGTTGCATTGAAACAAACGTCGAAGAAAAAGAAGCAAAACAAAAGTCTGGCCAGACCGGAGTTTCCGGTCTCAGGGACTCAGGGGGGCCGGAGTTTCCGGTCCAGCATTTTCGAGCCAGCGACGGCAGCCACTGGATCGAGTCCGGAGTAGGTGCGGAGTAGGTACGGAGTTTCCGGTGTCATGGGTCCGGAGTATCCGGTGTAGGAGTCCGGAGTTTCCGGCCCAGAGGAAGTTGATGCAAAAGGGAACACGCGACGGCAGGCTCTGGATCGGGTACGGAGTTACCCCGGAGTTAGTCCGGAGTTTCCGGTCGCAGGTCCGGAGTCCCGGTTCCAGGTCCGGAGTTTCGGTCTGGAACTTCGAACTGCGGCTGGAAACTTGCGGGCTATGGCTAGAAAGCGGACAAGAGGGGGAGGGAAAGAATGAAGGTGTCCAGGAGGTGTGCTTGCTCACCCTGAACTCGTGGAGATGCTCAGCAAGGGCGGGGATGGACTGGAACGGCTTCAATCGAACTCGGGCACGCGGAGGACGTCGTGGAGAAGAACTTGAATCCCCGGCAATGTGCTACCTCCCCGCTCGATTCCTCCGGTGAGGACGTAGAGGAGGACGAGGCGGAGCTGGTGTGCTTCTTCGATTCGCTCGGGAGTGCTTCAATCAACGGCGAGGCGGCGGTGGAGCTCGGCGTCCATGGCGGCTCGGTGGGGAGCAAGAAGAGGAGAGGAACGGGGATGGTTTCCTAGGGAATGGGGTGAGGAGCAGGTGGGGGTCGCGTGGGGTTGCTCTTCCTTGCAGGGGAGAGGGCAGAGAGGGCCCCTGCGTCGAGCTGGTGCGGCTGGAGCTCGAGCTTCGGTCGCTACAGCACGAAGAAGATGACGATCTTCTGAAAACCCCCCTGGAAGCTTTCTTCCATCACGGATAGGTCCTTCTCCCATTTAAATTTTAAAACAGCAACATTTCCTGAATTAATTTAGGCACCAAAACATTTTATAAAAATTTGAGAAAAATTGGGGATCCTCCCCATATTGAGTAGAAGCTACACAAAAATTGGGTCTTCAAAATAAAATAGTTTGGACCACTTTTGTTCATAAGGTTGACTTAAGGCATTAATGCTAAATTTGAAAATGTTGCTCCTTTAATATTTTAGTGCAAATGCAAAATATTGTTTTCAACCCTTGGAACTTCCTTGACAAATATAGTTGTCAAGTATTGGTATCTTGCAAGGTTGAGTGCCATCATTGTGTGGAAGTTTTGTTAGAGCACTTTGGCATTTGGTTTTAGCAACTCCATATCATTCCGATATCAATGTTGTGCTAACTCAATGGAGACATGGTTATGCATGGATGCCATGATGCAATTATCGCAAAAGAGAAAAAAAAATTACACAGGTTTCTAGGTTCTCAGCTTTGGGCTGTTATAATGCCCGAGACATAGCAGTTGTTGGGGTTCCTGAATACCGCTATACCGCACATGCATGTTCGACGTCTACGCCGGCATCGACAGCTCCATGTATGACAACTGCATCCTCTTTCGCAACCCCATCACCCGCTAATGTGAAGAGGAGATTGGACTAGACCTCCTCTTCAGGAGTTTTATGTAGCGTGAGGTGAGAAATCTGACCAACTAATGAAATCAGACCAACCTTGCATGAACTTCTGAACCGTTCAATGTACTTTCCCAATGCCACTCATTCCAAATATACGATCCAACCCAACCAATACCTAAATGAAAAGTGACTAATTTAGGATGATACCACTTATAACTATATAAAGATGTCAACAAAACAATACAGTATGCCAATACACTGTAAGAGTTAGGCAACCATAGTTGAAATTGGACTGTTGTAGGAAAATGATAAGAAGAGACGAGATCCACTCGAGCCATATAAACGTCAGAAATACTTGTAAACAAATGAATGAGGTTGTACTCGGTAGATAAGATAATTTAGGACAATTTACAGGGGCTAGGGAGAGAGCCAGAGAGGAACATGTCTTTGTAAGCTGTCATTTTTTCCTTTCACAACTTTGGTAGCTGCCACTTGAATTTGGGACAGAACTATGCGTCCCCCGGGGATCTTTTCGTCCGATGCAGCCTTCTATGGCCATTGGATCCTGCAGTCCCGCGTCACATGCAGAAAAATCCAAAAGAGTCGCTTTTGTTGGACCACGACCGCGCGTCGCCTAGGCGCGGGCGGATGAAAATCCCTCACGTCGTTGTCTGATGCCAGCTTTTTGCGTTGCTGCCTTGCATGTGGCGTCCGTGTGATGCTATGCTACCACCTGACTTTTCTCCCTATATGCCGTAAGACGTTGTGCACACCATTTTAAGAAAATGATTAAACAATATTTTTTTGCTGCGTACAGCTTTGCAACAAAATCATCATAATTTCAAACGAATATCAACAACAAAATCATATGGACATAACTAGGTGTCGACCGGGCAGCATCTTGGGAAAAACCCCCCGGGTACTCTTACTGACACGCAAAAAAAGTTTCATTTGTAATAAGAAATTTGTTCTGTTATAGCAAAATTTCTAATTTCCACAAAAATCTAGCAAAATACTTCTATGAAGCAAAAAAGTTTTGTTTGTAATAAAAAATTATACTATTATAGCAAAAGTCCAATTTTCTCTCAAATCTCACAAAATATTTCTACGAAGCAAAAAGTTTTATTCATAGCAATTTTTTGTGCTGCTCGTAGCAAATGCTTGTTTGAAAAAATGTACAATTTTCTTGCTATTGTAGCAAATCCGATAAGACCTTGCTGGCAACATTGAAGAACACCCCGACGCGGGCTTCACCGAAACAGCAACACCATGGTAGGTGCTTGCAGCAACGTGTATGGTCCAAGGTAGCATCTTCCTCCAGAGCTCCGGCGAGGCATCGCTCGCTCGCACCATCGGAAGCATCGTCGCGCGTCCCCGGTAGCATCGTCGGCTCATCGATAGTAGTGCCATGCGCCGTCGGAAGCATCATCGGCTCGTCGGTAGCAACGTCGCGAGACGTCGGTAGCATCTGCTCGTAGCATTGCCGGATACCGTCACTAGCATCATGGCTCATCAATAGCAACATTCGCTTGCAGCATCACCGCCGTCGTTGCATCGCAGCACCCGACCTTCACATGTGGTAGCACCGGAGAAACCGCTTGAGATTTCGTAACAACTATTTTTTTTTGCTACAACTCTTTTCAAAATTTGCACCACACTGGAAATTTGCAACATCTTTTAAGAAAAAGTTGCATAATGTGAAAAAAGAAATTTGCTACAATAGTTATGTGAACTTGCATTAAAAGAGGAACCTTTTTGCTACAAATCTTTCAAAAATTTGCATCACATTAAAAAAAATTACATCATTTGAGGGACAATTGCTATAATCGATCTATGGATTTGCGTCGAAGGAGAAATAAATTTGCTACAAATGTTACAAGAATTTGCACCGCATATAGCAACAAAAAAAAAAGAATTGTAGCAAAAAAAATATGCGATGCAAAATCCAGCAACGCCGACCACGGCGGGTAGCAGCATTGCTCAGCACATCAGCATCACCAACCAACGTCGGTAGCATCTTTGGCTGCCTTCCCACCGCAGCACCGCAGGGCGTGGCGCAGCATCATCGTCGGGCGGGGCAGCAGGAGGCGGTCGGAGGTCGTCGTCGCTGCTCTCTGCCCTTCAGGAGCTCGGGGCGCGGACCAGGGCAGCAGGAGGCGGTCGGAGGTCAGCGTCGTCGCCGCCCTCCTCGATCTCGGCGGCCCCGGACCGAGGCAGCAGGAGAAGGTCGGAGGTCAGCATCGTCGCCCTTCTCGTGCTCGGCGGCCCCGGACCGAGGCAGCAGGAGACGGTCGGAGGTCAGCGTCGTCGCCCTTCTCGAGCTCGGCGGCCCCGGACCGGGGCTGCGGGAGCGTGGGCTGAAGCCGCGGCCGCCGCGCAGCTCCGTGAAGACCTGTTCCATCTCCGGGCGGCGGATGCGTACAGGATGGTGGTGGAGGAGACCGGGCGGCTCGAGCGCGAGCTCGTCGATGGACTAGAGCCTGTGAGAGACTTTTTGCAGCCCATGACGGACTGGTGCTCAGAACTCGCCGGCAAACGGCGCCACAGCGGCGTGGGCAGCGCACGCCCAGGCACCGGCATGGGAGGTCGGGGAGGTGCGGGGACCTGGAGCAGCGTGGCCTCCCGCTCGCGGCGCGGCGAAGCTGGGGAGGTCATGGCCTCCCGCCGGAGGCGCCGGGGCCTGGAGCAGTGCGGCCTCTCGTCGGCGCCTCCCGTCGAGGAGAAAAACGGCGGCGGCGCATGGGAGGAATTGGGACGGCGGCTGCTCGAATTTGTGCTCTGTGCGTGAGATGTGAGAAAGGGGACCAGAGAAACGAGTGAATAGGAAAAGAAGGGGACGTGCGTTGGCCTCGCTAGACACGCGTCAATCGCTCGACCCGGGGGACGCGTCGCGTGCGATCCCCCGGATGATTACCAGACTTTTCCTTGAATTTGCTTGTACGAGAAAATCATATGCAACTCACATAAATACACCGTTTCTTCTTTTTAAGCCCCCGCTTGGGAACCCGGTAGATTTCAACCCCCGTAAAATACGACGGAATCCGCTTGTAAATTACGGATCAAATTAGGTCCGTGTTTTTTTCCGGCCCATTTACGGAGCAAATACTGCTCTCCCAAGCGAGGCCTTAGAGAGATAGTAATCTCCTGGCCCAAATTGTAACACGCGCGCAAAAAATCACCAAGCAAAATCGTACTGTCTAGACTCTAGAAGGCGAAATGAAAAAAACAAACGTGGAGACTGAACGGCACCAATGGCCACACGCCTCTCGTCCCGCCTCCTCATCCTCCCGCCCACAGCCGTCGCCTCCGCCACCACTCCTCTCCGGCCACGGAAGCCGGCCAAGACACTCGCCACCTCCTCTTACCGTACGCGCAGGCCACGCCTCGCCGTCGCGGCACAGGCGGCGCCGACGGCGGATGCCGGTCTGCCCGGCGGATGCCGCCGGCCGAGGCGCAGCGGCTGGTGGAGTTCCTGAAGGCCGACCTGCCGCACCTGTTCGACGACGTCGGCATCGACCGCTCCGCGTACGACGACCGCGTCCGCTTCCGCGACCCCATCACCCGCTACGACGACATCGACGGCTACCTCGCAAACATCAACCTCCTCAAGCTCATCTTCCGCCCCGACTTCTACCTCCACGACGTCAAGCAGGTCAGCGTCTCCTCGGCCTCGATGCACGATTGGTACGTGCGTCGCGAATTCGTAGTAATTTCTGCGAGCTCTGGTTCAGACAGGGCCCTATGAGATCACCACGAGGTGGACCATGGTCATGAAGTTCTCTCTCCTGCCCTGGAAGCCGGAGCTGGTCTTCACCGGGCTGTCCATCATGGGCGTCAACCCACAGAATCTCAAGTTCTGCAGCCATGAGGTAAGCAGTCATGACTGGCCAATACCATTAGCTACTGCATTTGCATGACCAGCGGATCCGACAGGAGCATACAATGGATTGTTCAACCAACTTGTTCTGTCAGCTAGTTCTCCACTTATTTAATCTCCTTGTCTTGCACACTTACTATCTGCTTTGTCATGCATTGGCTTTGTTATCACAACGCACCATAACAGGACCTCACCGCAAAAAGAAGTAGAAGAACAAAGCCTTCTTTGTATAGTTCAGTGCTTCAGCCTTCAGGTTCATCCTGACAAGTACTGAACTTGAGTCCATTACCCTCTGTACTGTCAGTTTCTACGATATGCTATATCATTTTATTTTATTTTGCTCTAGTGTGTCTTTCTATCTGTTGCATTATTTCTAAAACCACAGTGGTATGTAAGTAGTACAGAGTGGTAGGTTCTGCCTACTCTCGTACCATTTAGTGGGTATGGTTGAGAAACTTAGTACCATGGTACTTTCTGTATCTATAGCGGATCCCCTTCACAGGATTCCAAAAGTACAAGAATATGAAAAACATAGGAACTATTAAAATCATGATAAGATTTTCTTACAAAAATTTCATTCACAAAATTCTCCGAGATTCTTATTATATGTTTGAATCAAATAGATGTTACAATGTGTTCTTTCTTTTTAGAATATTTGACAAAACAGTAATCGTACCAAACTCAGTCATTAAATACTATTCTACTATACTGATATGCTGAAGTGCAGGATATTTGGGATTCAATACAGAACAACGAGTACTTTTCCTTTGAAGGATTGCTGGAAGTTTTCAAGCAGGTAACTTTCCATCAGTCTACTCTTTGTTTATGTGCCGATCAATTATTTGCAGTTGACCTTATGGTTTTACACAGCTACGATACTACAAGACCCCAGACATAGAAACACCAAGTTACCTCATTCTGAAGAAGACTGCAACTTATGAGGTATTAATTTGTTGTATATTTTCTGTAAGGAACTAGTTCACTGTAGATTAGAGTAGCAACACTGCCATGTCATCTTAATCCATTTATTGATATTAAGTCACGACACTGACAAGTTGTCAGTCTTTCAAATGTGATCTGATATGGAAAGATTGTGTATCTATGTTTGACAACTAATCTGTAATGCTGCCTCTTCACAGAATTTAATTTGGTAAATTATAAGCATAAATATTTGTGTAGGTCAGGAGTTATCCACCATTTTCGGTAGTCGAAGCAAAAGGAGAAAAACTAACAGGATCATCAGGTTTTAATAATGTTACTGGGTGAGTTCTTTTTTTAGCAATTACTGTAAATATTTAGACCATATTTTAATGCCGAAAGTGCTTGTACGCCTCTAGGTACATATTTGGCAAGAATGCTTCATCTGAAAAGATTCCAATGACTACGCCTGTCTTCACTCAAGCATCTGATGACAAACTTTCAGATGTATCTATACAGATAGCTCTGCCAATGAACAAAGACTTGAGCAGGTATGTTGTGCCATGATTGGTTCAACTTGTGACAGCATGTACATCTGCTCATAGATAAACTAGTTAGCATATATTTTCTAGTTATTTCTATGGTTATATTTCTATTGACAATAATAGTCTTGTTCAATCAGTTTACCAGCTCCAAATACAGAAGCAGTTACCTTGCGAACGGTTGAAGGAGGCATTGCTGCAGTGAAAAAATTCAGTGGGCGACCAGAAGAGGAAATTGTGACGAAGAAGGAGAAGGAGCTGCGCTCCCAGCTACTCAAAGATGGGTTGAAGCCTCAACAAGGCTGTTTGCTTGCACGTTACAATGATCCTAGGACAAAAAGCTTTGTGATGGTATGTTCCCTTTCCTCTGTGCCTTTTTTTTTTGCGAAACACAGTACAAACACAGACGCTCACATACACGTGCACACACTCACCCTATGAACGCACACACGCACATCCTACCCCTATGAGCACCTCCGAAGTACCTAGCCGGCGGATCGAGTCTTGAGATTGACGAAGTTACCACGGGCGCCTCGCTGTCGACGGGAACGTCGCCTCCCACTGAAAAATTTGTGTCAACTTAGAAAAACAAGTGTAGAAAATTGTGTACCTTATCCATTCTTAGTAAATGCTGAACTTTCCAAGATGACGCCAGAATCATTAAGTTGTAGTTTCAATCATTACTGGAACACTTCTTTTCTTGGTCGACCCCATAACTGGAACTTTGTTTGTGTTTCATGATCCAAAGAGGAACGAGGTGCTTATATGGCTAAACGACTTCACACTGGAGTAGTCTTCACTGTACATTATACAACATATTTCTGCAACATCAGCTACTGTATGTTATACTTCCAGATCCACATCGTATGAAGGTAAGTTTGTTCTTCACAGACTGTTCATTGCATTGTATTGCCTAACAATAGACTAGCTCTGTGAAACTGATCCTTATTTGCATGTACAAACACAAGTAATTATAAAAGGGATGCAACCTGAAAAAAAAAATGAATGAATACATCCTACTTTACGCCCTCGTGTTTTTCTGCACCAGGAAGAAATAACGTTATTTGCTCCTCGCAACTAGGACACCTCTTTGGCCGATGAGTCAATGGTTATTAGTATCTTGGGTGTAGTGCACGCAAATACTAGCCGTACATGTTGCATTTTTAGGCTGAACTTTAAGTTCCGCTACTTCTCGGAAACTTTTTGTTCAAAGATCTAATACACTTTTGACCCTAAACGCAATTAAAAAAGGAAGCCTATGTACACACAGATCCATGTTCCCAAATATTCATCCTGGAGGCGTGCCGCAGCTTCTACTGTTCTTGATTAGAGAGAGAAAAGGAGAGATGAACAGACATTTTGTATTGGACTCCTCAAAGGAAGGGAAAACATGAGGTTGGTGCAAATGTTTGGAATTCTCCAAAAAGTTGTGCAAAGAAAACATTCCTATAGGAATAATTAGTTTCAATTCTATAGGTCAAAGAGCTTCATATGAAATTTTCCTGTAGGATTCCAGTCCTATGAAATTCCTACAAAACAAAGGCACTGTTAGACAAACATTAGAAAAATCTTGATTATTCGAGGAAAAAAGAATATGCATATTGGGGAAGAACTCGTTTTTCCACTTTTGATAGGATGTTATAATGGAAGGAACCAGGCATTTTTATTTTGAATTGTCGAAGTACATGGCTTTTGGGTTACATTGGCACCATGACTGTCGCATATAACCTTGTTTTCTGCTGTTCATTAAGATGAACCAGCATTCCAGCAATGTAATGATACTGTGGTAGCAATTCTGTATAGCATGCAGTGTCTAACTGTAACGTTGTTTGGTTCCTGCACCAGATGCTCAGTTCGTCTTCCCAATTGTGGACACAGAGACTGCAGGGTGGGGATGGGGAACATAAAAAATTAGTACACTGACTGACCTCCCACTATGCAATTTGCCTCTTCGGAACAATTGCAATTCGCCATAGATTGAAGATTGTGTTCTAAAATTCTGATAGATTCAGAGAACACCAGCAGCATCCATTGTACCGCGTTGTTGGAGTTGAATTGTCAGTCCGGTTATCTTGTGTTTTTAGAAATGACTGAAAAGGCTGAAATTATGAGGACAGAATGGCTATTTTTACTATGATTACTGAACTCAGTTATTGCATGGTGTCTATATACTCAGGATTACTTGATTCATGAACAGAAGTGGAGTTTTATTCCCGTGGAAAGAAAAAGACCGGAAGTTGTTGTCCATGGTGTCAAGTGCCTACAGAGGAGGCTTCTGTGCTTTTGGTTTGTTTTTTGGTGTGGTGATGCTTCCATGTTAGCGTTTTAATGTCTCGTTGACTATGTGAAGGCTTAAGCTAGAACGGGTTGATCAAAAGTTGCATCTTACCTTAATAATTTACCATTTAAGCAATGACATAATCCTACTAATAATTCCAGCTGATTACCCAAACTCATCAGGCTAAATTGCTCAAAGTTGTCTTGTACTTTGGTTGTCATCCGCTTTTGAACATATTGTTACAAGCACTTTCTAAAGATATACATGCAAATTTAACTAACACAAAGGATAACTCAACGAGAAAAATGTCAAGATAAATATGCATGTCACGAAAAAGGATAATGGATGATTAACCTGCTGACAAAAACATTTAGATAACCACAATCATCTGCTATGAGTCATATTGTTTTTCCCAAACGATTCTCAAATTGTATTTACGAATATAAATCTCTATAAATATGTTCTTGGCAAAAAATATAAAATTGTTATTCACTTCCAAATTATCCTTAATTGTCAACACAGTCGTTTATCTCGTCGGAAAAACATTATGTCTGTGTTTGAAATCCCGTGGCCCGGTAATGTTTGTGAATGAGAAATAATAATTGTCAATATACAGATAAATTTTCGAGCGTACATAAAATTGCTGCAGTGAGGTATGTAATTCGATTCCGCCGTCATGAAGCTATACCTATCTTCCCAAGATTATTACCCTCAAAACCGACCCTTCACAACCCCGACATGTCAAGCTCCGCCCATGCCACTCTAGTATACCTAATATAACTAAACCCTAGAATGGGCAAATTAAAGTATTATACTAAATTTTATACTTATTTACATTTTAGTACCCTAGTATGGTATTATATTGCATACTACTTAGTTAACATACTAACGAGAGGTTCTAACCATTATATGATATTTTCCGTGAGTTGTGCTAAATTGAAAACGTGCTTTGTGATAAAATCACATTTTTTTTTAACTTTCACCCTTAAATGTAAAAAAAAAAATTATAAAATTATGTTACTTAGTTAACATTCTAACTAGAGGCTAATGAATTATAAAGTGTATATGTATACTTTTGTGTGATTATCTTTATTAGAGTATTATTTAATATATTGATAGAGAGTGCAAGGCATACTATCTAACAAATATCTTTGTAGAGGTTGTAGTGTACAATTAGTTGAGCAAATTATAGAAACTTCAGGAGTATGAATTGAACCGTTGGCATGGCTTATGTGGTCAAATGTGTCTTACAAGTTAAAGTGAATAAGTGGACACCATGCATGTAAATGCTCTATACATGTTCCTGAAATGGTATCGCTTATTGTCTTCACCAACAAACATAATATATTATGGGGTCTGTTGCTTTTCATATATAAATTTGATTGTTATATATACTCAAACAGTGTCCTTTGTATCAGCATAAACTTACAGGTTTAACTTGCAATTTCATATACCCCATCATTGACAAGTCGTTCCATTGTCGATGGCCTGCAAGTAAGTCCTGTGACTGATCATATCATAGAGTTCATGACAAAGACAGAAGTTGTTCAATCTCGTTACGCAGTCTGAGCTGAAGGAGGACACCGAGGAACAGTACGTAGGTTCCATTATCCATGCCAACGTGGCCACTTTGTACGTCTTTGGTACTGTAGCGAGACATACACAACTGTGTGGATGCGTTCGCACAAATTTATTGGAGTACGAATGTAGGCCATCATCATGATTCACCAATTCAAGGTGTTTGTCTGTAAGCTCTAGGCAAGACAGTTAAAACCGTGGTCGAGCTGGAGATGGAACTTGAAGACTGAAATAGGCAGACATAGGCGTATATGAAAGGAAAATAGATCAAAACAATCCTTGCATTGCAATTGCAGTGGAGCTAGGGGGAGGGACACAAAAGATAAATCGAACAATCATTTTCCAAAATCTTTGGGAGAAAACTCCAGCCACCATTTCATTTCGAGAAACTTCCGAAAGATGCGGAGCAACAACCGTCGTTTGAAACCTGTGAGTTCGAGTTCTTCCGCGCGCAATTAATGGATGGTCGTCGAATTCTAGTGTGTGTTGTGGCGTCCTTCGGCGGGTTGTTGCGGCGTCATCTGGCAGCCGTGCGGTTACGGTGGCGTCCTCTCACGGGCGGTCGCGGCGACGTCGTCAGGGCAATGCGGAGGTGGTGGCGTCTCCGGCGGGCAGTGCGGCGACGTGTGTGACTGGCGACACGATTGAGCGGGTGTTTTTTGGACGTGTTTCTGACTTCTATGTTTAATTACTGATTTTTTTTAAGTAGTTGCACTCGTTATGTAGGTAGCGTTAAAAGGGGCGGCTAGACGACATGTTCGATAGTCTTATGGTGACCGCACGTTGCCTCTCCTCTTACTAGCCGTTGAGCGCCGGTTGGCCTCGGGTTTTTTCCCTCCTCCTTTCCCCTCCCCTTGCTCTCTGTTAGCTCTCTTGTTGTTGGGATTACTTGTGTTTCTTCCCCAACAAACTTCTCTAGCTTTTCGTTTCGTGGTTGTGGACTTGTATGTAATTGTTTAGCATGTTGTTTTATTTATAAAAGCGGGACAAAAGCCTGTTTAGATAGTGTGTGACTGGCAGCGCGAGACCGTGCAAGGAGTGTGTCGGCGTGGCGTGCATCCGGCGGGCAGTGTTTGGGGATGTTTATTTTTATTATGAAGGATCGATTAGATGTGTGTTTCAATCGGTGGTTTTTAGCTTTAATCACGTTTGTGTTGTACATCGTTCAATTAAGTTTTAAAGCTCGTGATTTGTTGGATCTGACACCTCTCTCTTTTTATATTAGTAGTAATGATAAAAAAAAGTACTCCCCCGTGTCAAAATACAAGGCGCTATTTATAAGGTGGTATTTGACGCTCAACTTTGCCCACCAAAATATAGCAAAATATATTGAATGAGAATGTATATATAGTACCGTTGGATTCGTCTTGTAAAATTCTTTAATTTCATATATCTTTATAATAATTTTGGGTACATAATATAAGTACAAATCATGGTCAAACTTACACGGCGTTGACCAGCGAAATTAAAAAGACGACTTGTATTTTGAGACGGCGGGAGTAATTAGTTATACATATGGTTAAAACGAGGTGGGTGTGCAGAGTGCGGTCATGACCGGAACCGTCTTTTTCAAATTGTAAAAGGTGAGGCCCAAGATTTACTCACGGTCCTCTAGGAGAAAAAATTCCGTATACTCGGAATTTCGGTCCCTATTTTGCTCATAACTGAATTTGACAGATACGGCTGATAGCTCCAAAAATATGATGAAATCAACAACAAAAAGTTGCTAGCATTTCATCTAGAATTTAGACATAATTGAATTCACATATTCATATAAAATTGCAGCTATAGATATATCAACAGTTCACTTAATAGTTCACTTGGATCTAGAGATACCAAATTTAGGACAGTGAACAAAACATAAAAGTTTCACGCGAGGACACACAGCACCACAATCTCATGCCACATCCCCAGTCTACAGTCTCACAATAAGGCAAAATAAGCTCATCCTCTAGAGATACCCCCAACTGTTCGTGAAAAGTCACCACAACATTTTTCTGCTCCGTGGAAGTGCATGGGTATTTAGCTTCCCCTTCTCCTTCTTCTTGGCCTTCCCCTTCTCCTTGGGCACGGCCGTCGGCGCCATGGAATCCGATCCGGCGCCGCGGCAGGGCAGGGTTTTTCTTTTTGGTGGGAGGGATGGCGGAAAAACTGGCGCGAGATTTAGGATTTTGGGGGAAAATGGCGGGGAGCCGGCATTTATTGCAAGTGCCGTCTCACTGCCAGGCGTTTACCGAAATTAGATGTCAACAGCCTGATCTGGATTGACATAGGCATATCTCATATGTCGGTTTTTTGCCACTCTGGGCGTTTACCGACATTAGATGTCAACAGACTGAGCTGGATTGACATAGGCATATCTCATATGTCGGTTTTTGCCACTTTGGGCTTTTACCAACATTAGATGTCAACAGCCTGAGCTGAATTGACATGGACATATCTCATATGTCGGTTTTTGGCCACTCTGGGCGTTTACCGACATTAGATGTCAACAGCCTGAGCTGGATTGACATAGGAATATCTCATATGTCGGTTTTTGGCCACTCTGGGCGTTTACCGACATTAGATGTCAACAGTTCGAACTGGATTGACATAGGCATATCTCATATGTCGGTTTTTGCCACTCTGGGCGTTTACCGACATTAGATGTCAACAGTCTGAGCTGGATTGACATAGACATATCTCATATGTCGGTTTTTGCCACTTTGGGCTTTTACCAACATCAGATGTCAACAGCCTGAGCTGAATTGACATGGACATATCTCATATGTCGGTTTTTGGCCACTCTGGGCGTTTACCGACATTAGATGTCAACAGCCTGAGCTGGATTGACATAGGCATATCTCATATGTCGGTTTTTGGCCACTCTGGATGTTTACCGACATTAGATGTCAACAGTCTGAGCTGGATTGACATAGGCATATCTCATATATCGGTTTTTGCCACTTTGGGCTTTTACCAACATCAGATGTCAACAGCCTGAGCTGAATTGACATGGACATATCTCATATGTCGGTTTTTGGCCACTCTGGGCGTTGCCTGAGCTGGATTGACATAGGCATATCTCATATGTCGGTTTTTGGCCACTCTGGGCGTTTACCGACATTAGATGTCAACAGTCTGAGCTAGATTGACATAGGCTCATATGTCGGTTTTTGCCACTTTGGGCTTTTACCAACATCAGATGTCAACAACCTGAGCTGAATTGACATGGACATATCTCATATGTCGTTTCTTGCCACTCTGGGCGTTTACCGACATTAGATGTCAACAGCCTGAGCTGGATTGACATAGGCATCTCATATGTCAGTTTTTTGCCACTCTGGACGTTTACCGACATTAGATGTCAACAGTCTGAGCTGGATTGATATAGGCATATCTCATATATTGCCTTTGGCAAACCAACATATAAACAGTGATTTGGAGATATCGTACGATGCCATGATACTTTGGCCAACCGAGATAAACAGCGATCTGCAGATATTGCACGATGCCATGATACTTTGGCAAACCAACATAAACGGCGATCTGGGATATGGAATGATGCCGTGATACCGTGGCAAACCGAAATAAACGGCGATCTGGAGAATACCGATAATGCCACGATATCTTGGGTGACTTGAGATAACCAATCTAACCATGATCTTGGTGATGAATATTCTCTCGATAAAACCGATACCACCTTTCAACGTTAGTTCAAGCACATATATATTGAATATTTAATGGAACAGCAACCCTACTTAATAGAGGAAACTGACTATAGCATACGACATCAATTAAATCTAGCAGCAGAACTGTGCATGAGGAAGCAGACTTGGTTTCAACCGAGTCCCCGAGTCACTCTACAGATCTAGGAGAAAAAGCAGAACTGACTGGCCGGCCAGTCCCCGGGTCAAGACATCTCACTCCCGGGGAAAAACAACAAAGCAAGACATAAAAGAGGGGGCAGTCCCCGAGCACTGTTTGAGACTATCTAAAAGCGTAATACATATATATAATTGATACTCAGGATGTAGTGTTGTTGGAGCAGTTGAGGAAGATGCTTATGTCGGCCTGGACACCGGCATATCGACCTAGGCCACCAATATCTCGGTTTGAGCCACCTGTATGTCGGATTTGACCAACACATGTCGGATTTCCCAAGCTTAACTCGGATTTTCCAACCTTATCTCGTATTTCCGAACCTTATCTCGGATTTCCAAGCCTTAACTTGGATTTCCAAGCTTATCTCGGATTTCCAAGCCTTAACTCGGATTTCCCAACCTTATCTCGGATTTCCAAGCCTTAACTCGGATTTCCAAACTTAACTCAGATTTTCCAACCTTATCTCGGATTTCCAAGCCTTAACTCGGATTTCCCAACCTTATCTCGGATTTCCAAGCGTTAACTCGGATTTCCAAGCTTAACTCGGATTTCCCAAGCTTAACTCGCATTTTTCAACCTTATCTCGGATTTCTAAGCCTTAACTCGGATTTTTCAGGGTATCCCGGAATTCCAGGATATCTCGGATTTCCAGCACACCTCAGATTTCCAGGGTATCTCGGATTTGCAGGATATCTCGAATTTTCATGGTATCTCGGATTTGAACTTTAGCCAACTCGAGAATGAGTTAACACCCCGGGACGATGCCGAAGTCGAGTCCCCGGGTCATCAGGTCCCGTCCAGATAGAACTCCAGACAGCGCCACCGAGACTTTTTGATGATGACCGTTGGTGGAGGTTGCGCCAGCCTCAGCTTACAGCACAAGCTGAGCGCGGGGGACAATGGTTATGTCGAGTCCCCTCGTTGATGAAGAAGGTCCCGTCCGAATTTGATCCAGCAAGCGCCACTGTCAGCCCCACGGTGGGCGCCAACTGTCGTCGTATGAAACAACAGATGCCTAGGGGTAGGCTTATGTTTGGAGCCGATGGACGCTAGAGGATTCGGAGAGGGATAGCGCACTGAAAAGCGCACACAGAAGAACAGATCAACACGGGGATTTACCCTGCTTCGGGGCTCTCGTGAGAGATAAAACCCCTACGGCAGCATCTAGCCTATATCAACAGTTCAACTTAATAGTTCACTTGGATCTAGAGATACCAAATTTAGGACAGTGAACAAAACATAAAAGTTTCACGGGAGGACACACAGCACCACAATCTCATGCCACATCCCCAGTCTACAGTCTCACAATAAGGCAAAATAAGCTCATCCTCTAGAGATACCCCCAACTGTTTGTGAAATGTCACACAACATTTTTCTGCTCCGTGGAAGCGCATGGGTATTTAGCTAATATACCAATATTCTTATTTTTTGTAAGCTCATCCTCTAAAGAACTTTGGGTTAATCGGGCTTGGCCTGAATTAAATTTTGTGACCGGGGTAGCTATTGTGTCCCACTATTGAGGTGCAACCTTCCAAATAAAAGAAGCGACTGCACTAAAACAAAAATAGAGTTGTACACCACAAACATGCAATTGCAACAATTACAGAACAAAAGAGAGACAAAAACAAATAAATTTCATTACATAAAAACGATGGGGGTGTCAACTGAATTTTGATTGCATGTGAGAACCTATGCCTACTTTTACTTTATATATCTGTCCATGTTGGAAATCATGAAATTTTATGTCATTTTACCCTTGCGCCTCTAACACTAGTTGTTTATTAATTTACAAAAAAACACAACTAATGGAAGCAACCTCGTTCTATGCATAAACTCTGTAATGTCAATGGCATTGCAAACAACTTTTCGTTGTATCGAAGCATGGCGTGAAAATAAAACAGGAGTTTGTTTTTCTAGATAAAATGCTTGTAAGTAACTTGTAATATCGGGAGGCGGCGATTTGGCTCATAGGTGCATCTGCACCTATTACGTAATTGTTTTTTTTAGTTTTTTCTCAAAATGTCAAAAATTTACAGAAAATTAATCGGATGTGCATTAGAACACTATGTGTTAGCACAAAAAATGGATCCGTGAAAAAACATTTTTTGTGACATGTGAAAAAAAGACAAACAAATGACTCGTATAAAAACATTTTGTTGCGTCCGGATTTGTCTTTTTGCACATGTCACAAAAATTTTTTCTTCACTTAATTTTGTGCTAACAATAAAATGTCTTCACATATATGCGAATTTTTTGACATTTTCAAAATTGTTTTTTTTTTGGGTAGTGGGTGCATCTGCACCTACTACCCAAAGTGGATTTCCCGTAATATCGTTGCTATTTTACAGACTAATTTCTCTGCAGTGCATAGAGTAGCATCTCGACCCACCCAACCCTGTCCCTTCTTTATTTACCCCGGACCATTTGACCGCTAACCAATTGTAGTCCGTTTTGTTTGTGTGGAATGAACACATCATTCAGTTCGGCAGACAGAGTACCAAACCAATAATTCCTCGAGCACCTGAGATAATACGATGTGGCTGCTGCTGGTAGGAGCTCTATTTTTTCCCTCATTTAGAAGAGGGAAACTGTACAATCAACCGACGATTGACTATGAACTTGCAAGAAGCAAGGAAACACGAAACACCAGAAAGTAAAGGCATTCTTGCTTCAGCCATGAGGCTGAGATCATCTCTTGCTAACGCAACAATCTGAGTGGCATGTTTTGAAATGCCCCTGAAGTGCCCCTTTCCATAAACATCTCTTGCTTCTCTCTTTTGAAATGCCCCTGAAGTCAAGCATGTTTGTTTCTTTTTCAGCTCAACTGAGACTCAAGGGGCACAAGTGCGACGTTGATTCCATCATTGTCGAAAAGGTAAGGAGGTGAATCCCACATCTCAAGATTAGAGGCGCTGAGATTAGACCAAACCTCCTGAGCAAAAGGGCAATGTAGTGTGAGGTGAGCCGCAGGATCAACTAGTGTGCGTATGGACCATCTATCCAGGGACTCAAGACGATGAACAACTAACCGAACTCATGTATTTGTAATGCATGTCAAAGACTATGTGGATTGATTATCTGTGTGGCTGCATCCACCTCGCACGAACTACAACAATCGTTGAACGCACTTTCCCAATGTCGCTCATTCCAAATATACGATCCAGCCCAACCAAGACCTAAATGAAAATCGAGTACGTTTAGGATGATACCACTTATAACTATATAAACATGCCTATAGAGCTATACCCTAACCAATATTGTATGTGTTCCTCTAAGAAGAGATAAATATAGTTGGAATTGAACTGTGTTGTAGGAAAATGATAAGAAGAGAGGAGATCCACTCGAGCCATGTATAGGCCAAAAAGTAGGAAAATCAAGTACTTGAAACAAATGAATGAGGTTGTACATGGTAGATGAGATAATTCAGGACAATTGACAGGGGCTAGGTAGAGAGGAAAGTGTCTTGGTAAGTTGTCCATCACTTCTCTTTTCAAAATTGTGGTAGCTTCCACTTAAATTTTATTGTACGAGAAAATTATATGACTAATAACTCATACAAATACACTGTTTCTTGAGAGAGGGAGAGAATAATCTCTTGGCTCAAATTTTAACAGAGCGCAAAAGGTCACCAAAAAATGCCTAGGAGGCGATTATAGCAATCACGTGATAATCACACATAGATATTTAGTTTTCAATAGCTCAACAAAATATATTTTAAAATTAATATATTGGATCTAAATCATGAGTTTAGTCTAACGTGTTAAAAATGATCTAAGACCTGGTCTCATTAGTATCAAAACCAATCACAACAATATAAACAATACTTAACAAAATTTTCCTTACTAACCGTATTATCGACAAATTTCACGTAGGTCTAGGCTAGTAATGACTCGATTGAAAAAATCTGACGCAGATTCAGACTAGGCATCCGCATAGACAACTAACAAAATGCAACGAAAATCATCACTCTTGTTACACAAATGAAAGTTATATAAAAAATCCCAACACAATATAGGAAACATATAAACCATGAATTTGACACCCGATAAAATACCTCTGAATTGACTTTTAAGCCGAATCCAGCTCCAACAAAAATTCTAGCCCACACAAAGATTAATTTAATGAGTTACCTCGTGTTAGGCCCGAATAACGATCCGGCTCAGGTCATTAGCTTGAACTCGTTAAGATCGTTAATTTGATCATGTATAAAGGTCATCTTAGTCTTCGACATGCATATGTTTTGCCGGGTTGGAAAAACCTTTGCTATTCAACGATGCCCTTCATTTCATTTTTTTTATCGGACTCCTAGAAGACCCGGATTTACTTCTTGATTTTGGGAAGACCCCTGAAATAATGAGATTTGTTTTGTGAGGGACTAGTTAGAAATCCAATAAATCCTTAGCGGCAAGACAAAGCCTTTTGATGTTCTGTGATTTCAATTTCTACAGTTTTTAACATGGTCTAATATTTAAATTTGTACTCTCTTTTTTGTGTGTGTGCCATTGGAGTTCCGCGAAATGAAATGAAATAGGCCCAAACAATGAACCATCAAAATAATCGTGTCAGGGAGGAAATAGTGACTCGTGAACCAAAATCTCATGGTGAATTCGCTCATCTGAGTGCCATCAGATTAATATCCTGCGAACACGGTTGATCCAAATTTTGAACTCAAAATTCACATTGTTCTTAAAAAATGAGAAAAATCAGGACATCATATATTTTCTATTAAATATTGTAGGAAAGTTTTGTTTCATTTGGATAAATGATTTAATTGTGTTTTACGTTCTGATTTCAAAACATAATTAAATCATAAATCGTTATCTATACGAAACACAAAATTCATAATACGTAAGTAACTTGTATGATGTACTGTGTTTTTTTATTTTTTATGGACGGTTTGAGTTTTGAGTTTAAATTTAGATCAACTATGTCCGTGGATCTTAATCTGGTGACACATCGCAGTGAGGTTTTGTGAACCTTCACAAAATCACTGAATTTATGTCCGAGCAAGAATAGTTTAAGCTTCAAAAAGTGAATCAAGAGCGGACACGGCGTATCGGGTCTCAGGTGCGGATGCACCCCTTATGTAAAATATATTTATTTTTTCGAAGTATCAGAATATTTCAAATAAAATTTCAGATGTACATCATGACATTTTGTTAACACCAAAAAAAGCGAAGAAAAGGTATTTTATTACGACCTGTGCAAAAAACACACAAAAATTGTGTGCAAAGTCATTTTGAAAACCCTGAATTTGCCTCTTTTTTTCCATAGCCCACGAAAAATATCTCTTCTTTACGAAACCTTTTGCGTTTAACATAAAATGCCATTTGGTGTATTAGAAATTTTATTTGGATTGACATTTAGAAACATATTTTTTACGCAGTGGGTGCATACGTGTGAGGATTTCCGGTCAGAGGGCTCGCTGACTCGGAGGAGTAGCACAGAAGAAAAAAGGGCGAGGTGAATTTCTCGTGCTTGTCTCTTCCACTTGTTGGTTTCCCGTGCCGCCTAGTATTAAAGACCCAGCTCAGCTGGCTGCCCCCACGCGGTGCTCGCGGCCGTATTGGTGCCACGGATAGAGAGAAGAGAGCGAGAGACAAGGCGGCCGGGCGGCGCGCCTCCGGTCTTCTTCCTTGCTCATCGTCCTCCTCTCTCTCCTACCCACCGAATCTGATCGGCAGATTCCGCTGACGAGGCCGCTTCTCCCGTCTGTCTCGGTACGTCTGAAAACCTCCCCCTTCTCCGGGCGTCCCGCGCGCATTACCTCGTTCATACGCATTGCTCCAGCTATCGGTGGTCGCCGGAGCCGGACCGCCGGAGCAGTTGTTGTTGTCCGGCGTGAATCCTGTGGCGATTTCTGATCTCTCGGTGGCCGCTGAACTGTTCCCCCTTGGCGTGTTCTGACCTGTCGGTGGTTGTTGCATTAGCTCGCTTCAGTCTTGCTGCTTGATCTTGGAGGGAAAATGTTTTTCATTTGTTGCATAAACAAAGAAGAACGCGATAGATTTGTTGCTTTTCTCCTGCGATCTGCATCTCGGCTGGGTACTAGGATTCCATAGTTTTGTCTTGAGATCTTCGTAATCATCTGTGTTCTCTTTCTGTCAGCAGAATGGAGACCTCGGCGGCGCCCAATGCCGCCGCCTCCCCGCCCGCGCAGCCGCGGCTGCTACCGGACTTCCTCCAGTCGGTGCGGCTCAAGTACGTGAAGCTGGGTACCACCACCTGATCTCCCACGGCATGTACCTGCTGCTGTCGCCGCTCATGGCCCTCGTCGCCGTGCACCTCTCCACCGTGTCCCCCGGCGACCTCGTCGACCTGTGGGAGCAGCTCGCTACAACCTCATCTCCGTGCTCACCTGCTCCACGCTCCTCGTCTTCCTCTCCACCTTCTACTTCCTCACCCGCCCCCGCCCCGTCTACCTCGTCGACTTCGCCTGCTACAAGCCGGAGCCGAGCGCCGGTGCACGCGCCAGACCTTCATGCGCTGCTCCGAGGCCACCGGCTCCTTCACCGACGCCAACCTCGACTTCCAGCGCAAGATCATCGAGCGGTCCGGGCTCGGCGAGGACACCTACCTGCCCCCCGCCGTGATCCGGGTGCCCCCCAACCCGTGCATGGACGAGGCGCGCAAGGAGGCCAGCAATGTCATGTTCGGCGCCATCGACCAGCTGCTCGAGAAAACGGGGTCAGGCCCAAGGACATCGGCGTCCTCGTCGTCAACTGCAGCCTGTTCAATCCCACGCCGTCGCTGTCGCCATGGTCGTGAACCACTACATGCTGAGAGGCAACATTGTCAGCTACAACCTCGGAGGGATGGGCTGCAGCGCCGGGCTGCTGTCCATCGACCTCGCCAAGGATCTGCTGCAGGTGCACCCCAACACGTACGCGCTGGTCATCAGCATGGAGAACATCACCCTCAACTGGTACTTCGGGAACGACCGCTCGATGCTCGTGTCCAACTGCCTGTTCCGGATGGGCGGCGCGCGATCCTGCTGTCGAACAGGCGTTCCGACCGGCGGCGGTCCAAGTACGAGCTGGTGCACACGGTGCGCACGCACAAGGGCGCCGACGACAAGTGCTTCGGCTGCGTGACGCAGGAGGAGGACGGGGCCGGCAAGGTGGGCGTGTCGCTCTCCAAGGACCTCATGGCGGTGGCCGGGGACGCGCTCAAGACAACATCACGACGCTGGGCCCGCTGGTCTCCCGTTCTCGGAGCAGCTGCTGTTCATGGCCACCCTGGTGGCCAAGAAGGCGTTCAAGATGAAGATCAAGCCCTACATCCCGGACTTCAAGCTGGCATTCGAGCACTTCTGCATCCACGCCGGCGGCCGCGCCGTGCTGGACGAGCTGGAGAAGAACCTGGACCTGACGGAGTGGCACATGGAACCGTCGAGGATGACGCTGTACCGGTTCGGCAACACGTCCAGCAGCTCGCTCTGGTACGAGCTGGCCTACAGCGAGGCCAAGGGCAGGATCAGCCGGCGTGACAGGATCTGGCAGATCGCCTTCGGCTCCGGGTTCAAGTGCAACAGCGCCGTCTGGAAGGCACTGCGCACGGTGAACCCGGAGACGGAGAAGAACCCATGGATGGACGAGATCGACAACTTCCCCGTAGAAGTTCCCAAGATCTCAAAGGTTGGAAACCCATGATGAAAGAATTTGCCTGTCTGATCATGTGGTGATCGGCATCGCCAGTGCCAGATCAGCACCAAGTTTGTTCACCATCCATCTCGTGGTTCCATCGATCTTTTCACATGTACTTCAGTCGTAGCATCTGCGGTGGGGAGGGACCTAAGCTAAATTTGAGGCCCTGTTTGTTTGGATTCAATGTAATGTTAGATGATACAGTTAGGTAGAATGGGTTTAGTGGTGGCCTGCCATGTCATGTTTATTCAGATTGCTTTTTGGTTGAGGAAAATAAACTGATGTTTCATATCAGATTCATCTTCCACATGATTGCCATTCATCATTTGTGGGTCAAATCGAAACTTTCATCTCCTCCAGTGGTGTGGTCACATTATATCGTCATGTCGATGCATTATATCTCCTTGTGCTGGATTTGTTGGACCGTTCTTCAGAGCTTGTCTGCCGTTTAATGCGATGAACTGGTGCTCATGATGTACAGTAATGTTTAAGCTGCCGTGGATAATTTCAGGACGCGAGTGGTTACAGCTGGGACCCCGCCCTTCCCGGTTGCTGCTCCCTAAGAGCATCTTCAAATGGCCGCCCAAAGGCTTCCGGACAAACCTATTGGGAGCTGTCCGGAAGTCCTGTCGCATTTGGGCGCCGTCGCTCCACACTCGCGCCGCCAAAAACGGCCGTCCAATTTTTTTCCCCAATTCTGCTGTCAAGATTTTACGAATTCAAATCACAAATGGTTAGAAATTCAGAGTTTTAGCCACATTCGGCCACAAATGCAAGTGTTTTTGCCGCCAAATTATAGATCCAAAATATGCCGCCAACAAATGCCGCCAAAATACGTCGAGAGATTTCGTTACCCGGCGTCTGATTGCCGCTGCCACCGGCAGGTCTAGAAGTCCTTGGGCTGGCGCACGTAGCCGTCGCCGGGCTGGGTCATGTCGGGGTCCTCATCGTCGACGACGCCAGCCCCGGGCGTGCCGTTCTCGCCGTTCTGGGGCGGCTGAACGAGCCCGAGCTCCTGCAGGATCGCGGCACGATACATGTCGTGCGCCGCCCTGGCCAGCGGATCCATTTTGGAGATGTCGGCCGTCAAGATCATGAAGTCCTGGCTCCGCTTCTTGACGACGGCTTTCTTCTGCTCGACGTCGATCCTGACGTCGGCCTTCTGCATCAAGGTCACCCACCTTGCGTTGTTCTCATCGCGCCGCAAGATCGAGTTGGAGCAGACGTCGGCGAGGACCTTGTCGATGAAAGACTGCACCCTGTCCGTCTTAGCCGCCGCAACCAAGGTTGCTTTCGCCTTCTTGTGCCCTGTTGGACGCCCCTCTGAGTTTTGCAGATCGGCGCTGGTGTCGCCGAGTCCCTTCTTGTTCAACGTCCGGCGGTGCGCCTTCCATTTCTCGCAATTTTGGAGAAGCTTGTAGCAATGCATCAACTTGAAGTCTTTCTCCTTGTTGAGCGACTTGTACAAAAGAAGGGCGTCGACAAGCTGCAACAAAGCAAGCCGATCACAAACAAAGCCGGCCGATCGACGAGAACACAATAAGGGGATTGCGCCGCGCGTCTGTTTACCTGATCCGCCGGGGCCTTCCCACTCTCCGGTCGATCGACGATGTTCTCATGGCAGCTGTGGAACTTGTTGATGATGCCCTGAACAATGCGCCACCTATGATCTATGGCACCTTGGTCGCGCACCATGTTCACCTTATAGAAGTCCTTGGTGTGCCGGCGCTCGTCGAACTCTTCCTTGACCCGCCTCCAGTAGGCGCCGCTGGTCTGGTTTGTACCGGTCAGCACGCCGGTGGTGACGAACTTCCATGACTCGACCATGCACTCGTCCTCCTTGGTCGTCCAAACATGTCGCGACTGCCCTTCATCTTCGTCGCAGCGTGCTCGCCAACCATAGCCGCGGTCACCACCGCCTCCTCTTTGATCTCCTCGTCGGCGTCCTCGTCCTCCTCGTAGTACACCTCGTCCTCGTCGAACTCGTCATCGTCGTCCGCCTCCAGGCCGTCAAGATCGACATTCGCCGCCCCGGCCGTCGCCGTTGATTAGGTCGGCCATGAGTTTGGAGGTCTCCTACACACACAAAACAACGCCGGTAGTCACGACTCGCTTATGCGTCTACGGTACGTACCATGCCATCCAAAAGACGGCCTCATATGTCGTCGTATGAAACAACAGATGCCTAGGGTAGGCTTATGTTTGGGGCCGATGGACGCTAGAGGATTCGGAGAGGGATAGCCCACTGAAGAGCGCACACAGAAGAATAGATCAACACGGGGATTTACCCTGCTTCGAGGCTCTCGTGAGAGATAAAACCCCTACTGCGGCATCTAGCCTATTTGGTGTATTTTCCTCTCGGATATGGTGAAAGAGCATGTGTTGCCCCATGTGTGGTTTTGGTAATTAATGACAATCTCTATGGACTAATGTTTGCATTGAGATATCTTTATAGATCGAGTCCATGAAGAAGTTTGGAGTTCATGTGTTGGACTCTAGAAGAGTATATGATGACCAAGGTTCTATCCAAGGATTTATATATGAAGAATGGTCATGTGTAGAGATGAGCTTATTGCAAGCATGGCTTGGAAAAGAAGATTGAGTGAACTTCATGTTTATCTCCAAGCCATCATCTATATCAAGAGAAGTATATGAAGCGCAAGTGGATACATGAAGACGGAGATTAGCGAGGCTCTCCCATAATGGTGTATGGGGGAGCATTTAGAGATGTCTTCATCAAGCATGAGCTAGCAAGCGCAAATCAAGAAAAGTGGTCCACTTGAAGAGATCAAGATCGTCATCATCTAGCTCAAGTGGAATGCGCAAGGCAAAGGTATGATCTTAATAGGGTTTCTATTTTACCGGTCTCATGGTGTTAGTGGGAGACCGGGTTATAGGATAGATGCCGTACTATCAAGAGGGGCTCTCAAGTGAGTAACTTGATCGCATGTTTGTGGAGAGCTCAAACCTTTGCATACTTGGCATCATCATCTTTCTTGGTTCTTATTTGGCCTTTATCCATGTGAGAATTTAGAGCTTGTGTTCATCTCCATACCAAGCTCTAGTTCATCAAGAACGGATTTCATTTGAATATCTTCTGATGTTTTTGATATTGGAGGTTTTACCGGTTCGTCTTTTGTAGAGAGGTCAAACTCTCCTCTTGTGTTATCCTCCTCACATGATGGACTATGATGTGTATATGCATGATCGTGTAGTGCTTGTGATTATCTTCGGAGCAAGCCCAAGATCATCGAAAACGGAGTCCGGATGAAAACTTGTTTGCATTCTCGGCTTTGGAAATATTATCGGTCCACCTCGAGATAGGATCCACACCTCCCATGTGTGACATCTCCTCCACATTTGTGACCCTTAATATTTCCACTTTTTGTAGCAAAGCATTTGTCGTTACCTTTCCAACGCAATTGGATTCATCTCATTTGGAGTTCATATGAGAAAGTTATCGCAGTTCAGGTTTCAGGATGAAATCCTGTCAGCGGTAGTACCGCCGTTTCGGGCGGTAGTACCGCTGGCCCTGGGCTGGGAAGCCTCAGCGGCAGTACCGCTCCCAGTACCGCCGAGATTCATCTTCGGACGGGCGGTAGTACCGCTGGCCCTGGGCTGGGAAGCCTCAGCGGCAGTACTGCTCCCAGTACCGCCGAGATTCATCTTCGGACGCAATGTGCGGTACTGGCAGCGGCACTGCCAGCGGTAGTACCGCCCGGGGTTTCTTGCGCAGCCCGAAGCGGCGGTAGTGCCGCCCGCACTACCGCCAAATGTGGCCTCTGGGGCCCATGTGCGGCAGTACCGCCCGGAGCTGCGGTACTACCGCTGGCTCGGGCTGAAGGGCGCGTTCTGCGCCTGTTTTGACCGCAGCGCAGGAGGCGCCAACGGTAGTACCGCCCGGCGCAGCGGTACTACCGCTGGCTCGGGCTGGAGCAGCCAACGGCTCCTTTTTGGGGGAACCTATTTAAGGGGCTTTCTTCCCCAACGGTTCCCCAATCTTCTTGAGCTCGTTTTTCTCTCTCCTCCGTTGTTGCAAAGCTCGAAACTACAAGATCTCCCAATCCCTCCACCCAAACTCGTTGATCTTTGGAGGATTGGAGGAGAAGACCTAGATCTACATTTCCACCGAGACGTTTCTCCTCTAAGTGAGTGGAACCCTTTCGATCTAGTTCTTGAAGTTCCATTTGTTGTGTTCTTCTTTGTTCTTCCTCTCTTCTCCCCCACAAGCATTTGTTGCTTTTGGTGGGATTTGGGAGTGAAGGACTTGAGCACTTCTTGTGTTCTTGCCTTTGCTTTTGTGCATAGGTTTGCCTTTGCTTTTGTGCATAGGTTTGCTCTCTCCACGAGGATTCGTGGAAGTGAAGATTGTGAGCTTGTTACTCTTGGGTCGTTGGACCCTAGACGGTGTTCTTGTGACCTTTTGTGGTCAACGCCTTTTGTGGCGAGTGGCGCCTTTTGTGGCGTTGCAAGGCCTTTTGTAGCCGCTTGGGAGCTCCCAATCCTTTTGTGGGTTGTGCCTCAAGTTTGTTGTAAGGGACTCGATTTTCGCCCAAAAGGAAATCAATAGTGGAAGGTGAACCGAGCTTTTGTGCGAGGTTCATCGGAGTATAGGGTGAGGCCTTTTGTGGCATCTTGAGTTTGATACTCACACCCCTCCAACGAGACGTACTCCCCTAAAAAGGAGGAACTCGGGAATACATCGTCGTCTCCACGTGCCTCGGTTATTTCTATACCCGAGCTCTTTACTTATGCACTTTACATTGTGATAGCCTTCGAGCTTGAAGTATCATATCTTGCTATCACCTTGTTAGTTGTCTTGCTTAGCATAAGTTGTTGGTGCACATAGGTGAGCCTAATTTATTTAGGTTGTTGGCTTGTTAATTTAAACACCTAGTTTTATTCCGCAATTAGCGAGCCTAAACCGGAAAAGTTTTAAACGCCTATTCACCCCCCCCCCCCCTCTAGGCGACATCCTTGTCCTTTCATATGGGTTGGTACAAATGCTCCTCGAGCTGTGTGAACGCAGCCTGTAAGAGGCTTGCTTTAGCTAAGGGGAGAGAACTCATGGGAGCAAGGGATAAAGAATGAGTCCAAGGGGCTAATGAGCCCGTGCCTGGCTGCCTCGCCTCTTCCCCCTGGTGCCCTTTATATAGGTGCCCAGGGGACAAGCGAGAGGACAAGCAAACAAACAATATTGTGCATTGTACACTGTAGCTGACATGACTACTGGGGTTTTGTCAACACCGTTCCGGTGTCATGGTGCTGTCCCATCCTGCGCACTGTAGCCACGCTTGGCCATGCCCTGGATAGGCATGGCATGTCTTGTCCGTGCCCTTGATCTTGTCTTCTTGCGCGTGTCTTCGGGATATTCCTGTCTCCTTCTTCTTATCTTCTCCTGGGAAAGGTGATTAGCATCTAGTACCCGTCGAGGTTGACCGCTGGAGTCGAGGCCGAGGCAGGGAACCGGAGGAGGGCGCTGTGACCGGCGCAACGATCCCGCAGTGGACGTCTCGGCAGAAGTGGTGATCCAGCCGGGGCGTTGGCCGATGGAGACCTCGGCAGGAAGCAGTCGTACAAGAGACCTGCCTGGGAGCGACATCGTCCTGGGAGCAGCTCGCTCGGTGCGCCCCAGCCCGACAGGAAACGATGTCGGCCTGGTTTACCTCGGCCTGGGAACGGTAATCCGAATTGGTAGCTCGGCCCAACCGAAGCTGGAGGGGCATCTCGGCCTCCTGGGCAGCTTGGCCTACTCCGAGGCGGAGTATCCCGGCCTGCTCCGAGGTGAAGATATTTTGGCCCGCTCCGAGATAGGAGAGCTCGGCCCGCTCCAGGATGGAGCTGCGCCGGTCCGCCCGAGGCTGGGGCCAGACTCGGCCCAGCCGAAGGTGTGCTGTCTCGGCCCATCCGAGGCTTTGCTATCTCGGTCCAATAAAAGGTAAACTCGGGCTGTGCAGCGGATATCTCGGCCTGGGAAGCTGATATCTCGGCCCAGGCTATGTTTTGCTGCCGTTTGTTTATCTTTTATCCGTTTAATCTCTGTCTCTCTCCTCTACTAACTCCGTAAAATCATTAAACTTGGGGTACCCGGGGTTACATCCCCGACATCATACCTGCAGGGGTTCCGTGTGGTCGGCGGTGATTCCGTCGATCACATGGGAGGCGTCGGCGTCGAATGAAAGGCTTCGACCGGCCTGCGCTTTCGTCTGTTCAGCGGGGTGCCTCTGCAACGCCGGCGATGACAGATCGAGGGGGCGGTTCAGATCGACCCAAAAGAAGAGAAGATGATGGTGGGGTCGAAGACGCCGTGGTGCTGGCTGTCGGTGTACTCGGGGGGTGAACCTAGAGCGAGGAGTGCCGGCGGCGGCGCTTTCGGCGAAGAAAGATGAATTCGACGGAGAGCCGCCGATCTTGCATCGAAGAGTGGCGACGCTCTCTTGGCTGCCCCCCAAAGCGTATGCCTGGTTCAAGGCCGTGAGATTCTTATTGATGGTGCCGAGGCCCTTTGCCGTCAATGGCGGGGCCGGGTCGAGCACCTTCCTAGCTTTCGCCGCCGCACGCCGCCCGCTACGGCTCTACGTCCCCAATCGGCGCCGGAGACGTTCGAGCTCCCAATCGGTCTCTAACATCGACTTCGGCTTCTCCGCGGGCAGCGGGGGCTTGCGCTTAACGCCGAGCGTCTTCTTCGCCGTCGTCGCCTTCTTCTTGGTCTTCCCCTTCTCCTTGGGCACGACCGTCGGCGCCATGGAATCCGATCCGGCGCGGCGGCAGGGCATGGTTTTTCTTTTTGGCGGGAGGGATGGCGGAAGAACTGGCGCGAGATTTAGTATTTTGGGGGAAAATGGGGGGAGGAGCCGGCATTTATTGCAAGCGCCGTCTCACTGCCAGGCGTTTACCGAAATTAGATGTCAACAGCCTGAGCTGGATTGACATAGGCATATCTCATATGTCGGTTTTTGGCCACTCTGGGCGTTTACCGACATTAGATGTCAACAGCCTGAGCTGGATTGACATAGGCATATCTCATATGTCAGTTTTTGCCACTTTGGGATTTTACCAACATCAGATGTCAACAGCCTGAGCTAAATTGACATGGATATATCTCATATGTCGGTTTTTGGCCACTCTGGGCGTTTACCGACATTAGATGTCAACAGCCTGAGCTGAATTGACATAGGCATATCTCATATGTCGGTTTTTGGCCACTCTGGGCGTTTACCGACATTAGATGTCAACAGTCTGAACTGGATTGACATAGGCATATCTCATATGTCGGTTTTTGCCACTCTGGGCGTTTACCGACATTAGATGTCAACAGTCTGAGCTGGATTGACATAGACATATCTCATATGTCGGTTTTTGCCACTTTGGGCTTTTACAACCATCAGATGTCAACAGCCTGAGCTGAATTGACATGGACATATCTCATATGTCGGTTTTTGGCCACTCTGGGCGTTTACCGACATTAGATGTCAACAGTCTGAGCTAGATTGACATAGGCATATCTCATATGTCAGTTTTTGCCACTTTGGGCTTTTACCAATATCAGATGTCAACAGCCTGAGCTGAATTGACATGGACATATCTCATATGTCGGTTTTTGGCCACTCTGGACATTTACCGACATTAGATGTCAATAGCTTGAGCTGGATTGATATAGGCATATCTCATATGTCGGTTTTTGGCCACTCTGGGCGTTTACCGACATTAGATGTCAACAGTCTGAGCTAGATTGACATAGGCATATCTATATGTCGGTTTTTGCCACTTTGGGCTTTTACCAACATCAGATGTCAACAGCCTGAGCTGAATTGACATGGACATATCTCATATGTCGGTTTTTGGCCACTCTGGGTGTCAACAGCCTGAGCTGGATTGACATAGGCATATCTCATATGTCGGTTTTTGGCCACTCTGGGGGTTTACCGACATTAGATGTCAACAGTCTGAGCTGGATTGACATAGGCATATCTCATATATTGCCTTTGGCAAACCAACATAAACGGTGATTCGGAGATATCGCACGATGCCATGATACTTTGGCCAACCGAGATAAACAGCGATCTGCAGATATTGCACGATGCCATGATACTTTGGCAAACCAACATAAACTGTGATCTGGGATATGGAATGATGCTGTTATACCGTGGCAAACCGAAATAAACGGCGATCTGGAGAATACCGATAATGCTACGATATCTTGGGTGACTTGAGATAACCAATATAACCATGATCTTGCTGATGAATATTCTCTCGATAAAACCGATACCACCTTTCAACGTTAGTTTAAGCACATATATATTGAATATTTAATGGAACAGCAACCCTACTTAACAGAGGAAACTGACTATAGCATACGACATCAATTAAATCTAGCAGCAGAACTGTGCACGAGGAAGCAGACTTGGTTTCAACCGAGTCCCCGAGTCACTCTACAGATCTAGGAGAAAAAGCAGAACTGACTGGCCGGCCAGTCCCCGGGTCAAGACATCTCACTCCCGGGGAAAAACAACTAAGCAAGACATAAAAGAGGGGGCAGTCCCCGAGCACTATTTGAGACTATCTAAAAGTGTAATACATATATATAATTGATACTCACGATGTAGTGTTGTTGGAGCAGTTGAGGAAGATGCTTACGCCGGCCTGGACACCGGAATATCGACCTAGGCCACAAATATCTCGGTTTGAGCCACCTGTATGTTGGATTTGACCAACACATGTCAGATTTCCCAAGCTCAATTCGGATTTCCCAAGCTTAACTCGGATTTCCCAAGCTTAACTCGGATTTTCCAACCTTATCTCGGATTTCCAAGCCTTATCTCGGATTTCCAAGCCTTAACTCGGATTCCCAAGCTTAACTCGGATTTTCCAACCTTATCTCGGATTTCCAAGCCTTAACTCGGATTTCCCAACCTTATCTCGGATTTCCAAGCCTTAACTCGGATTTCCAAGCTTAACTCGGATTTCCCAACCTTATCTCGGATTTCCAAGCCTTAAATCGGATTTCCAAGCTTAACTCGGATTTTTCAAGCTTAACTCGGATTTTCCAACCTTGTCTCGGATTTTCAAGCCTTAACTCGGATTTCCCAACCTTATCTCGGATTTCCAAGCTTAACTCAGATTTCCCAAGCTTAACTCAGATTTTCTAACCTTATCTCGGAGTTCCAAGCCTTAACTCGGATTTCCCAACCTTATCTCGGATTTCTAAGCCTTAACTCGGATTTCCCAAGCTTAACTCGGATTTCCCAACCTTATCTCGGATTTCCAAGCCTTAACTCGGATTTCCCAACCTTATCTCGGATTTCCAAGCTTAACTCGGATTTCCCAAGCTTAACTCGGATTTTCCAACCTTATCTCGCATTTCCAAGCCTTATCTCGGATTTCTAAACTTAACTCGGATTTTTCAACCTTATCTCGGATTTCTAAGCCTTAACTCGGATTTTCCAGGGTATCCTGGATTTCCAGGGTATCTCGGATTTCTAGGGTATCTCAGATTTCCAGCACACCTCGGATTTCCAGGGTATCTCGGATTTCCAGGATGTCTCGGATTTCCAGGGTATCTTGGATTTGAACTTTAGCCAACTCGAGAATGAGTTAACACCCGGGGACGATGCCGAAGTCGTGTCCCCGAGTCATCAGGTCCCGTCCAGATAGAACTCAAGACAGCGCCACCGAGACTTGTTGATGATGACCGTTGGTGGAGGCTGCGCCAGCCTCAGCTCACAGCAGCAGGCTAGAGCGCGGGGGACAATGGTGATGTCGAGTCCCCGCGTTGATGAAGAAGGTCTCGTCCGGATTTGATCCAGCAAGCGCCACTGTCAGCCCCACGGTGGGCGCCAACTGTTGTCGTATGAAACAACAGATGCTTAGGGGTAGGCTTATGTTTGGGGCCGATGGACGCTAGAGGATTCGGAGAGGGATAGCGCATTGAAAAGCGCACACATAAGAACAGATTAACACGGGGATTTACCCTGTTTCGGGGCTCTCGTGAGAGATAAAACCCCTACTGTAGCATCTAGCCTATTTGGTGTATTTTCCTCTCTGGATATGGGTTGGTACAAATGCTCCTCGAGCTGTGTGAACGCGGCATGTAAGAGGCTTGCTCTAGCTAAGGGGAGAGAACTCATGGGAGCAAGGGAGAAAGAATGAGCCCAAGGGGCTAATGAGCCCATGCCTGGCTGCCTCGCCGCTTCCCCCTGGTACCCTTTATATAGGTGCCCAGGGGACAAGTGAGGGGACAAGCAGACAAAGAATATTGTGCACTGTACACTGTAGCTGACATGACTACTGGGGTCTTGTCAACACCGTTCCGGTGTCATGGTGCTGTCCCATCCTGCGCACTGTAGCCACGCTTGGCCATGCCCTGGATAGGCATGGCCTGTCTTGTCCGTGTCCTTGATCTTGTCTTCTTGCGCGTGTCTTCGGGATCTTCCTGTCTCCTTCTTATCTTCTCCTGGGAACGGTGGTTAGCATCTAGTACCTGTCGAGGTTGAGCGCTGGAGTCGAGGCCGAGGCAGGGAACCAGAGGAGCGCGCAGTGACCGACGCAACGATCCCGCAGTGGACGTCTCGGTAGAAGTGGCGATCCAGCCGGGGCGTTGGTCGATGGAGACCTCGGCAGGAAGCAGTCGTACAAGAGACCTGCCTGGGAGCGACATCGGCCTGGGAGCAGCTCGCTCGGTGTGCCCCAGCCCGACAGGAAACGATGTCGGCCTGGTTTACCTCGGCCTGGGAACGGTAATCCGAATTGGTAGCTCGGCCCAACCGAAGCTGGAGGGGCATCTCGACCTCCTGGGCAGCTTGGCCTGCTCCGAGGCAGAGTATCCCGGCCTGCTTCGAGGTGAAGATATTCCGGCCCGCTCCGGGATAGGAGAGGTCGGCCCGCTCCGGGATGGAGCTGCGCCGGTCCGCCCGAGGCTGGGGCCAGACTCGGCCCAGCCGAGGGTGTGCTGTCTCGGCCCATCCGAGGTTGTGCTGTCTCGGCCCATCCGAGGCTTTGCTATCTCAGTCCAATAAAAGGTAAACTCGGGCTGTGCAGCGGATATCTCGGCCTGAGAAGCTGATATCTCGGCCCAGGCTATGTTTTGCTACCGTTTGTTTAACTTGGGGTACCCGGGGTTACATCTCCGACATCATACCTGCAGGGGTTCCGTGTGATCGGCGGTGATTCCGTCGATCACATGGGAGGCGCCGGCGTCGAATGAAAGGCTTCGACCGGCCTGCGTGTTCGTCTGTTCGGCGAGGTGCCTCTGCAACGCCGGCGATGACAGATCGACGGGGCGGTTCAGATCGACCCAAAAGAAGGGAAGATAATGTTGGGGTCGAAGCCGCCGTGGTACTGGCTGTCGGCGTACTCGGGGTGAACCTGGAGCGAGGAGTGCCGGCGGCGGCGCTTTCGGCGAAGAAAGATTAATTCGACAGAGAGCCACCGATCTTGCATCGAAGAGTGGCGACGCTCTCTTGGCTGCCCCCCAAAGCGTATGCTTGGTTCAAGGCCGTGAGATTCTTGTTGATGGCGCCGAGGCCCTTTGCCGTCAATGGCGGGGCCGGGTCGAGCAGCTTCCTAGCTTTCGCCGCCGCACGCTACGGCTCTGCGTCCCCAATCGGTGCCGGAGACGTTCAAGCTCCCAATCGGTCTCCGACATCGACTCCGGCTTCTCCGCGGACGGCGGGGGCTTGCGCTTAACGCCGAGCGTCTTCTTCGCCGTCGTCGCCTTCTTCTTGGCCTTCCCCTTCTCCATGGGCACGGCCGTCGGCGCCATGGAATCCGATCCGACGCGGCGGCAGGGCAGGGTTTTTCTTTTTGGTGGGAGGGATGGCGGAAGAACTGGCGCGAGATTTAGGATTTTGGGGGGAAATGGGGGAGCCGGCATTTATTGCGAGCGTCGTCTCACTGCCAGGCGTGGCCCGCGTGTCGGGAGCGGCCGTTTCATAGTGTTCCCAAGTTGAGGGCGTGGGCTGGGCGTGCCGGACACAAAACTGGGACGCGCCGGACCGAAATCAGATTTGGACGGCGCGAGTGGGGGAAAATGTGTCCGGCACGCCCCAAAGCCCTTTGGTCGGCCATTTGGGCACCCCGACTGGAGATGCTCTAACGCTTCTAAAAATTATGGAACAGATCACTGCGTTTTGCATTTTGTTAAATTTGGATATAGATGTGAAGATCAGCCAGAGTCGATGAAAAATTGCATGTCAATTCATTCAGATGTGCAGTAAAAGGTTGGCCCAGAAATGTACAAATGCATTCATGTAACCGATATTATTTTGGAAGGCAAGTGTGCGCTGCGGCAGTCAGAGAGCGCCGGACTCTGCTGCAATCTGGGGGAGAAGGACGCTGTGATCGATCGCAGGGCGTAAATGGCAATGCAGAAGCCTTACAAGATCCTGTAAAACCACGTGAGGCCGATAAGGGTACTGTTTGCTCATAGGGAACGAACCCATGCTGGCCGTCGATGCCATAAATCACAAGAGTTTATGTCCTCGCGACAGATGCCAGTTGAGGTAGTAACACTTATTTTACATGTCCTATGAGCACGCATTTCATCTAGGGGCGTCGCTCTTCTCCTTGCGGGCACCCTGTGGAATCTTCGTCACCCTTTTCGGCTCGGAGCAAGCTATCCGGGTGAAGAGGAAGAGCTTGACTCTATCTGGTAGGGCCACGAGCGACGTTTTCAACGACGCTTTCCTACTTTGGGGCGTTGCCTTGAAGATCTTAATTCCATCCACTCTTCTCGATGGGCTAGGCGCACACAACTTCGCGGTCAGCGGGCAAAGTTGTGTTTCCATGTGGCGGTTTGCGTGGCAATGACAATGTTTGTGAGCAATGATCTGTCGCGGCAATGGCTTCTTAGTCGGCTCTACTCCGGCATTTCTGAGTGTCTTTGTGTTGGTCTCCCAGTTTGCAAAGTTGGAACTGTTGTGTTATCAGGTTTCTTCCTTTGACGAGTACGATGACTTGCATGGGGGTGTCCGGTGGTGAAGATCTTCTTCGCAGGTTTTGCGCATCTCCCCTCCAGAACTCATCATCAGGATTGGTGAGTGAAGAGCCACTTTGGCATAACCCGACGTAGCCTTCTCGACGCCACTTCGGGGATGCTCTTCTTGGTGGTCTTCTAGTGAAGTCGTGGTCGCGACAGAGTAGTGATGACGACACGAGGGGCAACGTCGACAATGACTCGACTCTCGATTCAGTGGTGTGTGTGTGCAGTGTGCGGGTAGCCAAGGTGGATGTACGTGCCCCCTCGTGATGGTCGTGTTCCATGACGGTCATCGAGGATGTCTATACTGGTTTTCAGACATTTTCTCGCTAATAAACTACCTTCTTCTTAGTTAATAAAAATTACAAAAAAAATTGCCTTGTTTCAAAAAAAAATGTAGCAACTCTGCAGCTGGTATGACGTGTTCTTTGATAAACTAACTTACAGTGTTCTTTGACAAACTAACTTAACAGAAGATGAAAAACAAGTGCGTGACATTCTTTTATCAGGGCTCTAAACTGTAAATATCATATGACTCGTTACCAATCATGAGTTGCAGTCCAAAATAAAAAGAATCATGCGGGTTGCACTAATCCAAACAGGGATTTCATATGGACAGGCTGCCTCGTTGGTTATAGGCCACAGGTTCGAAGGAACACATGGCGAAGCATGTGAAGCAATTCCTCGTCATGTGACAATGATCAGCAGAGCTGACCAGGAATAGCTCACGTCCTTGGCTACTCCCGTCCAATGCCAACAGTATGCTAGGGACGAGCCAACTGAACAAGAATTCACCAGCGTTTAGTCTGAACTGTCAAAATCTAGTGCTTCATGTGATGTGCTCAACCGCCTCAGAAAAGCATTCACAAATAGTTCATCTGTCATCATCACAGAACGGTGAGCAAAAACAGAATAACACAGCTGACATCTGTATAACGATTGCTATGGGCGATACATAAATTTTACTTTCTGATAACACAAGCGATGACACTAACTGCCGGATTGCTTTCCCCTTGGTTTATTCTGGCTCTTAAGATGCTACCTTAACATAGTCTACTGGAGAGGGGGCCGTACAGAAACCCACCGTTCCCTCAGGGCGGGCGAATTTTCCCCAGATGATGAGATACAAGTTGCCCTTGGTTGGCAAAGAAGCTTCAACATGAGGGACTCAAGGGCGGCGCCAAAAGACCAGGGCTCTGAAGGCAATCTCCTTGTCTCCCAATCAGCACTGACCATTGCCAGGTTTGGTGAGGACGCAATCCTACCCCTCGGTCTGCCCCTCCTTGGAAATGTGGAAGCCTTCAATTTTACGCGCAACCTCATTTACCACCGCAGCAGCCTTTGGTTTACCGTTTGCACTGGGTGCCTCACTCTCATCAGCATTGGCCGGGTTCAGCGGCCAGATCCGGATGGTGCCATCTTCTGATCCTGATGAGTATGATTCGCCAACAGGTGCGAACCGGACACAGTGAACTGGACCATGGTGGCCTTTGTTGCAGGCTGCAAAACACAAAATAGAATCAGTCCTAAATGCCACGATACCATGTGGTAGTGAAAAGGAGATACTTATTTCCATATGTAATGTGGGCTTATGAAGTAACGAGGGAAATCGTTGATTGCTCACATCAGTGCTTATTTCCATATGTAATGTGGGCTTATGAAATAACGAGGGAAATAGTTGTTTGCTCACATCAGTGGCTCATGGCCATCATGATGACCATATTGCAGCAACAGAACAATAGTGTCGATTAGCAAGAAGGCAGACTACACAAATACTTGAGACAAGGATGGGACGAAAGCTTTGACTTTGGAAAACTGGGTTTCAGCATTACAGGATAAATTGCACTTGAGAATAATAACCAGTTGTGATTTGTCAAATTATGTCATCAGAATCAGATAGTGACATCTCATATTTAAAAACAGTCCACATAAAATTAGTATTTGAAATTTAATTTTCGAATCTCAGTATAAAAAAAAGATGCAGGCAAGAAATAAAAAGCAATGGCAATAGAGTCCAATTGTACAGTCAATGAGGTGATATTACTTTGTTGTAGATATAGCAAAATCAATAAACTACTTATACTTCTTCATCCAGACCACATGTCATATGTGCAAATAGGGAAAGCAAGACTGCAAAATTGGGATTTGAACCCAGTACCACTCTCACATAACCACGTGTCATATCCATGACTCCCTGTCTTTGGTCTAGAAGCTGATTTATATTTATAGTAATTCACTTGTCTCTGTAAATTCAATTTTTTTTATTTCTGACTGGTTCCCTAGGTGACCAAATTGCTCTACAGCTCACAATAGTAAAGCTAAACAAACATATTATGCTACTGTTCTGTGGGAATGAATAACTGCACCGAAGACTCAGTCTTGCAGGAGTCAGTAGTCATTTGATTAAATATAATAACAGGCTTACCTATTTCTTCACCAGTGAAGAAATCATATACATGAACCCACATATCTTCCCCTCCGGTAATGAACTTACTCCCAGACTTTGGTTCAAGTGAAGCTGACTCCACAGTGCATGGCATGTCGTAGCTTTTAACGAGCCCAAAACTGTCGAAACACAAGAACTTGCTAAAGAATTGAACAATGCATGTGATGCAGGACAATGGTCGTACAGAAAGAACTTACTGATTTGCATCCCAAAATTTAACACTTGAACCATCAGCTGTAGTAATGAACCTGCCATCCTGGCTTACTTCTGCACTGGTGACAGGTGCCTTGGTTTCAAGAGTTTGGACAATTTTTCCACTTCTCACATCCCATAATCTGTTCACATCAATAATTAATCAGGGGAACAAGTATGCAGTAGGATTTTTTCATACTAGCTTCAAATATTAAAGATATTTTCAAGACAAACCTCACTCCACCCATATCAGTGCAGGAACTTAGAATAGACTGGTCGCTATGAAGCCAAGTAACAGTTCGCACAGAACCAGGTGCTTTGTCAAGTTCTCTTGGAGCTGCATCTGGACGATTCATATCATATACACGTAAAATCTTTTCCATGCCTCCAGTAAGCAACATGTGTGTATCCTGCAGTTGCATCACCGGTTTGATTAGGTTTAGAACTGCTTATGGAAGACAGTTCCAACTGACTGCTATAGCACACAGAGTGGTAAGAAAACAAGCACCTAATTACACAGCTTCATAGACATGATTAAATTATTCAATTAGATGGGCTGATGGATGTAATGCGACATGGTTAATGACTTAATGTACTTGTTGACTAGTCCATATTTTGTGGCAAGTTGCAAGAATAGCAATACCAAGCCTTAGTTAAGATAAGAAAGTCTGGAGGAACATAAAGGACAAGAGGAGAAGAATACAGAAGTATCATCTTATTAGAGGGGGAGGGGGTGATGGTATATAGATGTCAGAAGAGGAGGTGGAGTTAAGCTTCCAACAAGCATTACCTCGGAAAAGGCACAAGCACGTACTATATGCTTGTGCTCAAATGAATGTAGCTCATTTCCTGTCAGTGCATCCCATATTTTGCTGCAAAACGAAGTCAAATATGTTTTCAAAAGAGTAAACTATAGTCAAGAACTATTGCGGAAAAATTTCTGAGCCTATGAGCTGTATGGGACTGCCATGTTTTCTGCATAAACAAATGCTTGTGCGCAGAGTATCAGCAGACTTACATCCATAAAACAGGGAGATAATGTATTATTCATGCAGATGAATACAACATAGTTGCCTTCTTATTCGACCTATTTTTTATGTTCGGTTGTCAATGCATTATTTTATGGTTAAACAGGCGAGCAACCAACCAGTAATGTGCATTTAAGTGGATATCCCATCATAGGAAATCAGATTGGCCCACTATGCATAAAATCCACTACCCCATGGTGCACTCAAATAATATTTTGGACCTGTTCCTGAATCTTGATTTCAATCACAAAGAAGATGAAAAATCAAATGATGTTTTGTTCAGCACTTTTCAAGGTTGGCTAAGTTATGTACATATCATGGTTAAATAATTGAATATGCGTATAATTATAACAAATTAAACTAATGTAAGGATCACAAATGTAATATGCCGCTATCACATTTTTGGCATGTCGCCAGAAGGAATGCTAAAACATGAATATACATAGATATCCATCCGATCCGTATTAGCTGATACTCTGATAGAGTAGTGCAGTAGCCAGGAATATTCAAATTAATTAAACTTTGCAGGACAAATGTCATACGCTGAGAAGTCTGCAGAACCGGAGGCAGCACGAAGGGCATTTGTGTCTAGACAAGAGCTCCATACAGCACCTTTATGACCTTCAAAAGTCCCAATCCAATCTCCCGTATCACCGTTACGAAGCATAGGATTAGAGTCTGGAGACCGGAATATAAGATCTTAGTGTTAAGTGATAGTTAACACTCATGACAAGACATGCAAGAAAAAATTGTGTTTGAAAGTGAAGGTTGCACGCAAGTCGCAAAGTGGACTATAAGTAATAAGCTTAACAGGTAACAACCATCGTGTGCCAGTATTTGTACCCTTGTCTGGTAAGTGAGCACTCTGTTAGTGAATAATAGTTTATCAAGGGAATATAATATATAATGGTGCAACCTATATAATAACATAAAAGTACGCCCATGTTTATGTCCCTATTTGATTTGTAACTATCCTGAAACCTTATTGTCCTGGCCCTCCATTCACCACATCCAATGGCCTAGATTAAAAGCTGGTCCACGCATCCAACAATCTCTTAAGTATATTTATTATGTCAGCAACTGGAACTGATCGCAGCGATAGACGAAAAAAATAAAGTTAATCATCTAAGTTATGTCAACAACTAATTAAAGAATGCACCACACCGCAAACAGAACATTTTTTTCCTATTTAGCATGAACTTTGTGTGCGGACAGGTTAGTATCATACTCAGCATTATAATACTAAGAGCAGAGAAGAGTACATCAGTGGATGGATGATAGTTCTTGTTCAACTTAAGTTGTCTCTATCTGGGGATAATTCATGGGAAATATTTTAATACTTGTTAAAAAGAATTATGTCATGGAGGTAAATCTAGAATATGCACTCCAAGTCCACACTAATAAACAGGTATGCCATCTAATGGCCGAGAAATGCTACTGCAACACATAACTAAGAAGACATTTTAGCTGTATCATGTTTGAAACTACATCTATGGAATAGAAAAATATCTTTGATTATATCCAAGAGTTTTCATTTATTTACATCCCTAGAACTGAAAGCTCAGGAGTGATGAAAACATGCACTTGTATGTATTACTCATTTGAGCAGACGTAAAAGCAACTACCTCCTGTGAATATCCAGGCATTCGAGTAACTTTACAACTCGATTTGACATTATAATAATCAAGTATATAGCCAATCTAACTTCTTGAGAAGATAACCGCAAATTTCGAAACTTGAAGCATCGATGTGCAGTTAAATGTTCTGACCATGTATAGAGTGACTAACAATGTATGCTTATACCAATTTAGAAGAAAGGGAAAATAAGCTGCAGTATATGAACTAGGAGTACATAGGATTTGGTTTACAGCCTAATTTAATCTAGTTTGCCGTGAACAAAAACACTGCCAGAACTTAACTTGTTTAGGGCTCAGATTGTGGTTCCAAAACCGTGTTGTGCTGGATTGATTCTATAAGAGCATGTACAATGTTCTTATCTTAGCAATGCCATGTAGGACAACTGATCAAATGATGAGTTGGCGGAGAGAGAAACGAAAAAAGAGGTTTGTCTTCTCTTAGCTTTTTCATCTCTTAGCAACGTTTGTTTTGTCCCACCACCTGTTTAGGAATATTTGGTATGGGAGATAAGACTAAAAAATAACCCATTGTACTTTTTTTGTTATATCTTGATCACGTGACAGGTTTACGATAAGACCATTTTATCAACCATTGTACATGCCCTATTCTTTTGCGGAAAGATAGCCACAGAAGCATGAAAGTTTTGTTAGCCAAACAGTAAAATAACCAAAGCCATCTGAAAAGGCTGGATTATCCTAATCCACCACAATGCCTAACGCAGACTAAGTGACAATTGCCCCAACTTATGTGACTAAGTGACAATTGCCCCAACTTATGTGCCTCTCACGCAGGATCTAGCTAAAAGAGGTTGGCAGGCGAAACCCGAGGCAAAAGATGAACAATTTCCTAGCTTAGATCGCACAAACTTTGATTAGATTGTAAAATTGGTACATAAAGTGTGTGTGTATTCCGTGACAAATAGAACCGATACTATCCGCATAGAGTGGGTGAGGCAACAGTACAATCAGCAAGTGACCAAATATTCGGCCACCATATCAGATACTGAATTCAACATATAGCCATCAGGACCACGAATTGAATACATTTCAGGATAGAATATCGCGTGCAAAAAAAAAGGTGATCTCATCGCAATCCACAATCTCGAGAATAACATATCTGCCGTTCGCACCACTACCAGCCTACCACCGCTTTGGATCCGAGCGAATCCCAGCCACAGACGCACGCACAACCCCAAAAATAACGAGTGAGGCGAGGTGAGGCGAGGTGGGGCGGACCGCTTACCCTTGCTGGCGCTGATGAGGAAGTAGCCGTCGGGCGTGACGGGGCTGTAGAAGAGGTCGACGACCGGCCGCGAGTGGCCGTGGCACACCTTGGACACCGCCACCTTCTTCTTCTCCATCGCTCCTCACTCCCCTTAAGCCCGTCGACTCTGACCGGCGGTGGCCTGAAATGCGGCGCCCTCCCTCCCTGGTGCCCTAACCCTAGCCCCGATCCGGGAGAAAACCAAGGGAAGAAGATCCAGGAGAGGAACCGCGCGGATCGGCGAGGGGTCGATTTGATCCGGGAGAAGAATCGCGCGGATTGTAGAGGAGTTTAATTGGATACAGACGGCAATGGAGTGTGGGAGGGTGCCGAGTGTGAGGCCTCGGAGGCGCTACGCGCAGGAGCGGGGAAGAAGGGGAGGGCCGAAGGGGACAGGAAGGCGGAGGCCGGTTTATATGAATCTCTGGGCTCCTGGCAGCCGTCGGATGCCGGTTCGACGATGTTGCTGCCGTTGATCTGTTTTCAATTGATGGAAAACCTCCCTCCGTTCACTTTTATAAAACATTGTAGATATTACTGTTTGGTCTAAATACATACCAAAACAAATGTATCCAGGTATATTTTAATTATATATTCACTCATTTTGATATGCATTTAGACTAAACTAAAATAGAAATGAACGTAGGGAGTACATTTGATGTCTTTCCGGCTTACAATGCACAACTACAAACACACAACAATCGGTTTGTCCTGCCTAACCCCGTCGGAAGTGGTGAGGGGTTAGGACACAAGGGCACTAGACAACTTCACAACCAAAACCAGAAAATTCGGAAGCACAACCCGAACTCTATGAAGGCACATGTCAACATAGGGCCCACAAAAACGATTCGAAAAAGTAGTGGCGAGTGGTAGGTATGACCTACTGGACCTAAGGAGAGCATTGACAAGCATGGACAAGAAATGAAACATATGTGTACATTGCGCCTAGAGGACCACACTCCGCCTAGTGGCTAGCCCTAACTCCAACTACAGTCATAGAACTCCTCGATCAGCGCGAACAATTCCTCCAATGAGGAAACGGTGTCGTAGCGTTGGGCATGAAGAACGGGGCCTAGGCGACGCCTTTAAGGAGGTGACCAAGGGTCGGCCCATAGACCAGGCAAAAAGGAAAACCATCCAGAGCCCCAAGAAAGAGAATGGTCCAAAAGAGTAAAATATATAGTAATTGATGACGTGAAAGCACACGTTCGTTGGGAAACCCCAAGAGGAAGCACTTTTTCGTATGGCGCTATGTTTCGTGAAAGCACACGATCGTGGTGGTGGCGGCGCTCTGTTTCGTGAAAGCTCCTCCCCTCCTAGGGCAAGCACTTTTTCGTATATATGAGGGGGTACGCCGAAGACCGAAGGAAAGGCGGTGCCCGAGGCCCAATTTAGGGTGGCCCACGCGGCCAAGGAATCTGGCCGTGTGGGGCCCACTCTTTTGGCCCTCGAGCGCTTACTCGTGTCCATCTTTTGCTCGATGTCCTCCTTTTCCATAAAAAAAATGACGTGGTATTTTTCTCCAATTTAATTTCCTGCAAAAATAGCCAGAAAGGAGACTTTGCTAAAAACGCGTCAGATTCAGCAGTTTTATTCAAATATGGGAAGATTCCGGAACAAATTGTGAAGCAAAGTGCTTGGAAAAGTAGATGCATTTTAGGTGCATCAACTCCCCCAAGGTTAGCTCGTTGTTGTCCGCGAACAACTCAAACATAGTGCAGAAGCGATGAAAAGATTTTGAGAACTTTGCATTGCATATATAACACCGTTTAATACCAACAAGCATTCAGAACATAACTTCAATAACAAATAACAAAATGCTAGCAAAGGTATATCTAATCAGTGTTAAAGCATTTATATTTGTTGCAAGAGAAATACATGAAGTGTCAATACTTGGATGAGTTTGCTCAACTGTAGAAATAAACAAAGGTTTTTGCATCGCTTTTGATTGAATCATGTCAAGATTTTTGAGATCTTTTGATTCTTTCTTTTATTGACTAGTGAACTCATTGTGCTTACAACCTTGCTCTCAGTTTTATCAAACCATTTGGTGTTCCCTATTATGACTCATATGCTTGACCAACTAAGGTTGAGAGCCTCATGCCCCGTGAATACGAGTACCTACACCACGTGTTACTCAACTCGGTCACTAAGCAAGTTCGAGTTTTTAGTCATTGCAAGTAATAAAAGCGTCATCAAGAGCGTCAACTGGGGTACCTCTTGTCCCAAGACATGGAACAAGCCCATGTCCAAACGACAAGACAAACAGACAATGAACAATCTCAGCACTCTTTTATTTACTATTTGTGTAGCTTTTTATTATGATGTGCATCACTGAATGTTCACTATGGTACGCTGTAAATTTCCACCATGAATGATGCATGGCTTAGGTTGGCGGCCCAGGCGTCTCTCTAGCCAATTATTCCCACTCCTCAAACTTACTAAGTTTCCACATTTATTTCACACATGATAAGCATCCATAAAAAAGTACATGATATCAACTAAATATAATTTAGTGCAATGTTGAAAGCTTTCCATGTGTCAGCACATTTAAGTTAACTCCCAACCCCTAAGCTTGTCAAGCATATGACTTCATGTTTATCATTTGAAAAAATCTTTTACTTTCTCTTTGGTTGGCAAGTTTAGCAAGCACAATGGGATGCGTAGACCTTTGTTTAAAGCCACAATTACTCAATCCACAGCCAATGTTGTCACTAAATAATATTTCACTTGCATCATCATATAACATACTAGAACATGGAGAAGATAAACATTTGCTACCACTTCCCTAGATGTTAAAGAAACTATGATGTGCTCACTTGTTGTTATTAAAAAGTCCACATAAGCACGGCAAAGGTGTCATACCTTTCATCCACTTCACGCACATCAACTCATCATCGTTGTTCTCCTCTCCCAACTTGAACTGCGCAATAAAAACTCAAATCTGCCATAAAGTGTCACTGCATACAGTACTGTTTTTGCCCTACCTAAACACCTAAAAAATCTCATATTTTACAGGTGTGTAGGTTATGATATGTTGCAGCAGTGGTTAAAATTTTAGCTCATTCGGAGTTACAGGAAAAAAATGTAAAATGAAACAGTGAGCAGATTTCAGCAATTTCTGCACCTCCGTTTTTGCGTTGGTTTCAAGAAAACGAAAATATTTTTGTTCTTTTTAATTTTTAGATGCATAAGATAAATGACCAGAAGTAATAAAAAAAGAAACAAATAAATCTTTTTGTGTTTTTGTGATTTTCAACAAGAAACTAAAACATAACAAGATAACAGTGATATAAAACAACGAATGGAAAGGGAGAGAAGCACTCCCCCAAGCTTGCGATCAAGCTAGTATCCCGGGTAGTAGTTGTATCCACCACTTCCACCTCCAGGGAAGTAATAATATGTAGCCTTGCATTCCTGGTCTTGGGGCTCCTCTTGAGGTTGGTAGCCTTGCATCCTGGATCTTGGCTCCTCTTGAGGTGGCATCTCCTCCACAATCCACTTTCCGGTACTCCTGTCAAAAAGGTCAGCACGGGGGAGCCTAATGGGCACACTTTGTCCATTAGTACTCAAATACCTATACAATAATGATCCCCATGCCTCTCACTCATTTCCATGCGAGAGTCAAAGCAAAATCGAGTAAATTAGACTCTCTCACACGAGTACCCATGTTATCACCATAACCTCTCTCATCTTTAATGTATTCATACACTAAAGTAGCAATAGCACCAGCATAAATAGGGGTTTGATCAGTAATATTTCTACTCACAGCAGTATGCAAGGATCTAGCAAGAATGACTCCCAAGTTATACTCACATGTGTGTTTTCTTTTGCACATTTAAGTAAATAAATCATTGGTCCCGTGCAAGCAGAATTGTTGTCTCTAGCAAGAAATCCTCTTGCAAGGAACAACGCAAAGTATCTCAAACTTGGGTGTTGTATATGAGTAAATTTACCCTATTATCTATCATGAGAGTTAACAGAAATAGAGTGCCAAAATGCAACAAGCTCCTGGTTGGAGTCAGCACGGGTTTCATCCAACTACCCTGTTTTCCACACCAATAGCTTTGCAAAACTCCTCCAAAGACATAACAAGGCGCTCCCCTCATAGTAAATTTACAAACAAAGGTAGGAGTGGGTGCCTTACTCTTCTTACTGTGCTTGTAGATCTCAGGACCCTCAAACCTGAATGTGGAGAGGAATTCTCGCGAGAGTTCCTCGTATGTACCGTGGATTTTGGGCAAACTCAAGCAACCAGTTGCATTGGCGAAGGTTCGAAGTCCTCTTTTATCCCAATGCTCAAGAACATGGGGTCTTGCCATCTAGTTGTATGGATCTTCAGCCTCTCCCCACATAAACTGCATCATCCTCCCAAAGATGGTTGTCATCATAATTAAGGGAGACTTTAGATGCTCTTCTCCTCGGTCTTGAGCTCATCCCAACAATGCCTTGCCTTTGTTCATCATGAAACCTTGCTGCCCAAAATAATATCAACAAAAATTAAGATGTAACACTCTAAAACAACATTGAGCCATCCATAACTAGTCTCCACATCAATATCATGCATCATATCAACTAGAAAACTTAAATCCATGGATTTCTCAAGCATATTAGGTGACACCTAGTGCAGCAAAATACTTCATACATGAGGCACAAGAACAAAAAATAATTGGATGGGTGGAGGAGTCACATACCAAGAGCAATCCCACCAAACAGATTTGAAAAATCTGCCCTAAACTTGGAGATCCAAGGATGGAAAATTCTTGGAGCTGGTTTTCTGTCGAGGGGAAGGAGATGGGCACAGACTCTCACCTAACACCACCTGGGGCCAAAGTTAGTGGGTCCCACGCGGCCAAGGAATCTGGCCGCGTGGGACACCCTATTTTGGTCCCTGGTGGCCTCCTGGTGTCCCACTTTTGGCTGTTGTCCTCTGGTTAAATAACTTACCTCCAAATTTTTCTGGAATTTTTCGAGAAAATTTTCTGAAAGAATTTTTCAAACTTCATATTCTGGAATTTCTGAACTCTGAAATAATTATGATTATGCATATACTCTAAAATTCTAAGATAAATAAAATTAAAATGCAATACAAATTTTTATGGGAATCAAGTTTTCATCATTTCCACATTAGTAATGAGGTTGATCAAGTCTCATTAATAATATGTAAAAGATATAATACATGATTCTTATTTTATATATATAGAAGAATTTCAAGATACCTCATATTTGATTGGAATAGTTCCAATCATCAGGTAGCATATTTTGGTGCAGGAGGTGGTAGTGCAATTCAAAGCTTCCAATCATAATAGTATTTCTTTGAATAGAATTCACACTCTTGTTTATCACTGTAACAGATTCTTCTTGGGAAAATAATAGTATGCTCATTTCCTTTGACATTAAATGTCACTTTGCTCTCAGTGCAATTTATCACAGCTCCTGCAGTGTTTAAAAAGGGTCTTCCAAGAATAATAGATAGATTATCATCCTCAGGCATTTCTAATATAACAAAGTCTGTAGGAATTAACACATTAGCTATAGAGATAGGAACATCCTCACATATACCTATAGGCACAACAGTTGATTTATCAGCCATTTGCAATGAAACTTCAGTTGGAACCAATTTGTTTAGGTTAAGTTTCTTATATAAAGAAAAAGGCATAACACTAACACCAGCTCCTAAATCACATAGTGCATATTTCACATAAGTTTCTTTAATATGACAAGGAATAGTTGGAATACCAGGATCTCCACGCTTTTCAGGCATTTTCCCTTAAATGAATAATCAGCAAGCATAGCAGTAATTGCATCAGTAGGTATCTTTCTTTTATTAGTGACAATATCTTTCATATATTTTGAATATGGAGGAATTTTAATAGCATCAACAAGAGGAATTTGCAAACATAAAGTTTTAATCAACTCAAAAAATTTCTCAAACCTAGCATCATCCAAAGATTTCATTACCTCTTGGGGATATGGTATGGGTCTTTGTACCCATGGATCCCTCTCTTTACCTTTTTGTGGATTTGGATGCTTCTTCTTTTTATTCTTCTCAATAGATGGTTGAGGGTCTTCTTTTCAGGAGGTTCAGGTTCTTCAATATTTTCAGCTTCATGTTGTTCTTCTTCAGGTGAGATGATTCCTCTTCTTCAATATTATTATCTTCAGTCTCAGCATCAGAAATAGAAATATCTTATCTTGTTCTTCAGAGTCATCAATATCTTTGTTTTCATTGGGAGATTTTCCTGCAGAAGATTTCTTCTTGAGAGCCTCTTGCTCTTTCCTCTTGGATGGTCTTCAGGATATCAGGATCCTGAGTACTTGCACCACCCTAGTATTAACTCCACAAACCTGTTTCTTCACAATAAGATTTTCATACAATTGATTTTGAAGAGAAACCATTTGTTCAACTTGATTATTCATCATTTCACAGTGTTTAATAATTCTTCTAACCTCTCCCACACTAGCATTTAAACTTTCACGAAGAATTTAATTTTGTGAGAGTTTTCCATAATACTCATTCTAATATATGCTCCTCAGGATTATTATAATAAGCAATAATTCATGTATGATACATCAATAGGAGGTGTTACCTTTTCATTACCTTCATGAGCTAATAGCATTGACTTGGATTGGAAAACATGGTTGATCATAGGAAGTTTAACACCCATTTCAGATAATTCCTTGAGATGAGAGGTTTTAATTCCCTTCTCTTTATATCCTTGGAAGCTTCTTTCATTGTTCTTGTCTAATTGAGAATACCTCTTTCTTCTCTGGAAATATCTCTTTTCCATCTATCTCTTCAATATTCCAATCTTCATAATTTCTAGAGATAGTCTCCAATACTCAGTTGCTTCATCAACGGTCCTTTCCCTGAAAACATTACCTGCAATACTATCAAGATAGCCTCTAGTGTTTTCAGTTAGTCCATTGTAAAATATATCAAGTATTTCATTACTCTTGAAGCCATGGGTAGGACATTTCCTAACCATCTTACTGTACCTCCCCCAAGCTTGGGGTAAATCCTCCTTCTCTTTCTGTGAAAAGTTGCTAATCTCAATAGTTAAACCATGAATCTTATCAGCAGGGAAATATTTATTATAGAATAGCTGCAACATTCCTCTTTACTAGTAATAGATCCAGGTTCTAAATGATTATACCAAGTTTTAGCATTTCCTCCCAAAGTAAAAGGAAACAACTTTAAGAAATAATAGCGTTGTGGATTTCATCTTTACCAAATAACACAGATAATCATGCAAAACAGCAATGTGTTCAAAAGGAAACTCATCATCTCTCCATAAAACTTAACTTTCAGCTTTTTCAATTATTTCAGGATCAACACTAAACTCATAATCTTTATCTTTAATTTTAATAGCTGGAGCATTCATTTTCTTAGTAACAGGGAAATAATCATCAAGAGGAGAATTTTTATAGCTATCAAGTTTATCCAATTTATCAAATTCGAATCCATAAAAGCCATAGTAAATGCATCTTCTTCCTCAGAAGAAGTTTCATTCATCATCACAATATTCATTATCTTCTAACTCAGATTCCTCATTTTCAATAATAGAAGATTCAGGTGTTTCAGTTATCTCAGATTTTCAGTGTTTCAGGTGTTTCAGGTGTCACTTCTTGTCTAAGCTACCACATATTAAATCATTTTCAGTACTAGTAGACATCTTAGACAATGGTGAACTAGATAAAACTTTTCCTTTTTCTTAGGAACAAAGAAGAAGCAACATTAGGTGAAAAGTTTGGCCTACTTGGCAAATCCTTACCTCACGAGTAGTTGAAGGCCTTACTTCCTTCGGAGTAATCTTTTCCTTTCCCATAGTTGGAAACAAGCAAGTGCAGCAAATAAATGATAACAAGTTGTCTTACCAATAAAGCTAGGTTCCCCGGCAACGGCGCCAGAAAATGTCTTGATACCCACAAGTATAGGGGATCGTTGAAATCTTCGTTGGGAAGTATTACCCAAATTTATAGTTCGACTCGATGGAACACAAGAATACCAATAAGACTTTGGCAATTGAGGCGTCACTCTCAACCACACTGTATATCAATAAACTTGCAGCAGTGATAGTGATGGCAGTAGTATGATTCAAGTAGCAAATAGAACAGCAGTAGCGAATAAGGGTTTCCCAGTTTTCACCGGAAAAGTGAAAGTGTAACTCAGAGATTTAAAACGTAGGCATGAGGTGATAGCGGGGTGTTGCATGAATAAGATTGATCATATAATAAGATATAACTAGCAATGGGACTTATCTCTAATTCTGATATATGTAGGTATGTGTTCCATAATTAGTTGTGCGTACTAACCAAGAGAATTTGCACAACATCTATTGTCCTACCTGCCCATTTCACCGGGGCCAACTTGGAACTACAGGTAATTAAGGTCTACCCTTTCGAATAGCCCGGAACAATGCATTAACACTTCATGAACACATAGAATCCTCAAACTAAAACATCTCCCCTTGTTTTCCCTATATGTCACTTTTAGGGTTCGCAGGTTCAACATAATAGCAGGTGATGCACTTTGCAGATAATTGCCAAACTCAATTATATGATGAGGCAAAATAAGTTCAGCACTGAAATCATGCCACTCGGACCCTAGTAGCAAGCATTAAACATAGCATAAGTGTTGTAACAGCCCAAAGTTCGGAAACCTAAAAACCCGAGTAAAATTTTCCCTTTTGTGTTGCATTGCATCATGGCATCAAAATTAAGTTGCTAAACAACACAATATTGCTTTGGACAATGTTGAAAACCAAAATGCCAAACTTGCTTTACTCAAATCTCACAACAATGAAGACACTCAACCTTGCAAAATACAAATGCTTGACAATTTATATTTGTCAAGGAAGTTCCAAGAGCTACAAAATAATATTTTGCACTTGCTCCAAATTATTAAAGGAGCAACATTTTGAAATTTAGCAAAATGCCATAAACAAACCCTATAAGCAAAAGTGGTACAAAGCATTTTATTTTGAAGCACCAATTTTTGTGTAGCTTCTACTCGATATGGGGAGGCTCCCCAAAATTTTCTCAAATTTTGATAAAATGTTTTGGGGCTCTAATAAAATCAGTGCATTGCTGCTGGAATTCAATTTATAAACAGAGAGGACCAATCTGTGATACTCTTAAAAGTTCCAGGGGCAAACTGTAAACACTTCATCTCTCCCCTGTAGCGACCGAGGAGCAAGGTCGCGCCGGACTTGCTCGTCGCCGTGCCGCGCCACGCCAACGCCGGGCCCCCACTGCCTCTACCTGCACGAGGAGCACCGCGACCCCGAGACCACGTGCTGCTCCCCATTCCCCACATCTTCTTCCTCTCCCTCTGTTTCCCCACGCCATGGCCGACGAGCACCTCGCGCTGGCCGTGCTCGTCGTCGTCGTGTGAGTAGCTCCCGTGCAAATCGAGGACAGGAGAAAGCTCCGCCGCCACTTCCTCTACGCTCTGGCCAAAGGAATCGAGCCCGGAGTCTGGGAATCGTCGCCGCCGTGTGAGTTCGTCTCCGACCTCGACGCCGCCTCGCCGAGCTCCACCCCGCTTGAATTCGTCACCGCCGAGCCATCTCCGGCCACCTCCTGCACCGCCGCGAGCTTGGGTGAGCACGACGGTCGCCTGAACCACTCCTCCTCTCCCCTCTCGCGCGAGAGCTCTGCATCCACGCCGTAGTTCGTCGCTGCAGCTCCGCTTCGCGGCGCGTTGACGCGTCCGGTGAAAAACCCGGTTCGTTCCGGTTTCTATACCGGAATAGCCCAAACGCTACTGGACCCGATACTTTTAGTCCGGTCTATACTCGGAAATGAACCGGAAATGTTTCCGGGAATATTTTCATCCGGTGCAAAACCCAGAAAATTCCGGGCTGGCAACCGGATTCGCAGTACTGTTTTAAAATTCCTATTTTCCTTTTCACCCTCCATCTCTAAGTGATACAAATACTATGTTGTTGCTAGTTAAATCATCAAAAGGTCATATCAAAAAGGAAAGTGATAAAAATAATACTTTTATCGGTGTATCCGAAAAATGCGTGTAATACACCAAAATGTCCAGAAAATTGTGATTAAAACTTTAAAATAAATACTATGCATATTTGATCACAATTGAATTACGGTGCTTCTAGGAATATTAAAATCATAAATTTAAAAGAGAAAATTATAAAAGTAATAACTTGTTATCGGGACCTCCGAAAAATGTGTTCCTTATATCGTAATGCTCAGAAAAACATGAGCGATCCAGAATCATTATCATCATGCATCATTGATCTCATTTACAATAATGTGCTCTAGTAGTAATGATAATCATTAAGTTTTAATATGGGGTTTCTTCCAAATTATGCAATAATTATACCGGGGACCCCATTTAACTTGTTGGTCGTGTTCAAAGCTTCTAGGGTGCATTTAAAATGTCATATCATCATCTTTGTATGCATTTCACAATTGCCATGTGTTGATTGTTCTTCCGGTGTTGTTTGTGCCTTGGTAGATCAAGGAGGTGAGGTGCCACCCCCGTCTCGTGACAATCCGTACTACCAACCGTATCAACAAGGCAAGCGTAATCCCCCCTCTGAGCATATCTTATCCTATTTTCCACAAATATTTTCTCCACTATAATATTGCATGCGGTTCCAAATGTCAATTTGCTTGGATTAGAGTATCCTATAGTTGCATTAATATTCCGATGCCAATTACCTGTTTCCCCTCCTATTATCCATAGGATTGTATTGTTGGCCTGAAATATCTAACTATGAAATGGCGATGCTTAGCCATGCTTAGTTAAATGCTTAGCAGTCAGGTGGATGTTCCATTGTTGGAAATAGGTGTTGAGATGGACAGATGATGGTGGAGAAATTGTGGAGAAAGGTAATAAAATGCTTAAAGGTGGGATGAGAGGCCACTTGGTATGGTGGTGTTTTGTCTCACTCTCGCCGCCTAGGTGCGAGTTCTTTACCTCTTGAACCAAGACTGAGCGTGCTTCCTTTCGGTGGGCTATATGGAACCCCCGTCGACCAACTAACTTGAGCGGGACTAGCCAGGGTCCTCTAGTTTGGTTTTCCATTTGCGTGTGCGTGAAGATGGTGACCAAGACTGGGATGAGGATGGCAGTGTTAGGAAAATGAGTGGCCACGGAGCACGGTGTCGACGATCCGCTGCTTCGTCCTCACTGATGATCCTGGGTTAGTCCTTAACAAGGTAAAGGTTGTAACCGTTCCCACTCAGCCGGCTTTCCCCGGAAGAGAGCTAAGCGTAGGCAATGAGCCGGGCGGTACCGAAGGTAAACACAGTGCACCCCTGCAGGGTTAAATCTTTTCGAAAAGCCGTGTCCGCGGTTATGGACGAACTTGGGAAGTGAAGGTAGGATCATAGAATAACTTTAACGGAATGATTAAAAACTGGGTACTAGAGGTACCACTTCAAGATTGCAAGGTGAGCTTCCTCGAGGGTGATTCGGGGAGGTGCCTTTGATGAACAGGTACATTGGTTGATGATGGTTGATGATGAGTAAGGTGATGAAAGAAAGAGTTACTCCTTACCTCTTTTCAAAATAATCTGATTAGTCGATGCCATGGAGTTATGTCTTTTTAAAATAAAATCAGCTTTATGCAAAACAGCCATAAAACCTTGAAAGCCAATCATCGAGCATATATTAGCTCTTAATCTTGCGAGTTCGTCGAACTCAACGTCGTTTGCTTATTTTCAGGAGAGGACTTCACCGACCTCGAAGGTGGGTTCTTTGTGGACGTCGACGAGTAGTCTGGGGTTCCCAGGTGGCAGCTTGGGACATCCCGGAACAGCTGGCGCTGGATGTTTATTTGCAGGCCTCTTAGGCCATAATTTGGTTCTTGTTGTTTAGAACAACCTAATTTGCTTCCGCTTGTTGTACTGTTGGGTCTGTGACCTCTGGTTGTCATTTGCTATCTTTCTCTATTATAAAAGTTGAGCTATATGTTTTGTGTCGTAGAGTCTGTGATGTGCCAGTTGTTCCACAAGTCTTGATCTCTCTATTATGCTTTGATAGTGTGTCTGGTGGTATCGGATAACCGGAGACTAGTGTTTGTGAAAATATTTTTTTTTACCTAAAAATGAGTTGTGAAAACCATCTTAGGATTCTTTTTACTCCTTATCTGGTTACCCTCTAATCTCGGAGCAATCTTACCTCGATTTGAGTTAAAAGTTTTGCTTCTCGTTTGTTACTTCAAAATTAGGAGAAACGTGGGTGGGTTCGACCTTTAGTGTTATGTGTCACGTTGCTCCCGCTGCGTTGCAATCCCAAATCAACTCAGATGTTTCTACCGAGTTTAATCATTTGATCCTTTCTTCGGGTTTTTAGCCCAAGGTCTTGAACCGAAGGTCCCGGATTGTGCTGTGATTCTGGCATGATGAATTGTATGGGTTGTTACCCATGTGATTATTATGCTACTTATGATTCTCGGCACATGAAGCTGACCTTTAACCCAAGTCCTTTATGTGGTCTGTGTGGTAAATGGTTGAACCTTAATTTCCCACACCTCGGATGGCGATGTAACTTTAGCTCTCCCTTAGCCTTGCTTTAGGTTCTGTCTTGGAATCATCTGGGTTAGGACCAGAATTCTCTTAGCGAATCCCCCATCCATGTTCATGACTCTGCTGCATCTCTCCCTTTTGGGGCATGGTTATCACAATTGAGTAATAACTGGCGCATCTTCAACATCTTAGGACTCTCCTGAGCATGTTTCGTACTCTGATCTGCTTTCCAACCTTTGTCTGTCAGTGGACACAATACAAAAATATTGTCAAGATAAACCCCTAAAATCTCGGACAACGGGTATCATTACATGATCAATCTCATCCAATCCCCATCCACCTCATATGCCTACATCAGAATACTCACACATGGTGATGGTGAAGGAGCTCATGGTCGATGGAGATGAAGGCGGTGAAGATGTCGGTGAAGACGGCCTCCGGATCCCTCCACCGGAGGAGAAATCCTGGATCAATCTGTCTCCGAAAACGAATATCGTGGTGGCGGCGGCGCTCTATTTCGTGAAAGCTCCTCCCCTCCTAGGGCAAGCACTTTTCCGTATATATGAGGGGGTACGCCGAAGACCGAAGGAGAGGCGGTGCCCGAGGCCCAATTTAGGGTGGCCCACGCGGCCAAGGAATCTGGCCGCGTGGGGCCCACTCTTTTGGCCCTCGAGCGCTTCCTCGTGTCCATCTTTTGCTCGATGTCCTCTGATGTTACGTGAAAGTCACACGTCCGTTGGGAACCCCAAGAGTAAGGTATGATGAGTACATCAGCAAGTTTTCTCTCAGTATGAAACCAAGGTTTAATCGAACCAGTAGGAGATCGAAGTCACTTCTGAAGGTTGTTGGTGAAGCAGTGTAGTGCGGCGCAACACCAGGGATTCTGGTGCCAACATGGAACCTACACAACACAATCAAGCTACTTTTCCCCAACTTAACAGTGAGGTTGTCAATCTCACCGGCTTGCTGAAAACAAAGGATTAGACGTATAGTGTGGAAAATGATGTTTGTTTGCAGAGAATGAAAAAGAACAATGATTGCAGTATGTTGTATTTCAGATGTAAAAGAATGGACCGGGGTCCACAGCTCACTAGTGGTGTCTCTCCATAATAAATAACTAACATGCTGGGTAAATAAATTACAGCTGGGCAATTGACAATATTGATAAGTGCATAACATGCATGTGCAAGTTGTGGTGTCTACTATGAGATTCATTTGGGCATTACGACAAAGTACACAGACCGCTATCCAGCATGCATCTGTGCCTAAATAGTCCACCTTCAGGTTAACATCTGTACCCCTTCCGGTATTAAGTTGCAAGCAACAGACAACTGCATTAAGTAAAGCGCATAATGTAAACAACACATTCATCCTTAGACAAAGCATCATTAGGTTAACCCTAGTGGCAACATCACATCCACATCCTTAGGGGTTGCTGTCACTCCCCCAGATTAAATGAAGACTGAACCCACTATCTAGCATAAATACTCCCTCTTGGAGTCACAAGCATCTACTTGGCCAGAGTATCAACAAGTAACGGAGAGCATGCAAGATCATAAATAACATAGACATAATATTCAGTATTCAACTTGACATAGTATCAATATTTATCTAATCCCAGCAAGCACAACATATAGCATTACAATAAGATAATCTTGATCATGATAGGCAGCTCACAAGATCTAAACATGATGGCACAAGAGGAGAAGACAACCATCTAGCTACTGCTATGGACCCATAGTCCAAAGGTGAACTACTCACACATCACTCCGGAGGCAGGCATGGCGATGTAGAGCCCTCCGGTGATGATTCCCCTCTCCGGCAGGGTGCCGGGAAGAGCTTCAGAACCCTCCCGAGTCAGGGTTGACGGCGGCGGCGGCTCTGGAACTTTTCGTGGAATATGACTCGGGTGTTTAGGGTTTTCCCGAATAGATGAATATATAGGCGAAGGGGCGGCGTCGGTGGAGGTCCGTGGAGTCCTCACCACGTGGCGGTGCGGCAGGAGGTGGGACTGTGCCACCACATGGTGAGGGCGGCCCACGGCCCCCCCTTCGTCTCTCCTTCGGACTTCGTGAACGTGTCAGAAAAATAGGGATTTTGGCTTTTGTTTCGTCCAATTCCGAGAATATTTCCAGAACAACTTTTCTGAAACCAAAAATAGCAGAAAACAGGAACTGGCACTGTGGCATCTTGTTAATAGGTTAGTCCCAGAAAATGCATAAAAATGATATAAAGTGTATATGAAACATGTAGCAATTGGCATAATATAAGCATGGAACATCAAAAATTATAGATACGTTGGAGACGTATCATCCTCCTTTTCCATAAAAAATTACGTGGTAATTTTCTCCGATTTAATTTCCTGCACAAATAGGCAGAAAGGAGACTTTGCTAAAAACATCGTCAGATTCAGCAGTTTTATTCAAATATGGGAAGATTCCGGAACAAATTTTGAAGCAAAGTGCTTGGAAAAGTAGACGCATTTTAGGAGCATCAGTGCGACATAAGGTGGGCCCACGCCGAGGGTGTATGTGGGCCCCTTGGGTGCCCTCAGTCGCCGCCCTTTCGCCTATTTATTCCCCCCGACGCGAAAACCCTAAATACCCGAGTCATATTCCACGAAAAGTTCTAGAGCCGCCGCCGTTGTCTACCCTAGCTCGGGAGGGTCCATAACCTCTTCCCGGCACCCTGCCGGAGAAGGAAATCATCAACGGAGGGCTCTACAACATCATGCCCTCCTCCGGAATGATGCGTGAGTAGTTCATCCTTGGACTACGCGGTCCATAGTAGTAGCTAGATGGTTGTCTCTCCTCCTTGTCCATCATGTTTAGATCTTGTGAGCTGCCTAACATGATCAAGATCATATTATTGTAATGCTGATGCATGTAAAATGCTTACGTGAAATTTGCACTATATTACTTATATTGCAATCATATTTGCATCATATAAGGGTTATATCACTGTTATATAATGATTTTTGGGAATATTATATTTATTTCCTATTTTTATGGAATTAACCATGCGCAGGCAGAAAACCCTATTTTTTCCTTTTAAGTTTCAGGGACCCAAACGTCGTCCAAATCACCTGCAAATTTACGAGCATCATTTTTTGGAAGGAACAAGACTTGGGGGCGAAGGAAGCGAACAAGCGGAGCGCCGAGGCCCAAAAGAGGGGGCCCACGCGGCCTCTGTACCTGGCCGCGTGGGGCCCACCAATTTGGCACTCGACGTTCCGTTGTCGTCGATCTTTTCACTACCGACATCGTCTTGACGTAAAACCGACTATAAAAATAGCCCCCCGACGTTCTCTGGAACAAGCGCCGCTGAAAGACAGAAACACCGAAAGAGAGATCTGGAGCTGCAGATTGGAGAGGGAAAACTCCGGCGGGGCGCTGCCAATGTGGTCTCCATCTTCTGCATCGACATCTCCACCGTCTCCATGATGAAGAGGGAGTAGTCCACCTCTGGACTATGGGTTTGTGGAAGTAACTTATGTATCTCTCCTCTCTTTGAGCTTCACTAATTAGTACCGTATGAGCTGCTGAACATGATTACGGTCATCGTTGTAATTCATATGTGGTGGATCTTTTTTATGAGTTAATATATGTTGAGATTGCAATGTTTGTTTCAGTTATGAATATAGATGCAGATTATGTACCCCGTTCTTATCTATTTGTTATGACCAAGCATGTTTATGAGAGCGTGTGTGGGGTGATGTGTGCATTAGTTAGAGTAACAGGGGGTGGTGAGTGCGGTAAGTTGACAACTGTAATATCGCGATCCACTTGGGTGTTTTACCTTACTTTGTTGCCTCACTAGGGATAAACAAAAATACCATGCTACAAGGGTTGTGGGTGACTTGTCACTTCTCCGTGACTAGATCTAGCATGTTCTTATTTTAACTTCATGTCATGATACTTAAAGCTATACTCTGAATTATCTTAATTACTAAGGTGTTATGATTTAGTTCGCATCTTGGTGGAGTATAAGTGAGACTAATAACCAAAAGGTCTCTATGTTAGGACGTGATGCCCATATAATTAGTAACTTGTCATTAAACTTTGTGTTGCAATCTCATATGTCAACTCTAGTGTTCCATTGTCTACCACTTTATTAAAAAGAGAATGCATTTGTGAAACCATGAACCCCGGTCCATTTTTAATCATAAGAAACACCTTTCCAACAACTTTTACCACTTTTTCATTTTCTGCAATTATTAAATCCGAAAATACAAAAACAGTTTTACATCTTGCATTCATCATTAAAAACCCAAAAATATCATTTATCATCGTTATCATCATCCTTGCATATTTATTTACCACCATCATTGCATATTTATTTCTTGTTTGCATCACATACTATCTTGATATCATTCTTACACCTTGTGCTTGACAACCACAGGTGAGGTTGAGGACCAAAACATTTAACTTTGTTTTGTAGGTAACCAGAATAAGGATGGGAAGATAAACCTTTCACTACTGATTCCCTGAGAGTTTGATATTAAACCCTCGAGTCACCCTCGTGGGGAAATCACGTCTTCCACTTACTACATACTCTGCACTTGGAGGCTCAACCTAACCCCGTATACTTTATCTTGCAGGTATCTACTGAAGGCTATCACTTCTACGGGTATCAAATGATTTGTTGTGTTTGCTGGGATCCGATGGATATTGAATATTATGTCAAGTTGATTATCAATATATCTCATATGTTATTTATGTCTTGCATGCTTTTCGTTACTAGTAGATGATTTGGCCAAGTAGATGCTTGTAACTCCAAGAGTTAGTATTTATGCTAGATGGTGGGTTCAGTCTCCATTTAAGCTAGGGGAGTGACAACAACCTCTAAGGTTGTGGATGTGCTGTTGCCACTAGGGATAACATAACCGATGCTTAGCTTAATGGTACGCGGTTAGGTCTAATGCATTTGTTTACATTATGCACTTTAGTTAATGCAATAATCTCTTGCTTGCAACTTAATACCAACGGGAGACTCGGATGACAACCTGGAGGTGGATTATTAGTCATAGATGCAGTTGGATAACGGTCTATGTATTTTGTCGTAATGCCCACATCAAATATCATATTAGTCACCATGTCATATATATGCATTGTCGCGCTCAATATTCTATCAATTGCCCAGTTGTAATTTGTTTACCCAACATATTATTTATCTTATCTTATGGAGAGACACCACTAGTGAACTATGGACCCCTGTCCATTCTTTTACATCTGATAAAACAACCTACTACAATCATTGTTCTCTTTTACTTTCTGCAATTAAACATTATTTTCCACACCACACATTTAATCCTTTGTTTTCAGCAAGCCGGTGAGATTGACAACCTCACTGTTTCGTTTGGGCAAAGTAGTTTGATTGTCTTGTGTGCAGGTCCACGTTGGGGTCGACGCCACCAACAACCTACAGACGATATTTTCACTCCTACTGGTTCGATAAACCTTGGTTTCATACTGAGGGAAAACTTCCCGCTACACTCTTGAAACCTTCCTCTTGGGGTCTCCCAACAGACGTGTACTTTACACGCATCAAGCAAGTTTTCTGGCGCTGTTGCCGGGGAGTGGAAGTCTTCTGATAGGGGAGTCTCACACTTCCAATCTCTTTACTTTGTTATTGACTTGCTTAGTTTATTTTTATTTTATCTTGGGACCGGCCTATGTTGAGACAACATAGGCGGAGTTCTTCCCAGAACTCCGCCTATGTTGTCTCAACATAGCCGGTCCCAAGCCCGGATAAAGGAGGAGGGTTGTGATAGGCTTGGCAAGCCAACGGAAAAAACCCAGCCACTCTTATGGAGATGAAACCCAAAAGAACTTCGTTGGGGCGTAACCCTCTTAGCGACGCGCCATATCGGAACCCGGGTGTGGTGTCAAATGGGCAAGGGCCGGGCCGCCTCCCCCTTGGTGGCGCGCCGTATCTTGATCTGGATACGGTGATAAGTGAGCAAGGATCGGGTCGTCGCATCCTTAGTGGCGCGCTGCATCGACGCCCGGGTGTAGTGAAAAATGAGCAAGGGTCTTCGCATTTGACTCGACGAGTGCGGAGGGTAAGGAAGTTAGCCGAGCCTAGGAGGATCCGCTTAGGTAGCTGGAACGTAGGGTCCCTGACGGGCAAGTTACGGGAGTTAGTTGATACGGCGATAAGGAGGCGTGTTGATGTCCTATGTGTCCAAGAGACCAAATGGAAGGGACAGAAGGCGAAGGAGGTGGAGGATACCGGCCTTAAGCTGTGGTACACGGGGACAACCTCAAACAAAAATGGGGTAGGCATCTTGATCAACAAGAGCCTCAAGGATGGAGTAGTGGACGTCAAGAGGCAAGGAGACCGGATTATCCTAGTCAAGCTGGTTGTTGGGGACTTGGTTCTTAATGTTATCAGCGCGTATGCCCCGCAAGTAGGCCACAACGAGAGCACCAAGAGAGAGTTCTGGGAAGGTCTCGAGGACTTGGTTAGGAGAGTACCTACTGGTGAGAAGCTCTTCATAGGAGGAGACCTCAATGGCCATGTGGGTACATCTAACACAGGTTTTGAAGGGGTGCATGGGGGCTTTGGCTATGGCATCAGGAACCAAGAAGGGGAGGATGTCTTAAGCTTCGCCCTAGCCTACGACATGGTCGTAGCTAACACCCTCTTTAGAAAGAGAGAATCCCACCTAGTGACTTTCAGTAGTGGCCAACACTCTAGCCAGATCGATTTTGTCCTCTCTCGAAGAGAAGATAGACGCGCTTGCCTTGATTGTAAGGCGATACCTGGAGAGAGTGTTGTCCATCAACATAAGCTGGTGGTGGCTGACTTCCGTTTTTGGATTCGTGTCCAGCGGGATAAGCGCCCAAAAGTTGCTAGAACAAAGTGGTGGAAGTTAAAGGGAGAGGCAGCTCAAGCTTTTAAGGAGAGGGTTTTTAAGGAGGGCCCTTGGGAGGAAGGAGGCGATGCAAACAGTATGTGGATGAGGATGGCGACTTGCATTCGGAAGATTGCATCAGAGGAGTTTGGGGTGACCAGGGGAAGTAGAAGGGATGCTAAGGATACCTGGTGGTGGAACGTTGAGGTCCAGAAGGCTATTAAGGAGAAGAAGGATTGTTTCAGACGCCTACACCTGGATAGGAGCGCAACCAACATGGAGATATACAAGGGGGCAAAGAAGGCCGCAAAGCGAGCGGTGAGCGAGGCAAGGGGTCGGGCGTATGAGGACCTCTACCAGCGTCTAAACACGAAGGAAGGCGAAAGAGACATCTATAAGATGGCGAAGACGAGAGAAAGGAAGACGAGGGATGTCAACCAAGTCAAATGCATAAAGGACGGAGCGGATCAACTCCTCGTGAAGGACGAAGATATCAAGCGTAGATGGCGAGAGTACTTCGACGACCTGTTCAATGGAGAGAATGAGAGCTCTACCATTGAGCTAGACGATTCCTCCGATGATACCAGCCGACGCTTTGTGCGGCGTATCCAGGAGGCTGAGGTTAGGGAGACTTTGAAGAGGATGAAAGGAGGCAAGGCAATGGGCCCTGATGGTATCCCCATCGGGGTGTGGAGAGGCCTTGGAGACATAGCGATAGTATGGCTAACTAAACTTTTCAACCTCATTTTTCGGTCAAACAAGATGCCCGAAGAATGGAGGCGGAGTACATTAGTGCCAATCTTCAAGAACAAGGGGGATGTTCAAAGTTGCACTAATTACCGTGGAATCAAGTTGATGAGCCATACAATGAAGCTATGGGAGAGAGTCATTGAGCACCGTTTAAGAAGATTGACAAGCGTGACCAAAAATCAATTTGGTTTCATGCCTGGGAGGTCTACCATGGAAGCCATCTTCTTGGTACGACAACTTATGGAGAGATACAGGGAGAAGAAGAAGGATCTTCATATGGTGTTCATTGACTTGGAGAAGGCGTATGATAAGATACCACGGAATGTCATGTGGTGGGCCTTGGAGAAACACAAAGTCCCAACAAAGTACATTACCCTCATTAAGGATATGTATGATAATGTTGTGACAAGTGTTCGAACAAGTGATGGCGACACCAATGACTTTCCAATTAAAATAGGACTGCACCAGGGGTCAGCTTTGAGCCCTTATCTCTTTACTTTGGTGATGGATGAGGTCACAGGGGATATACAAGGAGATATCCCATGGTGTATGCTCTTTGCGGATGATGTGGTGCTAATTGATGATAGTCGGGCGGGGGTTAATAGAAAGTTAGAGCTGTGGAGGCGGACTCTAGAATTGAAAGGTTTTAGGCTTAGTAGAACCAAAACTGAGTACATGAGGTGCAGTTTCAGTACTACTAGGCACGAGGAGGAAGAGGTTAGGCTTGATGGACAGGTGGTACCTAAGAAAGACACCTTCCGATATTTGGGGTCTATGCTCCAGAAGGATGGTGATATCGATGAAGATGTGAGTCATCGAATCAAAGCTGGTTGGATGAAGTGGCGCCAAGCTTCTGGCGTCCTCTGTGATAGGAAAGTGCCACAAAAGCTAAAAGGCAAGTTCTATAGGACGGCGATTCGACCTGCGATGTTGTATGGCGCAGAATGTTGGCCGACCAAGAGACGACATATCCAACAGTTAGGTGTAGCAGAGATGCGCATGTTGAGATGGATATGTGGCCACACAAGAAAGGACCGGGTTAGGAATGATGATATACGTGAGAGAGTTGGGGTAGCACCAATTGAAGAGAAGGTTGTCCAACACCGTCTAAGATGGTTTGGTCATATAGAACGTAGGCCTCCGGAAGCGCCATTGCATACCGGACGGATAAAGCGGGATGAGAATGTTAAGAGGGTCGTGGTAGGCCAAACTTGACATGGGAGGAGTCTGTTAAGAGAGATCTGAAGGATTGGAATATCACCAAAGAACTAGCCATGGATAGGGCTGCGTGGAAGTTAGCTATCCATGTGCCAGAACCATGACCTAGTTTCGAGATCTTATGGGTTTCAACTCTAGCCTACCCCAACTTGTTTGGGAAAAAAGGCTTTGTTGTTGTTGTTGTTGTTGTTGTTGCTCTCTTTATAAAAAACACACAAAAAATAGTTGTTTATTTCAGTTTGTTATTTTATTGTTTTGTTTTAGTCTTGCTAAAATGAGTACTCCTGAGAACACTAAGTTGTGTGACTTTTCTAGCACCAACAATAATGATTTTATCTGTACACCTATTGCTCCACCTGCTTCTAAAGCAGATTTTCATGAAACTAAACCTGCACTATTAAATCTTGTCATGAAAGAGCAATTTTGTGGTGTTAGTACTGATGATGCTGCTGCTCACCTTAATAATTTTTTTGCACTTTGTGAGATGCAAAAGTATAAGGAGGTAGATGGTGATATTATTAAATTGAAACTTTTTTCCTTTCTCTTTGAGAGGAAGAACTAAAGATTGGTTGCGATCTTTGCCTAGATATAGTATTGATTTATGGACTAAATGCAAAGATGCTTTCATTAGTAAATACTATCCTCCTGCTAAGATTATATCCTTGAGAACTAGCATTATGAATTTCAAGCAATATGATAATGAGCATGTTGCTCAAGCATGGGAAATAATGAAAACAATGGTTAAGAATTGTCCCACCCATGGACTGACTGCTTGGATGATCATCCAAACCTTTTATGCAGGACTGATTTTTTCTTCAAGAAACCTACTTGATTCGGCCTCAGGAGGTACCTTTATGTCCAACACTTTGGGTTATGCAACAAAGCTTCTTGATGATATGATGATAAATTATTCTGAGTGGCACACCGAGAGGACTCCACAAGGTAAGAAGGTAAATTATGTTGAAGAAACCTCTTCCTTGAGTGATAAGATTGATACTATTATGTCTATGCTTGCAAATGGCCAATCTCATGTTGATCCAAATAATGTTCCTTTAGCTTCTTTGGTTGCTCAAGAAGAGCGTGTTGATGTGAACTTCATTAAAAATAATAACTTCAACAACAATGCTTATAGGAATAATTTTGGTAATAGCAATTATAAGCCCTATCCTTATAATAGTGGCAATGGATATGTTAATTCTTATGGTAATTCCTACAACAATAATAAGTGTGTACCCTCTGATCTTGAAGTCATGCTTAAGGATTTTATTAGTACACAAACTGGTTTTAATAAATCTGTTGAGGAAAAAATTGGGAAAATTGATGTTCTTGCCTCTAAAGTTGATAGTCTTGCTCTTGATGTTGATTTGTTAAAAATTAAAACTATGCCTCATGATGTTAAAGAGAACAAAACTCTCAATGCTATAAAAGTTAAAATTGATAATAATGTGAGGATGTTAGCTGAATTCCATGCTAGGTGGGCAAGAGAGGATGAAATTGCAAAAAAAATAGTATTGCTAGAGTTTATACCATTTCTACTACTGAAAATGCCTCAACCTCAAATGTTAACAAACCTCCTACTATCAATGGTAGAGTAATTGGTGTTAGAAATGTTTCCACTTCTATTGCAAAACGTTTTACATTGCCTGATAACTCTGAAACTGTTCTTCAGAAAAATGCTGAAATTTCTGGTAATGAGGATAATAGTTCCATCACTTTTGATGACAATGATCTTGATTTTGATGGTTGAAACATTTCTGAAGTAATTATGTTCTTGCAAAATCTAGCTAGAAGTCCTAAAGCAAGTGAAATAAATATGGCTTTTACTAAACATATTACTAATGCTCTCATTCAAGTTAGGGAAGAAAAGTTGAAACAAGAAGTATCTATCTTAGGAAGTTAGAAGATGGTTGGGAACCCATCATTAAAATGAAGATAGACAATTTTGATTGCAATGCCTTGTGTGACCTCGGTGCTAGTATTTCTGTTATGCCTAAAAGACTTTATGATATGCTTTATCTAGCACCTTTTGAAAATTGTTATTTGGATGTTCATCTTGCTGATGCTACTATTAAGAAACCATTAGGTAGAATTGATGATGTTCTTATTATGGTTAACAACAATCTTGTCCCTGTTTATTTTGTTATTTTGGATATTGAATGCAATGCTTCTTGTCCTATTGTGCTGGGAAGACCTTTTCTTAGAACTGTTGGTGCTATTATTGATATGAGAGAGGGGAATATCAAATATCAATTTCCTCTGAAGAAAGGTTTGGAACACTTCCCTAGGAAGAAGATTAAACCACCTTTTGATTCTATTATTCGAACCAACTATGATGTTGATGCTTCTTCTCTTGGAAACACTTGATTTTTACTTTCTGCGCCGAGCTGAAAGGCGTTAAAGAAAAGCGCTTATGGGAGACAACCCATTGTTTCTATTTCTGAAATTTTTCTTCTATTGCGTCAAGGTTTTTGTTTACTTCTGTAGCAATGCCTTTGTATCTTTATTTTATTGCAATGTTGTGCCAAGAATAGTCTCTCATGATAAGATGATGCTACATTTTGATTACTGCGCAGGAACAGATTTCAGTTGTTCACCGTTTATTTTCTGTAAAATCACAGAAAAATTGAAAAAAAAACCGATTTTTTTTGTGCGTGATCCTCATATATGTATGCATCTTTCGTTAGTTCAAGGTTTTCTGATCCGAGCAACTTAAGTGCCTCGAAAAAATTCGTCTTTAGGGATTGTTCTGTTTTGGACAAATTATGTTTTTTGTTTTGCATTCTCTCTTTTACTAGTGTTGGGTGGAATTCTTTTTATGGTGGAAGAGCTTCACATAACATCAGTGACTGTAGGTAATATTTAAAGTAATGGTCATATTATATCTGTATAGAACATGTCAGTTTTTGATTTTGCACTAACCCTCTAATGAGAATTACTTTGAGTTTGGTGTGACGGAAGTTTTCAAGGGTCAAGAGGGAAGAGTGATATAATAGGATGGAGAAGTGTGAAGAGCTTAAGCTTGGGGAGGCTCCCTTGGATCCCCCAACATATTTTAAGAAGACTCAAGCGTCTAAGCTTGGGGATGCCTATTAGGTCATCTCTAGTGAAACTATATTTTAATTCTTTCACATTATATGTGATGTTCTTGGAGCGTCTGTGTGCTTTTATTTTCAGTATGCTTTCTTTATTTTCAGTTTTCAACTTGGTTGGACCCTATCATTCTTGTGTGGGAGAGACACATGCTCCACTTGCTTCATTTATAATTATTTGAAGAGTTTTTGTTGAAATAAGTTGATTGGTGTTTGGTGGAATGGAAAATGCTGCATGTGGTAGTGGTATATTGAAAAACTTTGTATAATCTTGTAGATCATTGAACTTTGATAACCCGATTCTTTGCAAACGTTTTGAGGTAGTTAATAATAGATGGTAAATCTTGATGGTTGGTTAAGTTAAAATCATTAGTGGATTGTTGTCTTAAAGCTTGTACCGTACTACAAACTCTACTAAAATTGTTTAAGGTGTAGTTGGACTTGATAGCTTTCCATGTTGAAGGTAATTCATAATAACTAAGTTGTTCAGAAGGTCGAGGGATCTAGCGGGGTACTTGTGCCGCCGTGAACGGCCCTACTTGGGGTAAACTTTAATCATGCTCTTAATGTTGAACCTGCTAGTCGTTTGCAATAAACTTGTGAGTTCTTTTTGACTAATGTTAAGCTACGGTTTTTGGCACTTCCACCATCCAAATTTGCTAGCCTTTTCGGTGTTGTGCATTGGCTTCTGCTCAGAGTGAGAGTTGTGCATACTTCGCCAGTACATCCAAAACCCGTGGGAGGGCTTTCTCTTGTTCTCCTACACATAAGCCCATACATCTTCCTCAAAACAGCCACTATACCTACCTACGACAGCATTTCCATAGCTGTTCCGAGATATATTGCCATCCAACTTCCATTTTACATTACATGAATTGTTGTCATTATTCGGTTATATATTGCTTTGCATGATTCCATATAGCTGATGTGCGGTTTACCCATGTTACGCTGGATCATTGCACCTCCTGCTACACTGGGAGAGGCATACAATTTCATACATCATGTTTTATTCGTTATGACTTATTTGTACCAAAAAGTGTGTTGTCAGATTAGGATGTTGCCCCTAAAAGTGAAAAGAGCCATGGAGGCCATCGAAAAGTGAAATAGAAAAAGAAAAAATAGAAAAAAGAGAAAAAAGGGGGCAACATTACTATCCTTTATCCACACTTGTGCTCATGTTATAGCACCTGCATTATTCATAGTCATCATCTTGTGCTCATGTTTAGCACCTATACTTCATGAGAGAGTTTTCATGTTTTACTAGTATAACTATGTGGGAAATTTTCATTATAGAACTTGGGTTGTATATTCAAATGATGAGCTTCCTCAAAAGTGCTCTAGGTCTTCATGAGCAACCAAGTTGGATGCACCCCCACTAGTTCCATTGGAGAGCTTTCATACACATATAGCTCTATGTGCATCCGTTGCATGGCAATCACTACTCCTTGCATAGCTTCGATTATAAGGCTTCCTCTTGTCTAATGATCACTTATATCTTTGTGAGACTTTCTTCGTTTGGCCTTCCAAACCCCCATTAATGTTCTCTTTGTCATAACATCCTGGTGCCAATGCCAAATGCTTACGCTCACAGGTTGAGTAGACTTCGAAACAGTTGATTCATGACGTTCATGTTTATCTTTACTTGACTAAATCCTTCTATGTTATGAAAAATTGCTTGACGCTTGGAATTGAAGGATATAACTCCTACACTAGATATTTAAAACATCTATAATGAACCTTGTACGGTTTCATGTCTTTAAAGCAATCATTCATGAAAAGTTTTAACTTGTTTAACTATGTTGCTTTGTTATCTCTTATTTAATATCAATTATAGACTTTTGCTTTGAATGATTTGACCTCAGCTCACATGCTTTACAATATTATATGATCAACATTATGATGGTAGCATGTCACTTCAAAAATTATTTTGTTTTTATCGTTTACCTACTCGAGGACGAGTAGGAACTAAGCTTGGGGATGGTTGATACGTCTCAAACGTATCTATAATTTTTGATGATCCATGTTGATATTATGTCAATTGCTACATGTTTTACATACACTTCACATCATTTTTGATACATTTTCCGGGACTAACCTATTAACAAGATGCCACAGTGCCAGTTCCGGTTTTCTGCTGTTTTTGTATTCCATAAAAGTTGTTCTGGAAATATTCTCGGAATTGGACGAAATCAAATCCCAGGGTCCTATTTTCACCGACACGTTCACGGAGTCCAGAGGGGAGACGAAGAAGAGCCACGAGGCGGCCACAGAGGGGCTCGGCGCGACAGAAGGTAGGCCGGCGCTGAGGGTGTGTGTGGGCCCCTCGGGTGCCCTCAGCTGCCGCCCTTTCGCCTTCCACGAAAAGTTCCAGAGCCGCCGCCATCGTCAAGCCTAGCTCGGGAGGGTCCAGAACCTCTTCCCGCCACCCTGCCGGAGAGAGGAATCATCACCGGAGGGCTCTACATCATCATGCCCGCCTCCGGAATGATGCGTGAGTAGTTCATCCTTGGACTACGGGTCCATGGCAGTAGCTAGATGGTTGTCTCTCCTCCTTGTGTCATCATGTTTAGATCTTGTGAGCTGCCTAACATGATCAAGATCATATTATTGTAATGCTATATGTTGTGTTTGCTGGGATCCGATGGATATTGAATATTATGCCAAGTTGATTATCAATATATCTCATATGTTATTTATGTCTTGCATGCTTTTCGTTACTAGTAGATGCTTGTAACTCCAAGAGTTAGTATTTATGCTAGATGGTGGGTTCAGTCTCCATTTAACCTGGGGGAGTGACAACAACCTCTAAGGTTGTGGATGTGATGTTGCCACTAGGGATAACATAATCGATGCTTAGCTTAATGGTACGCGGTTAGGTCTAATACATTTGTTTACATTATGCGCTTTACTTAATGCAATAATTTGTTACTTGCAACTTAATACCAACGGGGGACTCGAATGACAACCTAGAGGTGGATTATTAGTCATAGATGCAGTTGGATAACGGTCTATGTATTTTTTCGTAATGCCCACATCAAATATCATATTAGTCACCATGTCATATATATGCATTGTCATGCGCTCAATATTCTTTCAATTTCCCAGCTGTAATTTCTTTACCCAGCGTATTATCTATCTTATGGAGAGACACCACTAGTGAACTGTGGACCCCGATCCATTCTTTTACATCTGATAAAACAACCTACTGCAATCATTGTTCTCTTTTACTTTCTGCAATTAAACATTATTTTTCACACCAGTGACACCACACATTTAATCCTTTGTTTTCAGCAAGCCGGTGAGATTGACAACATCACTGTTTCGTTGGGGCAAAGTAGTTTGATTGTCTTGTGTGCAGCTCCACGTTGGGGTCGGCGCCACCAACAACCTACAGATGATATTTTCACTCCTACTGGTTCGATAAACCTTGGTTTCATACTGAGGGAAAACTTGCCGCTACACTCTTCAAACCTTCCTCTTGGGGTCTCCCAACGGGCATGTACTTTACACGCATCAATTGTCAATATCACCGGCTTGCTGAAAACAAAGGATTAGACGTATGGTGTGGAAAACAGTGTTTAATTGCAGAGAATGAAAAGCAACAATGATTGCAGTTGGTTGTATTATCAGTGTAAAAGAATGGACCGGGGTCCACAGTTCACTAGTGGTGTCTGAAAGTGCATGGTTGCCCCCATGCGTGGTTTTGGTAATTAATGACAATCATTATGGACTAATGTTTACATTGAGATACTCTTATAGATCTTGTCCATAGGAGTTCATGTGTTGGATTCTAGAAGATGGCATGATGACCAATGCTCTATTTAAGGGTTTATATGAAGAATGGTCATGTGTAGAAGATGAAGCGCAAAGGAGACATGAAGACGGAGCTTAGCGAGGCTCTCCCATAATGGAGTATGGGGGAGCATTTGGAGAAGTCTTCATCAAGCATGTGCTAGCAAGCACAATCAAGAAAGGTGTTCCAACTTGAGAGAGTCAATATCGTCATCATCGAGCTCACGTGGAATGCGCAAGACAAATGTATGATCTTGATAGGTTTTCTATTTTACCGGTCTCATGTTGTAGTGGGAGACCGGGTTTTAGGATAGACGGCGTACTATCAAGAGGGGCTCTCAAATGAGTAACTTGATCGCATCTTTGTGGAGAGCTCAAACCTTTGCATACTTGGCTTTTCATCTTTCTTGGTTCTTATGTGGCTTTTCTCCTCGTTGGGTTTTGGTGCTTGTCGTGATCTTCATGACAAACACAAGTTCTTCGAAAACAGATTTCATATGGAAAACTTGTTGCGTTTTCGTGTTGAAAATATTATTGGTTCATCCCCGAGGAGAGTTCCACACCTCCCCATGTGTGTCAACTTGAAAGCACTCGTCGTTATCTTTCAAACAAAGTTGATTTTATCTCGTTTGGATTTTTCTAGAAATAGTTATGATTTTTAGATTGTTTTTTCCTGCTCAGCCAGCCCCCAGGCCGGCCCAGGCCGGCGGCCTCGGGTGCCAGGCCAGCCCACAGGCCGGCCGAGGCCGGCGCTTAGGCTGGGCCTTGCATCTGGCCTGGCTTTGCCTCGCTCGCCTGGCGCAGGCCTCGCTCGCTCCAGGCTTCGCGCGCTCGCGTCGCAGGCCACACGCTCGCGGCCCTCGCTCGCTCGCATTGCCGCTTCGCTCGCCTCGCTGCTCGACCGGCTCCCAGCCTGGCCAAGGCCGGCTGCCAGGCCGGCTGGCGGGCCAGTCTGTTTCCCAGGCCTAAAACAGAGCAACGACTATTTTTTCTAGAAGATATATAAAATGAGCTTTCTTCTCCAATGATTTTTCTGTTGGACACACAACACTTGAGCAAGTTTCCCCCTCCTCTCTCCTCCATTGTTGCTCTTTGGAAAGCTTGCTCTTCCTCTCAATCCATCCCATGTTTCTTGCTTATATTTGAGGGAAAGTGAGAGGTGATCTTGATCTACGTTTTCACCGATCGATTTCTCCTCTAAGTGAGGGGAACCTAGTAGATCTTGATCTTGGAGTTCTTGGTGCATCTCCTCTTTGTTCTTCCTCTCTTATTCTCCCATAAGCATTTGTTGCTTTGTTGGAATTTGAGAGTGAAGGATTTGAGCACTTGTGCTCTTACCATTTGCTTTGTGCATCGGTTTGTGCTCTCCACGAGGATTCGTGGAAGTTGAAAGTTTGTGAGCTTGGTACTCTTGGGTCTTCGGGACCCTAGATGCCCGTGTGGTGGTTGGACCTTTGTGGTCACTTGTAAAGCCGTTCGGAAACCCACAATCCCATTGTGGGTTGTGCCCCGGATTGTTGTTGAAAGGCTCCGGATTCCGCCTCGAAGGATTCTGATAGTGGAAGGTGAACCAAACCTTTGTGGTGTGGTTCATCGGAGAAGAAGGTGAAACCTTTGTGGTTGTTGAACCATTGTGTTGGTTCACACCTCTCCAACGAGATGTACTCCCTTAACAAGGAGGAACTCGGGAATACATCCTCATCTCCGTGCGCCTCGGTTATTTCTATACCCGAGCTTTTTACTTATGCACTTTACATTGTGATAGACTTCGTGCTTGAAGTATTCTATTGCTATCACCTTGTTGCTTGTATTGCTTAGCATAAGTTGTTGGTGCACATAGGTGAGCCTAGTTTATTTAAGTTGTCGGCTTGTTAATTTAAACACCTAATTTTATTCCGCAATTAGCAAGCCTAAACCGGAAAAGTTTTAATCGCCTATTCACCCCCCTCTAGGCGACATCATTGTCCTTTCAGTGTCTCTCCATAAAAGATAACTAACATGCTGGGTAAACAAATTATAGCTAGGCAATTGATAGAATAGAGAGCGCATGACAATGCATATATATGACAAGATGACTACTATGATATTCAATTGGGCATTACAACAAGATACATAGACCGTTGTCCAACAACATCAATGACTAATAATCCACCTTCAGGTTGACATCCGTGTTCCCGTTGATATTAAATTGCAAGCAACAGATTATTGCATTGAGTAAAGTGCATAATGTAAACAATACAATTATTCTTAGACAAAGCATTGTTGTTTTACCCCTAGTGGCAACAGCACATCCACGATCTTAGACGTTGCTGTCATTCACCCAGATTACCGGAGGCATGAACCCACTATCTAGCATAAATACTTCCTCTTGGAGTTACAAGTATCTACTTGGCCAAAGCATCTACTAGTAATGGAAAGCATGCATGATCATAAATAACATATAAGATATATTGATAATCAATTTGATCGTAGTATTCAATATTTATCGGATCCCAGCAAACACAACATTTAGCATTACAATAAGATGATATTGATCATGATAGGCATCTCACAAGATCTAAACATGATAGCACAAAGTGGAGAGACTACCATCTAGCTACTGCTATGGACCCGTAATCCAAATATGAACTACCCACGCATCACTCCGGAGGCAGGCATGGTGATGTAGAGCTCTCCGGTGATGATTCCCAAGAACCCTTCCGAACTAGGGTTGACGACGGCGGTGGCTACTGAACTTTTCGTGGATGGAGGCACGGGTATTTAGGGTTTTCGGGACGATGCAAATATATAGGCGAAGGGGCGTCGGCTGGAGGCGCCCGAGGTGGGCTCGCCACCCCCGGTGCGGCAGGAGGGCGGCTGCGCGGGCCCCTGGCGAGGCTGCCTCGTGGCTCGCCTCCGTCTCCCCTTTGGACTCCGTGTACGTGTTGGCAAAATAGGAGGTTCTGTCCAGGTTTCGTCCAATTCCGAGAATAATTCCAGAACCGCTTTTCTATAATACAAAAACATCAGAAAACAGGAACTGGCATTGCGATATCTTGTTAATAGGTTAGTCCCAGAAAATGCATAAAAATGCCATGAAGTTTATATACACATGTAACAATTGTATAATATCAGCATGGAACATCAAAAATTATAGATACGTTTGAGACGTATCAAGCATCCCCAAGCTTAGTTCTACTCGTCCTCGAGTAGGTAAAACGATAAAAACAAAATAATTTCTGAGGTGACATGCTACCATCATAATCTTGATCAAATAGTATTGTAAAACACATGTTAAGAATGAAGTGATCTAGGTCAATGGTCTATAGTTTGCTAACAAATAGATAATGAGCAAACAACTGAATCATATAAGCAAAAACTTTTCATGAATAGTACTTTCGAGACAAGCATCAATTTTTTTTGCATAAGAGTTAACTCAAAAGCAACAGATTCTAAATAAAAGGTGTTTGTTAAATTTTATATTCCTTTGTTATTATCCTAAGAAGTGTTGCTTCAATAAAAAAAATACAAAGTATGCACACGTTTGTTAAATTTTGGCTTGCTAGACAATTTTAGCGACAAGTTTCTATACATATGCTTACTTAATCATACACTAGAAACTGTTATTGTGATATTTGTTAGGTCATACTATTTGCGAATCTTTACCATAAATACGTATAAATTATGTATTATATAAAATAGTTATAGACCAAAAACTTATTACAAAATACATTTTACTATATTTATATGATGTTCACTACAAACACATACACCAACTAAAATATTTATCAACAATGTCATGTGGTTAAATTATGTTAACAAAGGAAAATTATACTTATAGTGTTTTAACATGATAAACATAAGATATGCATAAGTATAGAAGTTTAGTAAGAAATGTATTTGTTTTGCTCTGGGGATGTCCCTCGTGGTGATGGCACCCGTAGACGTCATGGTCGTCGTCCGGATCCGCATGGGGATTTATCCTAGCCCTAACATCAGTCCCACCATCCACAAATCATGTCATCTGAACTTCACATGTGAGCTGCTACAAAATGTTGGTGCAGTTCTTTTGAGGGAAAACTCAAAATCTCAAATGTGTAATTATGGAAACTAGAAAATACTTGAGATTACTCGGTTGATCCTCCCTATCCGATGTCAAGGATATTGTAACTAAATGCATACAACTTCCTGTTCTGTGACGCTTTTCTGTCCAACTTTGAATCGTAGTCATAAGGATCCCAACAAACTGTATGCTTCCAAAGTTGATTTTTTTTAAACACAAATGTTGATTGTTGGTTCTGAACATGACTTAAACTACATGTTTTTAGTGGTGTGGTGGATATAGGTCATAAACATTTAAAAAAAACAAAGATATTAGTGATGGTGTCTCTGTTTTTCACTTCCAAGATCTCTTTTGGTTCCTAGATGATAATTTACCTTTATAAATGCGACACGCATCATGAGTTTTTTTTGTAACACAGACTAACCCAAGAAAAAACTGAAGTTATTTTCAAAATCCAAATCTTGCCTGAAGTAGCAAAAATAGTAACGTCCTTGATATTGGACGAGTGAGGCCTATATGGTTTGAGACCGCTTTTCTATACTTCTATACTACTATTAAAAGAGCAAACTTGTGTTGATATATTAAATCTGAGCTCTTCAATATTTGGCCAATGGTCCGGATCGCTCCAATGTTTGACAACTCAACACACATTTTCGTTTTGATAATAATTACAAAGATTTGCCACCGAGTAACTAAACACTTCAACACAATCGCCATCGGTGACGCCCTCCGCACGGGAAACATCAGGCTCACATCGGCGTGTGGTCTCATGGGCCATGGTGATGCTCGTCGCCGCGGTCGTCGTCCAAGAACTGCATCCTTTTATGCGTCTTGTGGTGGTGCTTGCCGGCGCGGAGGTTGAGCCATGCCCCGCCACATGGTCCGGACGGCCAGCTTGAGCGGACGAGTGCGTTGACACGGACGGCGAGCGACTTGGGCGCGGACTGCGAGAGCTGGAGCTGGTTTTCGGCGGCCTCCGGGTCCTCCTCCGGCAGCGATGACGCCCGCTGACCGTCTTGACGATGCATCTGACGTGGCCGTGCGGCGAGGTATCAGACTCGGAGGAGGCGTCGCCGGGGGCGCGGGGCGTGGCGGGTCTGACGCACTCGATCTCGCGACAGCACTGGATGAGCGAGGACGTGCGAGTGGCGGAGCGCGGCAGCCCCGGGCCGGCGGCGGACGAGGAGGCGTCCGAGGGCGCCAGTAAGGGCTCGCGGAATACGACGGCGCGCATCAACTTCGTGATGTGGAGTGCAGGCACGAGGGCCGCATCATGAAGATGATGCCGCGCGTTTTCATAAACTCGTGGGCGTCTTCTGGTGACGATGTCCGCGATCTCGCCGAGCCTGAGGTACGTGGAGGGCGCGTCCGACGCGCAATGTAAGCCATTACGTGGTATGGAAGCAGGATGCACATCAGGTTGTGGAGGGCGTGGGCGGTCGACTTGTCGGCGCCGCCGAGAACGCGGACGACGACGTCCCCCGTGAGCACGAGCGACGTCGCCCCCTGGTTCGCCCCTGTCCCCGCCGTCCTTCACCGCTACCTCGACCAGGGGCGCTTGCGGTTTTGCTACCTATCCGACACGTCAGCCATCTCCATGCTTCCGACCTCCTGTTCTGCTCCAAGATCGTGACCTTCGAGTGGCATGGAAGCAACGCCGAGAGCGAGCTGCAGAGCAGTCCTCTCTTCTCCTGCCTACAGTGTCCTGAGGCCGTCGTCGTAATCGTGCATTGAGCGTTCACTCGGCAGCAGAGCTACTGGTCTGCTCCCCTGAATTCCTTTGTGTTGCTTCCCTGCTCATCGTGGCTGTGAGATTCAGGTATTGGGCGATCATCTTGTGCTATAAATTGGGAATTGTCACTTAAAATTTTGTCCTCTTTTGGTAACGACTGAACCATATTAAACCAATAAAAACTGTTCTTTCATTTGTGTATTCTTTATTTCTTAAAGTTTATCAATTTACACAATATTGTTTTACTGAAAATATGTCCTATAGGCCAATCAACAGTGATGCATATAATCTCTATGAGCTAAGCATCCAGTTGACACCTCTTGCTGGAACGAAGGCATCATTTCTTGTGCAAAATTGTATGATGTATACAATATCTAATAGTTCCCTGGTACAATATTCAAGGTCTAAGTTCAAGTTCATATTTAGATTGGATGGTTTACTTTAGGAGTTTTTTCTGTTTTTACGTTTCGTCTGATTTTTTTCCGACACAAATTACACCATCAAAACAATTATTTAGAGAGGTGGCAAGTTTGGCACTTTCTTTTTATACTACGAATCAAAACGTGCGTTGCACGTGCCCATTTACTAGTACTATTAAAAGAGCAAACTTGTGGTGAGCTGTGTCTTTAAATCTGGACCGTTCAATATCCGATCAAACGGCCCAGATCGTCCCAATATTTGACAACTCAACATTGTCCATTTTGGACCGTTTTGCCCTCCCACCAATCACATAATACGACCAAATTGCCACCACCTTTTCGTTTTTGGTTAATTACAAAGGATTGCCACCGATAAAAAGAAAAGAAAACGCTTCACAGGCACCCTCGCGTATGATTGTCAACTGCAACTCCCAACTCGCGCGTCCCGAGCAGCTCGGCGCTGCAATGGCGAGGACCGTGGTGGTGGTCGGAGACATGATGACGCGAGTTGATGCCTTCATGCCGACGACGAGGTGAACGGCTGCCGCCCCAGTCTTCAACGCGGCGTGCCGTATGACTACGAGGACGAGGTCACGGCGGCCGGCCTGAATCCAATATCTGAAGGACCCGCTCACTCTCAGGTCTGGCCACGTGACCTCACCGGAATCAATCGCGAGCAGATTACGACTACTTAATAAACCCAATCGCCCCGCCCACGATCTCGATCGATATGCCCATACGCGGCCGACCACAAGCTCTCGTCGATCCGTTCGAATAGAATAGCTAGCACGGGTTCTCGAGCATGGAGCATAGCCGGCCATAAGAAATTCACTGCCTCTCAAGCTCGCGCTAGCGCTGCGCTTGCAACGGGCTTCGTTTCAGATTTGTGTTGCTACGTTTCATACACTGGTTAAGGTCTACAAAAATTCAGCGATGGACCTGGTGACACAGAAGTTTCATGGTGATCAATGGAATCGGTAGCAGCATGGTGCTGGTCTCGCTGGCTGAGGCTAGGATGCAATTCCCTTATCTGGACCCCTCAAAAAATCCCTTATCTGTTAGTAATTATTTGATAATTTTTTCAAGTTTTTAGCAGATTTGTTCTCCCAGTTGCAACTAATTGATGAGATTAAATTGTCATATGTGGCTAAAATAACATAGATTTGTTAACTAATTCCTGATATATCATACTGGCTCAGAAAAATTGGCGACCCTCGACCCAAATTGGCGTATCGAAATTGTATATCCCATGTCGAACCTTGTTAATGATAGTGGCGACCCTTGACCCGTGACCCCATTCCTCGACCCGGACAACCCGGTTTCGTGGCAACTATGACGTAAACAAGACAATATCCACCATCGTCGTTGCGTACCTAGCCATGAACTCAATATCAGTCGGCGCCGTTTTGGAGCTTGCCGGTTTACTAGCACCTAGGACGGAAGAAACAATGTATTCTAGCCGGGAGCTAAAAAAATCCGTTGGCGCAGTTCTGGAGCTCGCTGGTATGATGTTTTGGCTTAGCACCCTTGTAAATTGCTTCCATTAAATTGTAAAAACGTGCGTTGCACGTACATGCCAACTAGTGTGAAGCAAAACTGAGATTACCGACCAACTAGGTTTTCGTAATATTTACAACAACTATTCAAATTTCGCAACACACAATTTTTTCTATACTTCCTTTTGTTTAATTGGAGTCGTAGCTATGTTGCATGCATCAAATTCTGTTGACCAAGTATGACAAGACTTAATTTTGTGCTCACAAGAGACAAATTTGTGGAACAGGCTTCTAGTTTCGAAGTCATTGCTTCAACCAAATTGGGCATCATATTTAGCAATTTGCTTCATGGATAAGTCCACATACGCTCCCCTAACATCCCTCTAACTTAGTAAATTGTTTCAGTTAACCCAAGTACCACTTTACATAAACTAATTTTCCTTTTCAGTTCATCTTACACGAGGATGTCACCATTGTCTCTCTTCTAGTTTCATGCCACAACCGGTAGTCTTTGTGGTTCACCAGGTGTGTGTTTATATTTTATTGTTTACGTTTGTGTGGGCCACAATTATGCATCTCATTCTTCATCATGTAATATACGTGTGGTGTCGAGTGACTAACACATGACTGGCATGAGTAGATTCCATCGTAAAAGTTCTCGCTATTATTCTAAGAAAATAATATTGAGATCATGATTGGTGTGTGCTCGTGTTTCTTGCAACAAGACGCTCAACAAGAGTTCAAGAACTGAACGCCACTTGAATATGTTTCAACTACAATTGTGTGCATCGAATATGATATGTGTATTTTTAATGCATACATAATATGCATCGACTACTGTATGTTTCTCTCTCTCTCTATGTTTGTGTTGTTCTTGTTAGAATACTAGATCATTTAGGCGCGCGTTGCCGCGCCCGTCGATTAGGTAAATAAATTGTTAGGAATAGACGAATATATATTTGCATACTAACATTTTTCAAAGTGTTGAACCAAGTGCTAGTTGGGCCTCTGAACTACACTTTCATCCATATCTGCAGTTTAGTTTGTTGAACCTTTGTCTTACCCGGTAAAGTAAGGTGGCGGGCATTGCCGCACGGCCGTTATGTATTACCATACATGATTAAACCGACAATGAAGAAGTGTGGTATTGGCAAATAACAAAGAAAGAGAAATGTTAATCAGTTTGAAATGTAGGTGGTTGGTTTCAATTAAGGATTTGCAAGGTCAGTACCGGCCCAAATTTAAGGTTTAGAAGGTTGATGTTCAATTCAAACCACCATCATCATAAGACAAATGATAATGTAGACTGAATTTTCTGAAAAAAAAGATAATGGTTGACATATAAATAAGAGTGTCATGCACTGACTTCTTTAATACACGTTAGAAAAACACACTTTTAGACTACTTCAATAATCGGTTAAAAATAAACTTACATAAAAAGTTTTGGGAAAGTATAGTAGTCCCCCGGGGGATCTTTCCCTCCGATCCCCCGGGTCGCCAGCCTGACACCTGTCCACTAAAAAAGTGCTAATCCTGCTTTTGCTACGAAAACTCCCGCTTTTGCTACAAAACGTCCCGCTTTTGCTGCATTGTAGCAAAAAACAGTTCGTACACAGAACATAAAAGAAAAAATGTGGCCTTGCCGGAGACCTCACCTGAGACCTCGCCGGAAACGTGGTAGCAAAAAGTTTATGCTATTGTAGCAACAAAAAAATTCTATTGTAGCAAAATCAACTTCGTCGGAGACATCGCCGGAGACCTCACCGGAGACCTCGCCGGAGATATAGTAGCAATTTTTTTGATCTATTGTAGCAAAACCAGATAACAATAATAGCAAAAAATATATTATATTGCAGCATCGTAAAAAACAAAAAATTCCGGCGAGGTTCTCCGATGAGACTTATGATGCAAAAATTTCGGACCGAAAAGTTTTTGCTACATGTAGCAAAAAATGAGACTTTTTTTTGCTACCGTAGCAAAAACGGGCTCTAGGGGACTATTTTCCGGACCGAAAAGATTTTGCTACAATAGCACTTTTTTTTGCTACGGGATCTCCGGCGAGGTCTCCGGTGAGGTCCGGCGAGTCCGGTGAGGTCTCCGGCGAAATCGGTCTTTTCTTTTCTGTTTTCTGGGCGAACCGTTTTTTGCTACATTGGAGCAAAAGCGGGTGATTATTTGCTTCAGTGTAGCAAAAGCGGGATTTGGTGGGATTTTGGGTAAGAGAGAAGGACACGTGTTGGCAGGGGGATCCGGGTGATCTTTCCCCCAGATCACCCGGGGGACGCCTAGTGCTTACGAAAAGTTTTCTAAGCTTTTCCAACAAGATTGTTGCAATATAACGCTCACACATGTCCTGCTCACAACTTGAAAATGGATGTGATCATTGTTCACCATCTTCAACATGCTCCTCCCTCCATATCAAAAAAAAAAATTGCTCCTCCCTCAGAGGATCCACTTCAACCTGTTATGCAGAGATTTTAGCGAGTAATAAAAGCAGGATGCAAAACAGTCGGTGTATCCAAATTCAAATCGTGTAGAAAATGAAGACAGTGGGGAGAATTGCATCTATGGAAATCAGTGTCAAAGTGTAAATGGAATAAACACTACAATCAGCTTTGGGGATCTATAGTAATTAGATCTGGAGTTTTTGTTCGTTTGTCTGTTAAAGAGCAAACTGACTGAAAGCTATATGTAAGGAAGTTGCAAACCTACAGCTCCAATTGACGTGAAGAGATTGTACAAACTATAACCAACAATGAAAGTGTGCCACTCAAATAAGGTACAAATCTGTCGACCAATCAGCACCTCATAACCATGAGCTTCAAATTAAAAGGAGAGCTCCCAATCAGAAATTTGTATCATGATACAGCAGATAACAACGTGGGTAAGATGAAAATACAGAGTATTAGGGAAAAGTTATAACCTGTCACCAGTCCATGTGCGATGGCCTGATCTACATTAGGCTCTGTAGATGCAACAAGCAAGTTGTAAATTAATTTTGCTTACACTAATATTGTTCAGGTAATATGAAATTAGCAATCCATCTCACGTGGCCTTTCTAAGAGGAAGCAGATGGCAATTAAACTAAAATCAGTCTTACTTTAATAGCCGCGTAGCACATCCGGAATCACTGCAAATAACAACAAATAGCTTTACCACATAGTGGTCAGAGTTCAAACACTGAAACCATAACTCAAATTCTTAAATATTGACTTCAGGCTGGTGAAGAGGAACATTGAGCATGTATCTCTCACAGGCATGTACGCCAAAATATTGACTTCAGTTTTAGAAGCGGTTTATGTGGATCTTGTACATAAGCTCCTGGAGGACGCCGATCCGGCCTTCCAATTTCATCTGCAGCTCCATCAATTCCGTTTCTCTTTCCTAGGCACGAGCACTCGGCCATCGTTGCTGGAGCGTTTCATCCGGAACTGGGCACGGTGGTGCCGATGGGATCCGGGCCGCGGATGAAAGCCACATATGGGCGACCTGTACAAGATGGATACTGTAAAAGACAAAATCCATTATAGTCTGAGAACGATAGAATCACGAACAGTTGGTCGCGGCGTTGGTGATGGCCCCTCCCTGTCGCACAATTACAGAAGAAGGAGCACGATGGTGGCTAGGGTATGACAGGGGCACCACCAACTTGAAAGATAGGGTGGACTGAGGACAACGCCACACGGGCTGAGAGCCGGAGGGTGGCGGCCTTAGGATCGGAACTCGGAAGGCGCGGAGAGAGAGATTGTTCGTCTCCGCCTGTACGTTGCCCTCCTCTTGGCGAACTGCATAACCGCCGGTATGAGGGAGATCTTGCACGCGGACGAATCGTCTCTTTTTTTAGGGGGCAACATCTGGGCGGCTGATGGAGTTGGTCTGGCGATGGCGTGGCGTAGGCCGGCGTAGGCGACCACCCGGCCGCATCAAGTCAGTCCGCCATCTCCCTATCGCAATGAATGAGAGGTCGGCGACGTACCTTTTTTAGGGGTGTCGGCGGCGTACCTAGGCTGGATGGGAGGCACGAGGTTGCGGGGACGGACAGAGGCCGAGTACATGGGCTATTTTGGCCCATTTCACCACAGAACGCGAATTTGATGCCTAGAGAAGCGGCCCCTAGGGACAGCTGGGCCAGTGCGAGATCAGATGGCCAGAAACGGTCATATTCGACGATTGGAAGGTCAAAACGTAGAAGGCGTGAGAGAGCTCATGTTTGGCTCAGTTTTAATGTCCCTAATTGGACCCATTAGTGGGCAGCCCATATAAGCAAATCCTGAAATCTCAAATTGGCCCATGTGCATGGCAGAATTTTGGAGGTGCAACGTGTTGCTAAAGTTTAGTCTCACGTTGCTAGTTTAGAGAGAGTTGCACCACCTTATAGTTGAGTGTTCTACCACTTGGTGTGCTAGTTGACAATAGAAGGCTCTCTCGTGCGCACTCCTCCTCCTCCGCCGCCGTCCGTCCGTCCGTCTCATCACGACACGCCGCGGGTTGCGGTATTGAGCCGAGTGGATGCCTAATTCGGATCGCTACCGGATCGTGTTGGCCCACGTTGTACTCGTTAGGTTTTCCGAGCCGCACTATATATTGCCATGCACTGGCGTGTGCCGTCACATCATCGAACCAATCTAGGTTTTGCCAATCTCGTGCCTTGCGCCGCCACCGTAGTCTACCTCATCCCAAGCGCCGGCGTGCACCGGCGTTTGGGAGAGCAGGTCTCCGGAACCAATCGCCTTTGTGATCCTGTACGGGAGAGGGCGAATTAGGTTTTTGGGAAGCGTCTCGCACGACTGCTCGCCGTTTCCACCACGGGTCGTCTTCCGAACAAGTCCGGTGATACGTTTCCAACGTATCCATAATTTCTGATGTTTCATGCTTATATTATACCAATTGCTACATGTTTTATATACATTTTATATCATTTTTATGCATTTTCTGGGACTAACCTATTAATAAGATGCCATAGTGTCAGTTCCTGTTTTCTGCTGTTTTTGGTTTCAGAAAAGTTGTTCTGGAAATATTCTCGGAATTGGACGAAACAAAAGCCAAAATCCCTATTTTTCTGACACGCACACGGAGTCCGAAGGAGAGACGAAGGGGGGCCGTGGGCCGTCCTCACCATGTGGTGGCGCGGTCCCACCTCCTGCCGCGCCGCCACGTGGTGAGGACGCCACGGGCCTCCACCGACGTTGCCCATTTGCCTATAAATAGCCTTCCCCGGGAAAACCCTAAGTAACCGAGTCAATTTCCACGAAAAGTTCCAGAGTCGCCGTCGCCGTCAACCCTAACTCGGGAGGGTTCTGAAGCTCTTCCTGGCACCCTGCCGAAGAGGGGAATCATCACCGGAGGACTCTACATAGCCATGCCTGCCTCCGGAGTGATGTGTGAGTAGTTCATCTTTGGACTATGGGTACATAGCAGTAGCTAGATGGTTGTCTTCTCCTCTTATGCCATCATGTTTAGATCTTGTGAGCTACCTATCATGATCAAGATCATCTTATTGTAATGCTACATGTTGTGTTTGCTGGGATCCGATGAATATTGATACTATGTCAAGTTGAATACTGAATATTATGTCTATGTTATTTATGAACTTGCATGCTCTCCGTTGCTTGTTGATACTCTGGTCAAGTGGATGCTTGTGACTCCAAGAGGGAGTATTTATGCTAGATAGTGGGTTCAGTCTCCATTTAATCTGGGGGAGTGACAGCAACCCCTAAGGTTGTGGATGTGCTGTTGCCACTAGGGGTAACCTAATGATGCTTTGTCTAAGGATGAATGTGTTGTTTATATTATGCACTTTACTTAATGCAATTGTCTGTTGCTTGCAACTAAATACTGGAAGGGGTGCGGACGCTAACCTGAAGGTGGACTATTTAGGCACAGATGCATGCTGGATAGCGGTCTGTATACCTTGTCGTAATGCCCAAATGAATCTCATAGTAGACACCACAACTTGCACATGCATGTTATGCACTTATCAATATTGTCAATTGTCCAGCTGTAATTTGTTTACCCAGCATGTTAATTATTTATTATAGAGAGACACCACTAGTGAACTGTGGACCCTGGTCCATTATTTTACATCTGAAATACAACCTACTGCAATCATTGTTCTTTTTCATTCTCTGCAATTAAACATCATTTTCCATACAACACTTTTAATCCTTTGTTTTCAGCAAGCCGGTGAGATTGACACCCTCATTGTTTCGTTGGGGCAAAGTAGTTTGATGGTCTTGTGTGCAGGTTTCAAGTCAACCGGCAGGACCACCCCATCAACAACGCAAGTTTTCTGGCGCCGTTGACACCTTCAGAAGTGTCTTCACCTCCTACTGGATTGATAACCTCGGTTTCTTACTGAGGGAAGACTTGCTGCTACACTCATCAAACCTTACTCTTGGGGGTCTCCCAACGAACGTGTGGTTTACACGCATCAAGCAAGTTTTCTGGCGCCGTTGTCGGGGAGGTCGAGGAACTTCTGGAAGTCTTGCACTCCCGACAAGACGCCAAGTTTTCTGGCGCCGTTGCCGGGGAGGTCAAGCCTTGTGTTAGGTGAGTCTCTCACTTTCAATCTCTTTACTTTGTTATTGTCTTGCTTAGTTTATTTTTATTTTGTCTTGTCTGCTCTCTTTATCAAAAACCCAAAAAATTTAGTTACTTATTTTTATTTTGATATTTTGGCCTAGTGTTCTTTTTGTTAAAACTAGCAGGGGTGGCCCGCGCATTTGCGTGGCTAGACTCGCTTAATATTTTGCCACAACATTACTTTTGTATATAACTTTAATACTTTAGGACTTGTTAATTAACCTTATGTAACCTGTGCATTTGCGATGTTAGATTTTGTAGGAATGTTAATTATATTTTTCACATTGGTACGCATGTATTGTTCCTAGCAGAGGTGAGGAATGAAGAAACGTCCTTGCATGTTTTTGTTTGATGGACCTTTTTTATAGTTCAGATAAATATGAAGCTATATTATTTGGAAAAGGATGGTTCTGAACTAATTTGAGGTAAATAACTATCTAATCAAGCATGCAATAAAAAAGTATTAAAATTTCAGATGGAACTCCCCTTGATAAAGCAAACGTGGATAACTAAAAATCATTCCCTAGTCTCTCTCAGTGATAAAAAGTGATTATTCCATAAATTCTATGGAGGGCGAAAGAGTATAAACAAATCAAGTCTGTCTCTGTGCAACTCTACTTCGGCTACAAAAATATGAAGGGAAAGCTGATTGTGCCTCCATATGTTCGTATTATCTGGAGACAAATAGATGAAATCCATCGCACAAATATAGGACATGTGCTTTGGATATGAACATTTGACTTGTATTCATTGTGTAAGAAAATATATCCAAATAGAGAAGACAAAGTATCAGCTACCAAAGTTTTTTTGAAAAACATATTGGACCAAAACAAACATGGTTTCTTTATGTTAAAGGATATATGTATCTTAGATGTATTGGTACCAGCAGTACCTTAAATCAGTGGATGCATCAGTGAGTCATTTTGCTACCTCTACATTGTTTCATCACATCATAATCACGCACCTTCTAGATTTAACTTGACGAACACCCCTAAATTTCAAGGAGGCATGACAACAAAACTAATTAAGTATACGAAAAGTACATTTAAGGAAAGTCCGAAAAAAGGTTGGAATAAGTACATCAGAAAGGTTACATTCTTTTTCTCAGACTTGTGCATAATTTTGGGAGTTCCTAAACGGGTGTATTGGAGCAGACATTCAGTTACAAAAAGCTAATCATTTGGCCTAAACTCTTCTGCGTACCTGATGAGAGGGAGAACATTGCCACAACGGTGCATATAATTTGTTTGCAAGAATAGAAAAGCGAAGCATAACATTGCAACAATACCAGGGGATTGGTCTTGGAGTCTTTCCACGTATATAATATAATTCTTGTATTTGTTTGCAACCATAACAAACAGCTTCAGTTTGAAGAACCCACGCAAGTCAAGAGAATTTTAGATCAGCGCTATGTTTTTTATGCAAAATAATGGAGCCGGGTAGCGATCCATGTGACTCTAAAAGGAATTTGAGATCATACACCGGCACCTGATGCAAAGCCTTAATTTGTGAAATACTTACATAAATTAGTAGTGGATGTAATGGATGACATGGCATAATTAAGACATGACTTAAGTAATGACATGATGTATAGATGTTGTGTAGTGTACCTGGGAAAGATGATGCCAGCCGGACTCAGATGGCAATACGCATGTAGCCATGATCTCACTGTCGCAGTGAGTAGCTTATGTTCTTGTGCATCCATTTGTTCGCAACAGGTGCATGCTCTTTCTGTAAATACTGAGTGTTGGATGCCCGTAGGAAAATCCATAGAGTTAATACTCACGTGGAGCTTGATCAACTCGTAGTATTAACATAGCAATGATCAATCAAAAATAGTTTGCGCGGTTCGTAATGCCGTAGTTGAAATCTGATGATTCCGCTGCTAATTTCTAGCATAAATATTTTGATCTATATTAGAGGGAATCCATCTAGGCGATTGGTTCCGCATCTGAAAATCAAAATTCTTCACGGGCACTGGACCCTCCGACATCAACGACATCGCCGGCATGCATGCATCTCTAGCTCCTGCAAAATCGCCGGTGTCCGACGGGGCATGTGCGGCGTTCCGGCGTGATCATGAGCTTGGTGATGTTGATCCCCGAGACCTTGCATTGTTCCAGGAGGCCACCATACGTAATGAGAGTATGAGACCCGCAGAGACTCCTGATGATCCTTTCCATCTCCTGGTCTGATAAAAAACCGGATATGCGCTTCTCGCCAGATTGATATCAGACTTGTAGCGATCTAAAGAGGGTCTCCTAGTTGTCGTCGCAGGCTAGTTGTAGATATAATGCAGGACATACGCAAGGAACTCTCTTCCATATCCAAATCGCTCATGGCTGGTACTGCTGCCAAGGGCTGATCTATCTGGAGTCGGGACAAAGCAAAACAAATCATGTCTTATGTGCATTGGCCAAGTGCTGATCGATCTGGAGTAAGCACGGTTGTAGCTGGCTCATCTCTCTCCTTCGTCTTCTAGAGTTGCCTGCACGCTCCAGCACGTCGGCGACGGACATGCAGGCTTCACCCTTCGTGTCTGGCATCGACCGGCGGTGCGAAAAACATGTCGAATCATCCGTTAGTTGGGGTTCATGCGGCGTGAGCGCGTGCTGCATGCATCCCTGCCGTGCCGTCGATCCGCTGGGCTGTACATAGTTGCTGTGTCACCGATCCGCCGGGTTGTACTTGATGGGATCGTCATCGCGCCGCCGCATGTGTTTGAGGCTCGAGCTCGCCGGGCTGCATCGCTGCTGTGCCGTCAATCCGTCGGGATGTACTTCATGGGATCGTCATGGCTCGGATCGGATCGTGCCTGCGAACATGTTGGTTAGAGTTTTAGGGTCTGAAACGTGCGTGCTATGGATACTTGTACGTTTGTCATGAAAATCCAGCAATAGTTTCGTATTATGGACTCCAACTTGTATACGTCGCTTTCCAAGGTTGCAAACGACCAATCAGGCGGCGTATATGCCGTGGAGGAGAGTGAATCTAGGCCATTGAAATAGCTTTAACTTTAGAGCGATAAATCTTCACCGTTGATTGTTTGTTGTTTTAATAATATAATAGATAGATGAGTACTCGTAAAAACACCAAGTTGTGTGACTTCACTAGCACAAATAATAATGATTTCATATGCACTCCTATTGCTCCACCTGCTTCTAAAGCAGACTTTTATGAAATTAAACCTGCTCTATTAAATCTTGTTATGAAAGAGCAATTTTCTGGTGTTAGTACTGATGATGCTGCTGCCCATCTTAATAATTTTGTTGAACTTTGTGAGATGCAAAAGTATAAGGATATAGATGGGATATTATAAAACTGAAATTATTTCCTTTCTCTTTGAGAGGAAGAGCTAAAGAATGGTTGCTATCTTTGCCTAGAAATAGTATTGATTCATGGACTAAATGCAAAGATGCTTTCATTGGAAAATATTATCCTCCTGCTAAGATTATATCCTTGAGAAGTAGCATTATGAATTTCAAACAATTTGATAATGAACATGTTGCCCAAGCATGGGAAAGAATGAAATATTGGTAAAGAATTGTCCCACCCATGGACTGACTGCTTGGATGATCATCCAAACCTTTTATGCAGGACTAAAATTTTCTTCGAGGAACTTGTTGGATTCGGCTCTGGAGGACCTTCATGTCCATCACTTTGGGTGCTGCAACAAAGCTTCTTGATGATATGATGATTAACTATTCCGAGTGGCATACCGAAAGACTCCTCAAGGTAAGAAGGTAAATTCTGTTGAAGAAACCTCTTCTTTGAGTGATAAGATTGATGTTATTATGTCTATGCTTGTGAATGGTAAATCTCATGTTGATCCAAATAATGTTCCTTTAGCTTCATTGGTTGCTCAAGAAGAGCATGTTGATGTGAACTTCATTAAAAATAACAACTTCAACAACAATGCTTATAGGAATAATTTTGGTAGCAACAATTATAAGCCTTATCCTGCAAATAGTGGTAATGGTTATGCAACTCTTATGGTAATTCCTACAACAATAATAAAAGTGTGTCCTCTGATCTTGAAGCCATGCTTAAGGATTTTATTAGTACACAAAATGCTTTTAACAAAACTGTTGAGGAAAAGCTTGGTAAAATTGATGTTCTTGCTTCTAAGGTTGATAGTCTTTCTCTTGATGTTGATCTTTTGAAACTAAAAGTTATGCCTAATGATGTTAAAGAGAACAAGACTTTTGCTACTGCCAATGCTATCCAAGTTAAAATTGACAACAATATTAGGATGTTGGCTGAGTTGCATGCTAGGTGGGAAAGAGAGGATAAAATTGAAAAAGAGAATAGTATAGCTAGAGTTTGTACTATTACCACCACTAGTAATGCTAATGTTTCACATGCTAGTAAGCCTCCTACTATCAATGGTAACATAATTGGTGTTGGCAATGTTTCTACTACCTCTAAAACGTTTAAAATTGCCCAAAACCACTGAAACTGTTCCTGATAAGAGTGCTGAATTTTTCGAAATATGGGAGACAATGGTTCCTTTGCCATTGATCATAATGATTTTGATTTTGATGATTGCAATATTTCTGAAGTAATTATGTTTTGCAAAAGCTAGCTAGAAGTCCTAATGCTAGTGCTATTAATATGGCTTTCACAAAACATATTACAAATGCTCTCATACAAGCTAGGGAAGAGAAACTAAAACATGAAGCTTCTATCCCTAGAAGTTAGAAGATGGTTGGGAGCCCATCATTAAGATGAAGGTGAATGATTTTGATTGTAATGCTTTATGTGATCTTGGTGCTAGCATTTCTGTTATGCCTAAGAAACTTTATGATATGCTTGATTTGCCACCTTTGGAACATTGTTATTTGGATGTTTATCTTGCTGATAATGCTATGAAGAAACCTTTGGGGAGAGTTGATGATGTTCTTATTATGGTTAACAATAACCTTGTCCCCGTTGATTTTGTTGTTATGGACATCGAATGCAATGCATCTTGTCCTATTGTTTTGGGAAGACCTTTTCTTAGAACTGTTGGTGCCATTATTGATATGAAAGAAGGAAATATAAGGTACCAATTCCCACTCAAGAAAGGTATGGAACACTTCCCTAGAAAGAGAATGAAGTTTCCTTTTGATTCTATTATTAGAACAAGTTATGATTTGGATGCTTCTTCACTTGGAAACACTTGATTTTCACTTTCTGCGCCTAGCTGAAAGGCGTTAAAGAAAAGCGCTTATGGGAGACAACCCATGTTTTTATTTCTGCAATTTTTCTTTTTCTTTGAGTCTTGGAGTTGCTTACTTCTGTAACAACTCCTTTGTATCTTTATTTTATTGCATTGTTGTGCCAAGTAAAGTTCTAATAGAAAGTTGATGCTAGATTTGGATTTCTGCGCGAGATAGATTTTTGCTGTCCACCGTTTTGAGCTGTACGCACTCCAGAAAAATCCAAAAATTCTGAAACAATTCAGCGTGATCCTCATATATGTACGCAACTTTCATTAGTTTTGACTTTTCGCATCTGAGCAACTTAAGTGCCTCGAAAAAATTCGTCTTTCCAGACTGTTCTGTTTTTGACAGATTCTGCCTTTTATTTTGCATTCTCTCTTTTACTGTGTTTGAGTGGATTTCTTTGCTCCACAAAATATCAGTGGCTGTAGCTAATGTCCAGAAGTATTGGAGATGATTGTGTCATCACAGAACATGTGAATTTTTGATTATGCACTAACCCTCTAATGAGAATTACTCTGAGTTTGGTGTGAAGGAAGTTTTCAAGGATCAAGAGAGAGGATGATATGATATGATCAAGAAGAGTGAAAAGCCTAAGCTTGGGGATGCCCCGTGGGTCACCCAAGCATATTTCAAGAAGACTCAAGCGTCTAAGCTTGGGGATGCCCAAGGCATCCCCTTCTTCATCAACAACTTATCAGGTCATCTCTAGTGAAACTATATTTTAATTCTTTCACATCTTATGTGCTTTACTTGGAGCGTCTGTGTGCTTTTATTTTTGCTTTGTTTTCTGAATAATTTGGATCCTAGCATTCTTGTGTGGGAGAGAGACACGCTCCGCTTTTTCATGTGAATACTCGTATTCTTCACTTATATTTGTTGAGTATTCTTAACTAGCTACTGCAATGCTTTTAGCTCCTGTTTTTCATGCATCTCTTGTTCAGAGCTGTTAGTTCTTGTAGAGAAGTACTCTCTTGTTTCATTGTTGTATTATTTGGAGAGTTTGTATTGAAATAAGTTGATTGGTGTTTGGTTGGAAACAGAAAATGCTACATGTGGTAGATGGTATATTGAAAAGACATACTCATTCTTGTAGATCATTGTCTTGGATAATTTGATGCTTTGCAATTGTTTTGAGCTCTCAAGTAGATCATGTTTAAGCTCTTGCATCATGTAGTTAAAACCTATTAGTGGAGAACTACCGTAGAGCTTGTTGAGACTTGGTTTGCATGTTTGATATCTCTAAGGTCTAGATATTTTCTGGTAAAGTGTTTGAACAACAAGGGAGACAGTGTAGAGTCTTATAATGCTTGCAATATGTTTTTATGTAAGTCTTGCTGTACCGGTTGATATCCTGTGTTTGCTTCAAACAACCTTGCTAGCCTAAACTCTGTACTGAGAGGGAATGCTTCTCGTGCATCCAAACCTTGAGCCAAAACCCATGCCATTTGTGTCCACCATAACTACCTATTATGTGGTATTTCCTGCCATTCCAAGTAAATACTTCATGTGCTACCTTTAAACTATTTAAAACTTTATTACTCCTTATTTGTGTCAAGGTTTTATAGCTCATTGGTGGCTCTAGGTCAATAGTGCCAGAAACAATGCTTGTACGTCACACGTCAGTTGGGAACCCCAAGAGGAAGGTATGATGAGTGCAGCAGTAAGTTTTCCCTCGGTATGAAACCAAGGTTTAATCGGACCAGTAGGAAAACGAGGTTTGCTTCGAAGGTGTTGGTGAAGGAGTGTAGTGCGGCGCAACACCAGGGATTCCGGTGCCAACGTGGAACCTGCACAACACAACCAAATTACTTTGCCCCAACTTAACAGTGAGGTTGCCAATCTCACCGGCTTGCTGAAAACAAAGGGTTAAACGTATCGAATGGAAAATGATGTTTGTTTGCATAAAACAGTAGAGAACAATGATTGCAGCAGATTGTATTTCAGATGTAAAAGAATGGACCGGGGTCCACAGTTCACTAGTGGTGTCTCTCCAATAAGATAACCAACATGATGGGTAAACAAATTACAGCTGGGCAATTGACAATTGATAAGTGCATATAACATGCATGTGTGAGCTGTGGTGTCTACTATGAGATTCATTTGGGCATTACGACAAAGTACATAGACCGCTATCCAGCATGCATCTATGCCTAAATAGTCCACTTTCCGGTTAACATCCGTACCCCTTCCAGTATTAAGTTGCAAGCAACAGACAATTGCATTAAGTAATGTGCGTAATGTAAACAATACATTCATCCTTGAATAAAGCATTGCTGTTTTACCCCTAGTGGCAACAACACATCTACAACCTTAGAACTTGCTGTCACTATCCCAGGTTAAATAGAGGTTGAACCCAACTATCATGCATAAATACCCCCTCTTGGAGTCACAAGTATTCACGTGGCCAAGGCTTCAACAAGTAACGGAGAGCATGCAAGATCACAAATGACATAGACATGATAATATAATATTCAGCTCCACATAGGTATCAATATAAGTCAGATCCCAGCAAACACAACATGTAGCATTACAATAAGATGATCTTGATCATGATAGGCAGCTCACAAGATCTAAACATGATGGCACAAGTGGAGAAGACAACCATCTAGCTACTGCTATGGACCCATAGTCCAAGGATGAACTACTCACGCATCACTCCTGGCCTTTTGTTTCGTGCAATTCCGAGAATATTTCCAGAAGTAACTTTCTGAAACCAAAAACAGCAGAAAACAGGGAACTGACACTGTGTCATCTTGTTAATAGGTTAGTCCCAGAAAATGCATAAAATTGATACGAGGTGTATATAAAACATGTAGCAAATGGTATAATATAAGCATGGAACAGCAGAAATTATGGATACGTTGGAGACGTATCACTCATGAGGAAGTTATGTGGCGTTTACTCTATCACCTTGTCGTTTACTCATGACAGACTTTCACCAATGGACTAGTGGCATATACATCCGCTTATCCAATAATTTGCAAAAAGCGCTGGCAAATGGGGTGCCCAGTCCCAATTAATTATAACTTTAACCACTTGATTCTCTTCACATGTTTGCCAATGATTTATCAAAAGCGAATTTCCAAAATGTTGAACTTTATCAAATAGGAACTCCTCCATGGTATGTGATTGTTGGAAAGCACCCGAGGATTCGGTTAGCCATGGCTTGTGTAAGCAAAGGTTGGGAGGAGTGTCATACCAATTTATAAATATGCATGTGTAAACAAAAGAGAAGAGAGATGATCTACCCTTTGGTAGAAATAACGTCCTTCATGGGAGCCGCTCTTGAAAGTCTGGGTGATAAGGGGATAAAGTGCCCACTGCCATTCGTTGACAACAACAAACACCTCTCAAAAACTTATTTTATGCTCTCTATATGATTTCAAAAACCTAAAAAGCTCTAGCACATGATTTAATCCCTGCTTCCCTTTGCGAAGGGCCTTTCTTTTACTTTATATTGAGTCAGTTTACCTACTCCTTTCTATCTCAGAAGCAAACACTTGTGTCAACTTTGTGTGCATTAATTCTTATATGTTTACTTATTGCACTTGTTATATTACTTTGTGTTGACAATATCCATGAGATATACATGTTGAAAGTTGAAAGCAATTGCTGAAACTTAAATCTTCCTTTGTGTTGCTTCAATGTCTTTATTTAGAATCTACTGCTTTATGAGTTAACTCTTATGAAAACTTTTTGATGCTTGTCTTGAAAGTACTATTCATGAAAAGTTTTTTACTTATATGATTCAGTTGTTTACTCTTTATCTATTTGTTAGCAAACTATAGACCATTGCCTTGAGTCACTTCATTCATGACATGAGCCTTGCAATATTATTTGATCAAGATTGTGTGAAGCATGTCTCCTCAGAAATTATTTTGTTGTTATCATTTTACCTACTCGAGGACGAGTAGAACTAAGCTTGGTGATGCTTGGTACGTCTCCAATGTATCCATAATTTCTGATGTTTCATGCTTATATTATGCCAATTGCTACATGTTTTATATACAATTTATATCATTTTTATGCATTTTCTGGGACTAACCTATTAACAAGATGACACAGTGCCAGTTCCTGTTTCCTGCTATTTTTGGTTTCAGAAAAGTTGTTCTGAAAATATTCTCAAAATTGGACGAAACAAAAGCCAAAGTCCCTACTTTTCTGACACGTACACGGAGTTCGAAGGAGAGGCGAAGGGGGGCCGTGGGCCGCCCTCACCATGTGGTGGCGCGGTCCCACCTCTTGCCGCGCCGCCATGTGGTGAGGACGCCACGGGCCTCCACCGACGTTGCCCCTTCGCCTATAAATAGCCTTCCTCGGGAAAACCCTAAGTACCCGAGTCAATTTCCACGAAAAGTTCCAGAGTCGCCGCCGTCAACCCTAACTCGGGAGGGTTCTGAAGCTCTTCCCGGCACCCTGCCGGAGAGGGGAATCATCACCGGAGGGCTCTACATCGCCATGCCTGCCTCCGGAGTGATGTGTGAGTAGTTCATCTTTGAACTATGGGTCCATAGCAGTAGCTAGATGGTTGTCTTCTCCTCTTGTGCCATCATGTTTAGATCTTGTGAGCTGCCTATCATGATCAAGATCATCTTATTGTAATGCTACATGTTGTGTTTGCTGGGATCCGATGAATATTGATACTATGTCAAGTTAAATACTAAATATTATGTCTATGTTATTTATGATCTTGCATGCTCTCCGTTGCTTGTTGATACTCTGGCCAAGTGGATGCTTGTGACTCAAAGAGGGAGTATTTATGCTAGATAATGGGTTCAGTCTCCATTTAATCTGGGGGAGTGACAACAACCCCTAAGGTTGTGGATGTGCTGTTGCCACTAGGGGTAACCTAATGATGCTTTGTCTAAGGATGAATGTGTTGTTTACATTATGCACTTTACTTAATGCAATTGTCTGTTGCTTGCAACTTAATACTGGAAGGGGTGCGAACGCTAACCTGAAGGTGGACTATTTAGGCACAGATCCATGCTGGATAGCGGTCTGTGTACCTTGTCGTAATGCCTAAATGAATCTCATAGTAGACACCACAACTTGCACATGCATGTTATGCACTTATCAATATTGTCAATTGCCCAGCTGTAATTTGTTTATCCAACATGTTAGTTATTTATTATGGAGAGACACCACTAGTGAACTGTGGACCCTGGTCCATTCTTTTACATTTGAAATACAACCTACTGCAATCATTGTTCTTTTTCATTCTCTGCAATTAAACATCATTTTCCATACAACACTTTTAATCCTTTGTTTTCAGCAAGCCGGTGAGATTGACACCCTCACTGTTTCGTTGGGGCAAAATAGTTTGATGGTCTTGTGTGCAGGTTTCAAGTCAACCGCCAGGACCACCCCATCAACAACGCAAGTTTTCTGGCGCCGTTGACACCTTCAGAAGTGTCTTCACCTCCTACTGGATTGATAACCTCGGTTTCTTACTGAGGGAAGACTTGCTGCTACACTCATCAAACCTTACTCTTGGGGTCTCCCAACGAACGTGTGGTTTACACGCATCATCGGCGGTGCTGCGTACCGCCGCCTCAAGCGTCGTCTTCTTCGACCAGTCTTCACCAACATCTTCATCAACGACATCACCGCTGCTTTCGCTGCGGTGAACCTGTCTGCATCGACTGCTGCTTTCTCTACAACTGTTCGGTACGTGCGGCGTAAACTGAACTGTTTTACTATGTATATGTTGGCGTTTGTGCTGCTGATGTTCACGTTAATTAGTACATATAGTATGTGTGTTTAACATGTTATTAGTTGCGGTTGTCATGTTTAATATTATGGAATTAATCATGAAATTATTGCCTAATTATCCAACAGTTCTTTCTAGATATTTTATGCTAGGTTTGCTACTACAGTTTTTTGTGTTACATTCTATCGTAATGGTTGGTAAGTATTTGATGCATTGTTTGTTGTTGTCTTGTATGATTTATTGTATGAGATCCGTGCTATTTATAATCTATTATTTTTGTTACCCTGTTATTTTCCCTGTTTCACATGGCCTCCAAAGTCTAACAACTAATAACTATATTCCAAACTATAATACTCCCTCCGTTCCCAAATATAACATGTTTATGGTGTTGACCATATTCACATGCACACCAAATGCATCTAGACACTTTTCGTGTGCATGTTCACTCATGTTATTATGCACATGAACAAAATATGCAATACCCAAAGCATCTTACATTTAAAAACGGAGGGGGTATATTTTGTAGAGATGCAAGAACGGGTCTTGTTTGTCCCAGTTATACTTATACCCCATTTTGTACATAGCTAGCACAAAAAAAATTAAATTGTTCCAAAATTCTGTACTAGTCATGTGGAAAATGTATTATAAGTAGGATAAATGGGTCCTGTTTTTTTGTGTGATTCAGGACACTTCAGTAATCAACGAGAGTGGTTACAATCTTTCGCTAGTGTGTCAGTGAGCAACAATGGAGTGGTCCTGTTTTCGCATCCTTAATATTTTGACTATTTGAATATAGTCTAAATACGTATTGAAATAACCAACAATACGTCGAGATATGTACGAATCAAGAACAAGGTAAAAATTGATTATAAGTATTTTAAAACGGATGAGTATAGAGGAACAGAAAACCATGAAAGATAAAACGGGAGCATTGATAAACTACGTGAAACACCGACACAATTCCATACTGAATATTTGGTGGAGATAATAGCCATAATAACAAAAGCATTAAAAACGGAAAACAGAAACAAAACGTAGTGGATCAACCGCGTGTGCTCCGATACGCGTGGCCGTGTCCGTCTCCGAACGGGCCGCTACTCGCACCTACTCTCCGATCCAAACCCGAACCGCATCGGGCCACATGGCGACCCGTCATATACAGCACACCCGTCCCGTCGGTCCAACCCAGAACCAGAACCAGAACCAGAACGAGAAGCGAACCAAACAAGCTTCGCCCGCTCGCTCCTCCCAACACGCGAACCCGCCGAGCCGACTCGAGCGACCAGGGCGGCGGAGCAGTGGCGGAGCTAGCATTGGCATCGAGGGATGTCAAAAGGTCAAAATGAGAGAGGCATGGCACTAGTGAGGTCATTATCCAGTATTTCTTGTGTCAAAACTGGTGTATACTTAGCTAATATCATGGTGTTAATCAAATTTTTGTGATGTCGCTTGACATCATGAACATCATGCAGCTCCGCCACTGCGGCGGAGGAGACCCCGATGGCGGCGGTGGCGATGGACATCGCGAAGCCCACGGCGGCGCCGGAGAGCGCCGAGGACCCGGCCAAGGGGCGGGCCCCCGGCGGCGGGGAGGGGCTGCGCCAGTACTACCTGCAGCACATCCACGACCTGCAGCTCCAGATTCGCCACAAGACCCACAACCTCAACCGCCTCGAGGCCCAGCGGAACGACCTCAACTCACGAGGTACGGCCCCGATCCCCAAATCTCGGCGTACCGTGATCCATCGCATGTTGTTTTTCTAGTTAGTTTGTGTAACCCTAGTCCACCTCGGCGTGACGGTCCGCTGATTTATGTCGTTGGACTGTTCTGCTGCGACCTCTTCCGTTGATTGAATTGTGCGCTCGAACTTCAGTTACGCCTGATCTGTTCTGTGTAGCTTAGCGTCTCCGATTTTTGGTCTGTCTTTGTGTGTTGGGGTCAGCTGTTAATGTCTCCCCTTAAGTTCCATGCGTTAGATTCGTGGAAATTTTGTTGTTTTAGTCTGTAGTCCTAATAATTCTACATATGTGTATTTCCTTGATTGAAATTTAGCGGCTCTGGAGGGGCATCTAATGTTGTTCAAGTAGAATATAGAAATCATCATATGGCGAAATATTGCGGCATAGCGTGATCTATCTCATGTTCTTAGTTCCCGTAGCCCTAGTTACCTCTGCGTGACGGTCCACTGGTTTATATCGTTGGCTTGGTGGAAATTTTAATGTTTTGGTGCGCAGTCCTACTAATTCTACATATGTGTATCTCCTTAGTTGATATTTAGCAGCTTTTGGGGCATCACAACTTGTTCAATTATAATTAGAAGGAAATCATCGTATGCAAATTAATAGATGCTCATCTCATGGCTAACTTTGATGTTGTGTATGCTGGTTTCTACCACGGTCCCTGCAGGATGAAGTTCTTATTGTTATATTTAGCATGGCTGTTGACTCTTTTTTGTGTATAATTTAGCATCGGTGGTAGCCAAATCAATGTTGCCATCGTCGATCATCCTCAAATATTGTCTCAAATTTTTACTATTGCAGTTAGAATGCTCCGGGAAGAGTTGCAGCTGCTGCAAGAGCCAGGCTCATATGTTGGGGAGGTTGTGAAGGTTATGGGCAAGTCGAAGGTTCTCGTGAAGGTGCATCCAGAAGGCAAATATGTTGTTGATCTTGATAAAAGCATCGATATTAACAAGATAACTCCTTCAACAAGAGTTGCTCTTCGAAACGACAGCTATATGCTTCACCTTATCCTGCCCAGCAAAGTCGACCCACTGGTTAATCTTATGAAGGTGGAGAAGGTGCCTGACTCTACCTATGATATGATTGGTGGTCTTGATCAGCAGATCAAAGAGATTAAGGAGGTTTGTAAAAAAAATTAATGCACAATACATTCGTTGTATCTTTAGCACTTAGCACTCTGGCCTAACAACTCAATTTTTAGGTGATTGAGCTTCCCATTAAGCATCCTGAGCTGTTTGAGAGTCTCGGAATTGCCCAACCAAAGGTTAGACCTTGTTCACCAGTTTGAATTTTGTTTGGCACTAACTTGGTCAATTCAGTGATTAATAATCACCCTTATCTTTACAGGGCGTCCTTCTTTACGGGCCTCCAGGTACAGGAAAAACATTACTTGCTCGTGCAGTTGCTCATCACACCGACTGCACCTTCATCAGGGTGTCAGGTTCCGAGTTGGTGCAGAAGTATATTGGAGAGGGTTCCCGGATGGTTCGTGAACTCTTTGTGATGGCTAGGTAAACAACATCTCTTCAGTCAGATTTCATTTCGGGAAATCTCTGCAGTCAAAATTTGAAACCATTCCTTTATTAAAAGTATATATGCCTTGCATAGTAATTGTACCAGAGGCTGATATATCTGGTCTGTGTTTTGACAGGGAGCATGCACCATCCATTATATTTATGGACGAAATTGACTCCATTGGATCTGCTAGAATGGAGTCGGGAACTGGCAATGGTGATAGTGAGGTTCAGCGGACTATGCTTGAGCTTCTAAACCAACTTGATGGTTTTGAAGCATCGAACAAAATTAAGGTTCTTATGGCAACAAATAGGATTGACATATTGGATCAAGCACTCCTGAGGCCTGGTCGTATTGACAGGAAGATCGAGTTCCCAAACCCTAACGCAGATGTAAGTGATGCAGACCATAATCAAGTTCATACTGCTTGCTCATATCAGTGCCAACCTTGAATTTACATGTCATCTGTTCCTCTTTCAGTCCCGTGGTGATATCTTGAAGATTCATTCAAGAAAAATGAATTTGATGCGCGGCATTGATCTGAAAAAGATTGCTGAGAAGATGAATGGAGCTTCAGGAGCAGAGCTAAAGGTATGAATTTGTTCCATTGTAGGCTAGTATTTCAATTTCTAATATTTACTTCTAAACGGAAAAATATATTGAACTGGACAATTATATTAAGCACATGGAATAAAAATCTATAATCTGCTAGGTCCAGTTACCCTTCTTGCCCACGATAAATACCACGAACACAAAACCTGCTTCTTGTAGCAAGTGTTAAGTTTTCCCTATTTTCTTGATTTATCTATATAGCTAGTATTGTAGCTCATGTTCTCTCTCGAGCACAAATGTTTCAGGTATTGTGCATCGAACCATAAGATATCTACAGTGAGTTTACCTTGATTGTCATCTGATTTTCAGGCGGTCTGCACAGAAGCTGGAATGTTTGCCCTCCGTGAGAGAAGGGTGCACGTCACCCAGGAGGATTTCGAGATGGCTGTCGCAAAGGTGATGAAGAAGGATACGGAAAAGAACATGTCGCTGCGGAAGCTCTGGAAGTGAAGCACTCATTTTAGCATCCCAGTCATCACTGTCCTGTATCTGTTTAATCTTATAGCGGCACATCGTCAGATGAGCTGCGGTATTCTTGGTTTATCTCAAATATACTGTAACTTACAGTGCATCCTGCAGCAGCCTTCAGGTTGAGTTTCTTTATTTAGTTATGAGGAGATGTGAGATGGAAACTATTCGCTTGCTTGTAATGTATGTTAACTTTTCAACTTTTCCATATCAATACCAATGTTGCGCCGACAAGCATCAGTGTGTTGTGCTTCACTGACCAGGATAGCGGAGTTATTTTGTACTGGGTGGTTCTGTTCTATTATTCTAACGCTGATAACTCGCAGGCCGGTGTCCATGTATTTTTGTTACGTGGTTTTTGGGGTTGTCTTTACTCTTAGTCTCGGAGCAACGACTCTCAGGTTGGTGTTATCGAGGTATTTTTGTTAGTACATGGTTTTTGAGCTCGTCTTTACTACTCCCTCCGTCCCAAAAATAACTGTCTTAGATTTGTCAAAAAGTGGATGTATCTAGACATGAAACAAGTATAGATACATTCACTTTTGTACAACTTTGAGACACTTAATTTGGGACGGAGGGAGTAGTATTAGTCTCGGAGCAACGAGTGGATGGTTTGGCTTGCACGCCTAGTTCCCCTGTTATTGAGACGTAGAGATGCAAATGTCTGCGCCGAAGAAAACTTTCGAGGATAGGAGGAGCTGAATGTAACTTTTCTAGTAATTATTAGGATCTTCTTTCAGTTAATTTCCTCGAACCAATTACAACATCTTTTTTTACTTGATTGCCAGATCTTGATAGTTGTTTATAAAACGGCATTTTACATACGAAAACATAAGAACGATATTTTATAGCATACCGGAGTAAGGAATTATGCCGTACGTCTGGGCACCACGGAGTCAACACGTCAAGGCAAAAAAAAAAAAAAAACACGTCAAGGCAACACGCACAATTTTTTATCCTGCTGTGAGGCAGTAACTAAGGAGTCCAAATAGTCCATATGTTTCTTCTTTTAAAAATTCAAACTGCGGCGGCAGCGAGACGCCAAATCCTTGAGCCGGTCGAACGCCATTTATTGCCCCGAAAACGTTGGTAGCAGCATCGCATTCTCAACTCTTTCCTGAATCCCGATCAAGCTAACGATCGAGCAGTAGCAACAGGCAAGCTCGACTCATCACCATGCTTAACCTCTACCCAAGACTCTCGCCAAGCTCCCGCTCTCGCGACGCCGACGCCGACGGCGGCGTCGCCAGGCCTCATGCCTTTTTCGGCATCGCCGTCACCTGCGTGGCCATCCTTCTGTTCTGCTGCGTGCTCGCCGCCACCGCCAGCTTCCTGAAGGCCGGCGCCTTCGCCGGCACTGCCGCGCTGCTGCTTGTCGTCCTCGGCTGCTTCGCGCCCAGGACGTCGTGGATTCGCGGCCGACGCACGGGAAGGCCGGCGAGCGCGGTGCTCGCTCTGACGGCGGCCAGATCATCGGGCGCGCCCGCGGACGCGCCACCGGCGTTCGCGTTCGTGTGCCCGCTGGAGGAAGGCGACGGCGAGGAGGCGAGCCCGAGCTGCGGGGTGGTGTGCCCGGTGTGCCTGGAGGGCGTCCACGGCGGCGAGATGGTGCGGCAGCTGCCGGCGTGCAGGCACATCTTCCACGTGGAGTGTATCGACATGTGGCTGCACTCGCACAGGACGTGCCCAATGTGCCGGTGCGTGATCTCGCTGCCGCGGACGACCGCGACGGCGAAATCCTCGGAGCCGGAAGAGACGCCGGGGTCGTCGTTGGATGAGGCGTTGCCACCGGTTTAATTGTTGTTTTTTTGACTTGCTGGTTTAGTTGTGTTATTAGCTAGGGATATTTGAATGTACGAGCTGATCAGTTGACTGTATGTGTATATATGACTTGAGTGTTTAGTTTGACATGCTGGCCAGCGAACACACACTTTTTTCGACGATTATTTTCCTTGCATTATTAACAGTTTTAGATACGGGAAACGTCTACGTACTCATTTCCCCAAGTCAAATTTGGGACAATGCATGTTCGGAATTACCGAAAAATTAGGATCAGTTAACTTGGGCTTAAAATTTTTTGGGTTTCCATAAATGATACCCGAAATTCGTCCAGAATTCCGATTCTCGATAATTCGGGTACCCAAAATGCTGGGTTCAAGTTCGGGTAATGCCAAATTGCCCAAAATACGACACATGGAATGAAAACCACAAGAGCACGCCGTTAGATTTCCACATATATTCTGCACAATCTGCAAAAAAACAAGGATAAAATTTCCCAATAATTTTTTGGGTTCTGAAATTTTGGGGCTCGGTCTATACAGTTTGGTGTTTTTCGGTTTCGGGCTTCGAGTTTTAGGCCCATCCTTACAAAGTTGCTTCATTGAGTTAGAAAAAAGGTAAAAATGTTCAAACACTAGAGAGAGCGATAATACAAAACAATTATCCCTTCATTATATATTATTAGATCTATAAATTTAGTCAAAAGTCAAGTTAACTATTTGGGTTTGTTAGATATTTGTTCTAAAATATAAGACATATTTAATTTCGTGGACAAAAATTTCTGGAAAAAAATGAAGACAAGATTTTGATCAACATTTACTCAGTTACTACATTATTTTTATGATACTAAATCATATTTAAAAATAACAAAGATATGCAATTCCAAGTTATTGCATGCCAGAAAACAACATATTAAGAAAAAATACAACTACCGAAAATCAAAGATTGGAAAGTGGTAGAGCGAAGATGCAGGCATATCTAAATCAGCACAAAAACAACTATAGAACATGCGTAAATTTTAAAAACAACCATAATGCTAACTAAAAGTGAGCTAGTGAACTACATGGATCACTTCATATTTAACTGCACAATTAAGGAAAAATGTACGAACAATTTTCTTATTTTTATAATCAATCGATCTTATGGTCTATACATTTTCAGACAAATATTACCGTCGAATCATATGAAAAATGTATATAAGCATCCAAGGATAGCATCGCCACATATACAGACAATTATTAGAGGAAAAATGTTGAACAGAACTTGGCTGAGCTTTTATTCATTACTGGTAATTTAGCATGGGTATCATATACTATAAAGCAAGCAGTATATGGGAAAACATCTGTGGCTCATATGTGTAGATTCACCCGCTATACAAAGATTAAATTTTAAAATGTCAAAGAATTTTGAACAAAAATTTAGGATGTACACCCTCATATTCTATGTTTGTATAAAAAGTTTCCCTAGAAAATGATACTCCCTCCGATCCTAATTAAGTGCCGGAAGTTGTACAACTTTAGTGCATTTCTCACGTCACTTAAAATGGATCAGAGGGAGTATTTTTTGTGGCCTTTGTAAAAAAGATTTTAACCCAGGCCACAAAAAATGTCATTTTTGGCGGAAGTTTTGTGCAAACATGAATATGTGGGGGTATGTCCGAATTTTTTTGTTTATATTTGCTAGCAAATAATAAGTTGCCAATGTAAAGCGCGGCAAAAAAGGAAATGTCAAGGTTAAAGAGGGCAAATCGGATACTAAATTGCGGCAAAAAATAAAATTCCCCAAGATTTTGAAGCACCTCAAACCCTGGAAGACGACGAGGGTCAAGGCGGTCAGCGTCAGGACGACGCTACTCATTTCCGTTTCCGTTCCCAAACCGACACACACAGCTTAGATCTCAGGCTAACCAGCACAGTTACACACATGGACGGTCGCGATGACAGGCCCGTTCGCATCGGACGGTCCAAAACTCCGCTTAGATCTCAAGCTACTCATACCATGGCGGCCACCGGCAACGCAACCACGACGGATTTGGTAGCTTAGGATCGAAGCAGACGACGCCCCATATAAACCCCGGCGGCCCCGCTCTCCTCCCTCAAACCCGCCGCCGCTCTCCCTGCCCGATCCCCGTCCAGCCCGCCGCCGCCCCTCGATTTCCAGCCGGCGACTCGCTCCGGAGCCTTCGATCGGCCCAATGGTGCGTGGATTTCTCCGATTTCCTCCAGTATCCGTTTCGAATTTCGGGGACGGTTCCTCCTCTTCGCCGTTCTAGATTGCTGATTGATTTCGGTTCCGACCAAACGCAGGCAGCCAACGCCCAGCCGGCCGTAGCGGACTTCAAGCTTGTCCTCGTCGGCGACGGCGGCACCGGCAAGACCACGTTCGTCAAGAGGCACGTCACCGGGGAGTTCGAGAAGAAATACGAACGTGAGCCTGTCTGTTTACGTTTCTGGCTTGTTGGGTCTTTCGGATCCTGCTGGTCGCGTACGTCTCGTTTAATTCTGTTGCATGCTCACTGTAAATGTTGGTGTGTCTTGCAGCGACGATCGGCGTGGAGGTGCGGCCGCTGGACTTCCACACGAGCTACGGCAAGATCAGGTTCTCCTGCTGGGACACTGCAGGGCAGGAGAAGTTCGGCGGCCTCCGTGACGGATACTAGTAAGAAACCTTCAGATACTTGCTCACAGTTATCTAGTATGGTGAATCTGTGATGAGATGAGTGCTACCTATACGGTAGATCTTGGTTCAGACTCAGATGCATGTTTCACTATTCGTTGTTTAGAGTTTGTAGATTCCTGGTCTAGGAAGTAGGAACGAACAATCGTGTTGGTCATAGTGTGACATTTGACACCAATTACTGTTGCAGGACTGATTTTATCCTACTTTGTCCCTTCGATATGATATCCGATTGATGATCACTTGGAGTAGTTGCAAAAAATAAGTAGCCTAGCTGTTGATTCAGAGTGTAATTTGGATAATCTAGTACCGCAATCATGATTTTGCATATTAGTGAGCTTAGAAATAATGTTCAAACGGATGAGCCATGTGCATTGGTAGTTACAAGACATTTGCATTTTTTCTGCCTGCTCCTTGGACACAAACTGTTCTGCCTTCTACAAGAACACTGGTGACCTCAGCCATCGGTAGTACTCAACATTTGCAGCACCTAGAATGTTTGACTAGATTACTTGTAGCACCTATTTGGTCTGTTGTTCTGAGCCCGTGATTTCCAGAAAAGCAAATAAGATGCCAGTCACACACAATGGTTCATGTCCTGTTTGCTACATTTTCGGTTTGTGCACATTGACAGGGTGCATTCTCTTACCTTTTCTCTGCTGTTTTTCAGCATCCATGGCCACTGCGCTATCATCATGTTCGATGTCACCTCCCGGCTCACCTACAAGAACGTTCCCACCTGGCACAGGGACATCTGCAGGTAAAGATTCTGCTACCCAGGAATATTTTGAAGTCTCCACCTAGCTCTTGTTTCTCCAGTCGTCCTAAATAATTCAAACTGTCCTAAATAATTTGTTGCAATCAGGGTGTGTGAGAACATCCCGATCGTCCTGTGCGGCAACAAGGTGGACGTGAAGAACCGGCAGGTGAAGTCCAAGATGGTGACCTTCCACAGGAAGAAGAGCCTCCAGTACTACGAAATCTCAGCCAAGAGCAACTACAACTTCGAGAAGCCTTTCCTCTACCTTGCAAGGAAGCTCATAGGGTAACTAATTCTTCTGCACTGCACCATCTTAACCACAACTGTTTGAAAACTACATAGATTATACTTGATCAAAAGAGAAATGCTAGGCTGATTCTGAACAATCAACAATATATCATCACAAATGAACAATCAACAGTTAACATGGTGTATGGATACGATTGCAGGGACATGAACCTCCAGTTTGTCGAGCAGCCCGCCCTCGCCCCTGCCGAAGTCACCATCGACCTTGTCGCCCAGAAAAGGTGAGTGAACAATGCACTGCTCTGAATAGTGAATACTGCAACTTCTGTTTGCTCTACTGAAACTGCATACTTGTGATGTTGCCTTCCTTATCTTGTGCTGAAAAACTCTTGTTTGTGTGTGCAGGATTGAAGCAGAGATAGTAGCTGGGGCGGCAATGCCCCTCCCGGATGTGGATGATGACGACATGAACAACTGAGCTGATCGTTTGCAGGCTGTGCCTAGTTCAGTAGCAAGCATACATATAGTTTAGAAAAGAGCTCTTTTGAGGCTAATCGTTCGCAGGCTGTGCCTACTTTCTCTGTTCGTATCAGATTTTTCAGTATTGATGAAGCTAGTTTGTGTGACATTTCGTGTTTTTCGCAGTAGATGTTATGGAATTCCTTTGTCAAGTGCGTGAGAAAACCGAATGAATGGAAATGTTAATCAGTCTTTTTATTATTCTGGAATGTTTCGTTTAAAAAAATCTTAATAAAGCTCACCTGCCTTTTTTATCTACTACTTCTCCACTACTTATAAACGAGCAAACTTTGGCAGGAAAATTAGATCTTAACCGTCCATAGGCATCCATCAAACGGTCGCGATTCATTTGTTCTCCCCACCGAAATCACGCTGACGAACCGTGCGGCCGTGCCCCCACACCGCATCCTCTAATCACCATCTCAATCATAATTGCCCACAAAATTGGCTCCACTAATTACTCCGCATAATTCTCCTGCATATCTGGGATCCTTCGATGCACTCCATGCATGCGGTGGCGAGCTCTCTGGTTTCTTCAACGCGCTCTGCACCCCCACTCCGGCAAGTTACAAGGACTGCATCGCCCCGCCGCTGGAGAGGTGTGCGCCGTTCATCCCTCCCTCTCAGGTAAATCCCCAACCACTTGCCATGGACGTGCTCGCGCATGACCTGCTACCCTCCCCCGCAGTGTCGCCCGCACGGCACACCCGCTGGCACGCCCAGCAACGCCCACGTCCCATAGGAGTCCGACGAACCGCCACAAGCACGGATGCCATTGCATCGTTCGTCTCCCTGGGCGTCCATCCGCGGCAACGCAGTCCGGCCGGCCGTAACTCAAGTTCATTACGTTTCCATTATTTCCTCAGTTTTTCTCTTCCTGCTGGATCTGGTTGTTTCATTCCCTGCGTATAAATCCATCGTTTTGAGTTCTGACCAATCATATTTTCAAATTTCCTCTCCATGCCTTTTATTTTCTAACCTACGTTTAGGGGATTTGTAGTGTGCACTGAAGCATGTATCTTATTTGCTGATGTTGTTATCGCATAGCTTGATAGAACTTTTCAGCTTGATGGGCTTGGGTTATTTCCAAACTTCAAGCAGGCATGGGCCATCGTACCTCCATGATAGTGATGCAAAAAGATGGTGCTCCGCCTCGTTTCTTTTCTTTTTGTGTGTGTTCGCAATCTTTCTTTTTTTCCGAGAGGGTGAATGAGATTAGACTCAAACAGGCAGGTGTCAAGTGAGTCAGCCGAGTTAAAATTCAGTTCTGAACTAATATAAGTTTGTTGTTAGGACTACAATAGCATGAGCTCGGATAGTGTAATATTTATTGCCGAGTTAAAATTCAGTTCTGAACTAATATAAGTTTGTTGTCATATGTTTATGGATAAAAAGATAAGGTCCTTTAGTTTTGTGCAAATGGTTGCCATTTCACTTGGGCAGGCATGCCGCCCCAACGATCAAATCCATGCTATCTTTATGCTTCTGGCGTTCTAACGATAGATGAATACATGAAATTATTGTGATAGCTGTTGTGGATGCTTGCTTGTTCTCTGAGGCGTTGAATAGAGCCACGTACTCTGCTACTATGCCCCTGTTCTTGGCAGAGGCAAAATATAACGTTTGACATTTAGATTTGTTAATATTTTTGATTAAATTATATTAGACGAGACGTGCATTGCACGTGCAAACTTACTAGTTTCGGTGTGGTAAGACAAAATGCAGACTGCTCACCATGTTATACACGATAGTAGTACTACGAAACGTACGGGTCTCTAGTTCAGTTTCAAGACGGAGTCCAAACAGAAGATGAAAAGAAAACCGACAGTTAAGATCGATCTGAGATCTACACATAGCAACTTAATCTGCTAATGAACCTCGGACCGTCTTAGATGGTATACTACAAACTCAATCGATCGATCGCCGTACATGGAAAATCAAGTGACGGCGGGGCAACGAGACGACATCGTACTGGAGGTATACTGAGAATTTTGGGTTTGTCATCGGCATGAAAAATCTGGGTTACAAGATCAGTGTTTCAGGAGCAAGTTTCAATGTCGATAAGTTCAGAAATCATCTCAACTTCAGATTCACCCCTATGTGTTACAGGTTTACGTGTGACACCATTCGGAATCCAGGGATCTTGCCAAATATCGACATTAGACCCATCTCTAATTCTCCAAATGATCCCTTCCCTAAACACCTCGAGACCCTTCAAAATGCTTCTCCAAACAAACATAGCTCATGCCTTGTACTGGTTGGCAAGAAGCAGATTACTTATTTATTTTTTCTATCCCTTTCACGTTTCTGTAAATATTCCCCCTTTAGAAAACATATCGATTGTTTATTTTCATCCAATGTAAATTAAAAATTTAAACCTGTGAATAATTATTTAATTTCTGTGATATTTTAAACCGTGAACAACTATTTTCAACTTTGTGACATCTTTTCGATTGTGTGGAAAAAGGCTCCCTGAAGATTTTTTAAATATGTGAACAATTATTTTGAACTGCGGGAACATTTTTGGACCTCACAAAGGATCCATTTGACCTGTAAAGTTTTTTTTACCTCGTGGACAATTAATTTTGGATAGTGAGAATAATTTTCTTTACATCGTGAACACCCATTTTGAAATGCATAGACACATTTAGTTTCACATGAACTTTTTTTTTGAACTATATGAACTTTTATTTGTGAATTTGTTAAACTATACAAAAAATACTCTCAACTTTCTATAAAAATCGAAATCTACAAAATAAACAAGAAAAAAGAATACGAGAAATGGAAGAAATAAAACCGAAAATAAAACTAGCAAATAAATTCTTTGCTAGGCTGACCCAGTCATAAGCATAGCCGGCGTTTGCCCCCTACTTGATCCTACGAGCATCAAATAGGAGCACCCTTGCAATACGTTTGCTGGGCTGGTGAGCAGCCTATGTCATGCGTTCCAGCTCGGGCTGCTGACTGAGGCCGACCACACTTGTCCCCCTCATACGATGCGCGAGTTACTACGGCTACTCTACAACAAGTCTCGCTTTTAATTTTGTTCCATTCTATCAAAAGAACTATAAAAGAAGGTTGAATGAATGCTAGATTTTCTATGAAAAGTAGTACACATGATTCCGTAATAAAACTACTATAGATCTTATCCTACAGATCAAACAACAAAGATAGAAAAAATTCCTATAGCATCGAGTTCTCCAAAAATATATATCAAATTCATGTGAATCAAATAACCCCTTAGCATGTGCCAAGGCACACCTGGATCACACTAGCTCCGCCCATCTTTATAGGTGTATCTTCTTAGCCCCCTTCAGCCGCTAAAGTCATACTAGGGGACTATGCGCGGGCTACGCCGCGCCCGTGGATTTTAATTTATTTTCGAATATGTTTTTAAAAAAATCGTGTTGGAATATGAGTATTATTTGAATTCGGAAAGTTTGTACTTAAAAGATTGTTGAGATTGTGAAAATTTGACGTATTGAAATGTATTCATATTTGTATTATTTTAATGTTTATGAAAAATGATCATATTTGGAAGGCATTTGGAATGTTGGAATATGTAAATTTGAAATTCGAGTTAGAATGCTCGAATATAGATTTTACGAAATGAACAATGTGGAAATTTTTGAAATTTGAATTTGAAATATGATTGTTTTTCCCCTGTCTAAATTGCCGCGCGTATGTGGGCAAAATTTGAATTCGAAAATTGGAGCATTCAATTTTTTTGAATATTTAGAATTGTTTTAAAATCGTATGGATAGTTTGGGCTATCTTTTTTTTTCTATTATTAAATGTGGATATATTTAAAGTTGTTGTTTTGTATTATTTAGAAATTTTTTGAATTCTTTTTTCCAAAAAAAAAAAATCTGATAGGTGGGCCCCTGTGACGTCATGCTGATGTCACAGGGGCAGCGGATCTGGCCGCCCCGGCCGCGGCGGCGTGGACTTCGCTGGCGACGCTCCGGCGCGCTCCTGGACGCGCGCTTGGACGCGCTAGACGCGGCCGAACGCGGGGAGGCGGGAGGGGGCGGCGCCGCCCCTTCTGGGTCGCCGGAACGGCGCCGGAAGCGCGCGGACGCGGCGGAGGAACCCGTGCACGGCGGCGGCGATTCCGCGGCGCACGCAGCGCCGCAGGACACACGGGTTGGAGAGGAGGCGGAGGAGACGACGACGCATCTCGCCGTGGGGTGGGATTTGGAAGGGGAGGGCCGTGGAGGCGGCGGAGCGCGGCGGCGGCCGCCGGCGACGCGTCGGTCGCGGGAGAGAGGGAGGGAGAGGGAGGCCTCACCGGCATTTTTACGCGGGAGTCCTTCATGTTGTCGGTAATTGCAGTGTAGTCCTTAGCGCGGGGGTGGACGTAAATATCCGTCGGATGCATGCGAATATGCGAAAGTGGAAGGGTTTTTTTGCGAAATGACGCGGCGACCGGGTGGGAGACCGGCGGGTGACCGGGCGACGTGGCACGTTTTGATTGGACAAAAATAGGGATGAACAGTGTCGCATGTGGGATGGGGCGACATGGAGCGATCTCGACCGTCCGTCGCGTCGATCGGACGGCCGACGATCGGGGGCGACGTTGAAGCGGGACAGGGCAGGGATTCGTCTGTCCTTTTTATATATAGTAGGTGACCGGGCGACGTGGCACGTTTTGATTGGACAAAAATAGGGATGAACAGTGTCGCGTGTGGGATGGGGCGACGTGGAGCGATCTCGACCGTCCGTCGCGTCGATCGGACGGCCGGCGATCGGGGGCGACGTGGAAGCGGTATATAGTAGGATACTGACCGATAAGTGCACCGTAAGCTAGTCTTCAAACATGGTGTCCTGGTGAAAAAAAAGCAAATAAACATTGTGTGTCAGAATGGACTGACCGTGATGGTACACATTGTTGTAATTCTCTTTTAGTTTTCTCTTTAATTTTACTATTTTTTTATCCCTTTCATGTTTTTGTGTATTTTCACTTTAAAAGCATATGGATTTTATTTTTTATGTATAGAGTGGATTACAATTCTAGATTTTTGAATAATTACATAAACTTTGTGACTTTTAAACTGTGAACATTTTTTTTTAGTTGAGAACATTTTTGAACATCACCGACCACGTGAATAGTTTTCCAAGGTTTTTAACTTCGTGAAGAATTCTTTTTGGACTATGTGAATATATTTCTTTACATTATGAACAAATACTTTGGAACGCATGGGCACTTATATTTTCACATGAACAATGTTTTGAACTATATGAACAACTATATTGTAAACTATAAAATTGTTTTCTCTCAACTTTGTAATAAAACATTTAAAAGAATATGAGGAAAGAATAGAAAAACCGAAAGGACAACAAGAAAGAAAAACTTTACTGGGCCGGCTCAGTAACATTCATAATTGGCATTTGTCCCCTGTTTTTTTAGTTTTTTTTTTTGATAATTCACTCACTCACACCTACACCAAGAGTACATGTATGTTTAAATCCTTCGGTGGCTGACCTAGCCACACATATCTCCCTAGAAGTAACGACGAAGCAAATCTTGCCAGGCGATGTGCTTCACCATTGTGCTCCCTTCCTTCATGGTTGAAAGAGATGTCACCTCTCAGCCGAGCCCTTTCCTTGATCTCCATCAATATGCACCCAAAAATTTCTCGGTGATCACTGTGGATGCCGTTAACTACCTCCAGGCAGTCTGACGCCACATAAATCCTTCCCATAGCAAGATCATCCATCACATCGAGGGCCTCCCTACAAGCAAGGGCCTCCAATGTCCCTAGGTGATTAATCCCACTGTACACCGTAACTGAAGCTCCTAAGAACTTCCCGTCTGACGATCAACAGACCGCACCGGTTGCTCCTTTCACTTCAGATTTGGCTACTGCCGCATCAACATTAACTTTGGAAGTTCCAAACGGAGGGGCAAGCCACCTTCTACTCTCAGCATTCATCGGTCGCCTTCTTTGCTGACTTGTAGCTGATGTTTGATTTTCGTTCGCTTCCAGGTCAGAAAGGAACCGGTTCACAAAAGCAATTGTTCCCACGGGACTTTGAAAAATATCCTCATGTATCGCCTTCCTCCGTGCGCGCCAAATCGCCCATAAGGTAACGAGCATGCGAGTAAGCTCTGTCGTCTTCATCGTCTCGAGAGTTAATTGCAGAAAACTACCACAATTGGGGCTAGGGATACAAAAAATTACCACTTTACGAATTATTTGCAGAAACCACCGTTTTTGGGGTGATGCGTTGCAAAAAGCACTGATTGGCAAGTTGACACGCTCTAAGTAAGAATATGACAGGCGGGGTCCGCTGTCAGATCCACGTGACAGGAGTTAATTGCAGAAACCTACCACAATTGGGGCTAGGACTAAAAAAACTACCACTTTACGAATTAATTGCAGAAACCACCGGGTGATGCGTCGCAAGAAGCACTGATTGGCAAGTTGACACGCTCTAAGTAATAATATGAAAGGCGGCCCCCCTGTCAGGTACACGTGGAATGATCAAACAGTCAAGGGGGACACACATCGTACTGCTTATAATTTTTTTTTAAATCGAAGGAACTTAAAACAACCAAAATTATATGGACGGGCCGCAGGCGCGCAGTCATCTTCCTCGTCTCCAGTAGAGCGCCAGCCACCTCCCTTCTTCTTCGCGTGGAGCGTTCTCGACCGTCCGTCGCGTCGATCGGACGACCGGCGATCGGGGGCGACGTGGAAGCGGGACAGGGCAGGGATTCGTCTATCCTTTATATATAGTAGGTGACCGGGTGACGTGGCACGTTTTGATTGGACAAAAATAGGGATGAACAGTGTCACGTGTGGGATGGGGCGACGTGGAGCGATCTCGACCGTCCGTCGCGTCGATCGGACGGCCGGCGATCGGGGGCGACGTGGAAGCGGGACAGGGCAGGGATTCGTCTGTCCTTTATATATAGTAGGATACTGACCGATAAGTGCACCGTAAGCTAGTCTTCAAGCATGGTGTCCTGGTGAAAAAAAAGCAAATAAACATTGTGTGTCAGAATGGACTGACCGTGATGGTACACATTGTTGTAATTCTCTTTTAGTTTTCTCTTTAATTTTACTATTTTTTTTATCCCTTTCATGTTTTTGTATATTTTCACTTAAAAAGCATATGGATTTTATTTTTTATGTATAGAGTGGATTAAAATTCTAGATTCTTTAGGTGACGCTATGGTCTTTTGTGATACGCTATGCTGGGATAGTGAGCGGCCCATGTGGGCGTTATCCCGCGCCACATCACGCCTGACTGTGTGTGCCATACTTACTGTTCCATCATGTCTAGTGATGGAGCGCATGCGAACGACGTACGTGTGCAAGACATTCAACCACGTACACCGTGTCATGAATTACAGAAACCGATCGACAGTGCGGCACAATGGAGCCGACGGAGATGGCGGCGGCCGCCTGGACCCCGGCGTACTTGGGGGGGGCTAGATCACGATCGGGCGTACTCATTACGTGCGAGCCATCGGTCGTTCCTGCATGGGCTCCATCATGCCGGTTGTTTGCTCGCCGGCCCGGCCCCACCCACACCGATCCATCGCATGCACGGAGACAAACGTACGCGTGGTCGGATGGCGACCCACGTCCACACACACCTGTTTCACCCGTTAGATCTGTCCGGGCGGCTAACACTGCTTTGTCGCCGTAGCTAGCAAACCGACCTCGCTTTCAAACGCGTACAACATGAAACCTCCTGGCATTGATACTATATTGAATTTATGGACTAGCCAATTATTCCAAAGTTCTAACCGATGGAAAGGGCTAGACTTTATATTTCAACAGTATAAAAGAGGTTGCAGGAAAATGCTCAGAAAATAAAAGAATATCAGGAATTTTAAAGGTTTTCTAAAAAGCTAGCAGGGGAAAAAGGAAAGCATGTAGACTGAGATCTTTTACATGAGCGTGTTGCATCGGTAAATCTTGCTCATATTCCTGCCTGCCGGTGCATGCGCGCCGCGGTGGTTAAGCCTTTACGTCGTCGTCGAGTGTCGAAACTCTAACGGACGTACTACGTCGCGTTTTTTAACGAGTACCAGTTCGTTATGCCTCACGGGCAGAAGTTTTTGGACCAAAAGACTCGCCTTTCGCTTTTCCAGAGATCCTGCCGGCCGGCCGGCGCAGAAAGCAACTTGGCATGCAGCTCTCGCCGCCGTACGTCACCCATGACAGCAGAATTTTTGCTTGACCCCTCCGAGATGCATGGCGTACAAAGTTGGCTCATGTCATATGCTTGCCATGTGAACCGAGTTCCGTCACATGAACAAATGGTAGCTATAGATATGTAGTGTTGCCGAAAGCGCGCATCCTTTTGAAAGTCCTTTTCTCATAGGAGAGGGACGTGTTAAGAATTGTTTGTTTGGAGAAATCCGACTCTGAATTAGCTCATGCAAAGAGAACCATTTTTTGGTGAGGCGAAATGGACACGATGTAAAATGAGACACTCGAGGGACAAAAAAAATAGATAATAAGAAAATAACAACTCTCTCTCTCTCTCTCTCAATTGCATGTTAATAAACAATACTATAGGCGTAACGGCGCTTCGGCGTCCGTGTTCCCGCTCCGGCGGAGGCAGACCAGGCCGGTGGCCGGAGGTATGCTGCTGGCGGCCTACGGTTGGTCTGGGCGTCGATGTGCCCCTCCTCCCGCTTCCCGCTTCCCCCGCCGTCGCCTGAGGTCGCCACAGTCGCTGCGGCTGATGGTGGCGGCGGGGAGCCCCCTCATGTGCGTGCATGCGTGAGGTGTTCCCCCTACCTCCCCTCGAAGGAGCACGACGGCGAACTACGGTGTTGCCCTGCTCTCCGTCTCTGACGAGTTATTCCGGTGTGCTAGGTTAGCGCACCGTGTTTTCCCGAGGTTCGAAGGTCGATGGCGCTCCGCGTCCTCGTGAGGGTGGCCGACGGCTGGTTCGGGATGGGTCTCGGTGAAAACCGTGCACTGGATTGCCCAGTGCTGGCGATGACAACACCTGCGGGTGCCGTTCCCTTGTTGAAGGCATCGCCAGGAAGATCTTCCCTTTTACTGGACGGTCGGAAACCGTCTCTCTGTTCCGCCCCGTTTCCCAAGTGCGTGTGTCTGGTGAAGGCTCTCATAGTGGTTTGTGAATCGCCCTACTTCTAGGGTTGGTGTCCCGGGGTTTTGGCGAAAGCTATGCAGGTTCTCTGCCGGCAACGACGACGTCTTGGACGCTGTTCACCTTCTTGGAGGCGCTGCTGCAAGACCTTCTAATATGGGGTGGCCCGATCTTCTCGTTGAGCATGTCGTTGGATGATGGATAACTTGGTGTCACCGATGAACTCTCCTCGCTAGATCCCTGATGCCAATGCAGCAGCTCTCTGCCCTTCGGATATTCACAACTTCACACACTTGCGCACATAGCCGTCGACCACGAAACGGTATAATTGCAATCTACTAATTCCCAATGGAAAGAACAGATCACACTTCAATTGATGTTCACCTCTCCAGATCGATACGAATTAGAGATGTATAATTTCAGAGGAAAGATTTCACTGTTCAACTAAAAACTAGGGTTCTCTTTAAACTTGGTCTAACTTTTACAATAAATCTGATAGCTATTTATTGGGCAGATGCGCCGCCTCGACGTCCCGTACTCTTTGCGTCCTCGTATCACTTCTGGGCTCCTGCCTTGCATCGGGGCCATGTCTCCATGGGCCGCTGATAGGCCCACGCTGGGACCCACCAACCTGAGCAGCGCATGCACGAAGGGAGATAGCAGCTCTCTTGCGTAGATCTTTGATCGAGGCCAAAAACACATTGGATGGCCACACCTTGTATTCTTACGTGAATGCATGTAACCATATGCACATGGCTGGGTCCCACAAGGCCACATGCATGCATAACATGATTAGTACGTGCATGTAGATTAGCTAGCACATCCAACTTCTTGTGCTTTGTAGCTGATATCCGTATCACCGTCGCCGTTCTCCCTCTCCTCCCGCTGGCGCCCTTTTGACAGATGCCACATCTACACAAATAATAATACAATGATTTAGGTAGTATATAATTCTCATATATCAAAGTATTATTTTTAGCTATGAATAAATTCACCTGATCATAATCACCAGTTAGACTTAATATTTCCTTCCAATTCAAACATGAATAATCACTATAATTCATAGATTTATCCTCATCATCCTCCCTTTCTTCAAGAAAAGCCGTCCACGGCTTTGGATGAACTGAAAGTGGAAGAAACAAAAAGAACAACGTATACGCATAGTACATGTATATATAGCATGTTGTACCATTTGTCTTGACATGAGGATGAATCTCAATATACAATACGCAACTGAAATTGCAAGTATAAGTGAAGCACATATAATCATGATTGTTAATTCCGATATGGAAGATGCAACTCAAATTGCAGATATAAGTGAAGTATAATTTAGTTTGGGACAAATACAACGTATGTGCATAACCACATTCAAATCTAGAAAGACCCGAACAGTCCAACAAAGGTGCTACTTTTGTTTGCTGTAATGCATCAACTAAACGAGAATATATCATATTATCATGAGAATTATTCATTGTCCCAACGCTAAAAGATTTCGGCACATAGCATGTATGACGTAAAATAGGACAGTTTAATTCAGCAAGTTTATCATACGTAATGCATATGTGATCCACCAAAAATTATCATTCATGCTATAATCACCAATCAGATTAACAGTGAAACAACATGCATGAGTGCCAGAACGCAAATATGAAATTTCAGATATCTTGTCCATAGCACAACTCATGTTCATAGGTTCATCTAGCATGACATAAGAAACAATAGTATCAAGTGGAATTCGAGCAAGCACGTCCTTATGTGAAATCAGTACCACATGATCTAAATTCGAAATTTCAAAGTGCTCACATGGTCCAGAAGTACGTGTGCTTGTCAAATCACAAGAATCAACCAGCAAAGAATTAGACTCACAAAGTGATGCGCATGCTGCCTGCATCTCCAAATCAGTACCTTTTTCAATGGTAATCCTCTCAGATGTAGTAGGCACTGAAACATCTTCCTCACGTGATGATGCAGGTTGCAAAACTGACGGCTCCCTTTCTTCAAAAGTAACCTGCATATCACATGAAACAACACTAGGAGTAGAGATGATTACATTAGTAGAAACCACACATGTGTCATGAACTTCCACTCCCAAGTTTGTTTGAATAGACACACTCTCATCCTTAATGTCCATACGCTCACTTGATTTAACAGTGGGGATCATAGGTTCTAGGATTTGACGCCTAATCTCCTGAAATTGCTTAAATGGTGTCTGTGCTAAATAAGTGTGCATATTATTCCAAACAATACTAGGATCAGGATAATCACTATCGAAAACAACCTGAAATTTATCACACCATTGTTTTCCCAACAAAAGATGACAACAATTAATTGCTTTAGGAATCACATCACAGGTAATGCGAACAGTATGGCCATAAATGGTTAGAGGAACGCATGCGAAATGAGTAATTGGAAGTGCCTCCTCATAATTAGCTAACATGTATAAATATGGCATACGTTTCCGACTGGTATACAACTGCAGCTTTTCAACAACCTCAATACTAACAAAGTTAGTTAAAGAAGAATTATCAATGATAATAGCAGCACGTCTACCTTTGATGTCATCATAATAGTGGAACAACTCGGATGAAGGTATCCCACTAGACTCTTCCTCCCAGAATTGGTCGCTGCAATAAAATTGCAATGGTAATGGCTTTTCCTTTGCGGGACCGACCATTGTTAGTACATAAAATCGTGATGGCAACAAAATATGTGTATGGTGGAACTCTCACAGCTCACTCAGAACAACAAGAAATAATCTGAAAATTCCAAAGTGAATAGCAATGCGTACCCGGTCGTGGAGATGACTAAATGCACGGATGTGATGAAGCGAATATCAGGGTATAAGAACAGGCACACGACAAACAAGGTATATGGTGGAGCTTGGTTGGGATACCTAACAACACTAATTCATAAAGCCTAGTGCTGATCGTATGACACGGAAAACTCGGAAACGCACACAGTGGAAATAAATGGGGCAATTGCAACTATAGGAATGAGCTGAAAAATATATTGTGTATGCCAGACAAATGCTCGTGTTGCAATGCACAGGAGAGACGCTGACATGGGTATGCCTATAGGGTACCCTACCATGAGGGTACCTGGTGCACGTATCGACTAGGCCCAACTATCAGAGCCTACATGAAGCCCATGAAGGGAGGCCCACGAAGATGAAGTATCCTCCAAGTTTGGCGAAGCAATAGTCGGTTTAGAGTTTCCTTACTTGTAAATCGAGTCGGTTACGAACACCCGAGACCCAGCCTATTATTTAAGGACTGGGAGGGCCATCGAACCGGACCACGTACTTTCAGAGCCACCAAAACCCTAGCGAGATCGACATCTCGCCGGGACTCTTGTAAACATCATATTCACAAAGTAATAACAGACAGGCAGGACGTAGGGGTGTTACCTCCACACGAGGGCCCTGAACTTGGGTAAAATCTTTGCCCTGCTTGTCAGCCGACGATACTTCCAGCTCTACCACGTTCTCTCCCCATATTCATAACCTAGGGACCTTAACCATGGGTCTTGATGAGTCTACCCTCGTCAGACGCTAGCAAAAGCTCAATGATAAGGGCACAAGATTGCTCAAAACTATTTAGTGCAAGACAGTAGCTCCAAACAGAACTGAGATCAAAATAATATTCTGCCACTTTTTCCCCGCGGTACTATAGCAACAGCACTTTCGGAACTTTTCCTCTCTGTTTTTTTATCCCTTTTCCGCGGTACAGTAGCTTTGAACTTCTTTCTTTTTTTTATACCACACAATCTCACAGGAGCCAGCAAATTATTCTGCCAGAAAATATGCACTTTATAAACTGGTACGTGAGCAGCCCAAAGATCAAAATAAATATGCTAGTCTCGGTAGGAAAGTTCTAAACACAAAATAGATTGGCTTATACCTAAGGTTAACAAACGGAAGACACGGAAAAATTCTGGACTGAAAAAAAAACGAACAGAGCTAGACATGGACACTTGATTGGAGGCAGGCCACGGCCAGAGAAAATAAAATAAAAATAAAACAACCACTGGATCTTGAAGTGACGCGCAAAAATCGGAGCAGCACTAGGACAAATCGATCCAATCTTCTCTTTCCTTTTTCTGGTTGTGCTCTACGTGCAGCAATTAATCTCTGCCCAAGCAAACAACTCACGCGGCAGAGTTTGTCCAGGAGCGCGATCGATCTGGACCGTCAGTTCATGATCCAATGGCCAAAAACGTGGCAAAGTCAGCGGGACTGTTCACTCGCTGACGTTGCCACACAAAGGCAGCGAATCCGGAGCGCAAAACTTGGCCACGATCAGTGCGCGACAGCAAAGCAGCTCGGACCAGCAGATCGAACGTGAGCGGCAGGCGGCTTCACAGCAGCGACTCGGCCGCGCTTCAAAGGAAGCACGCCAGGAGTTATCGCGCGGTCGGACAATAGCGGCAGCGCTGCGGATCAGAACAGAATTTGACCAGGACTCCGACTACAACAGGAAATCGACGAGAACAGAAACCTAGACGCAACTACGACTCAGATCGGAAGAAAAGTAACGCAAAAAGACACGACCAGCAACTAAACGAGATGAACCGATGCAATCTAGGCTATGGCAAATATTTTTGTGGGGCTTTTTCTGTATAGGACAAAAAATAAACTAATCTAGAGGTAAATTGGTGGATGCTCACCGAGGAAATCCGAGAATCTGATACCAAGATGATATGGGGTGACCCGATCTTCTCGTTGAGCACGTCGTTGGATGATGGATAACTTGGTGTCACCGATGAACTCTCCTCGCTAGATTCCTGATGCCAATGCAGCAGCTCTCTACCCTTCGGATATTCACGACTTCACACACTTGCAAACGTAGCCATCGACCACGAAACGGTATAATTGCAATCTACTAATTCCCAATGGAAAGAACAGATCACACTTCAATTGATGTTCACCGCTCCAGATCGATACGAATTGGAGATGTATAATTTCAGAGAAAAGTTTTCGCTGTTCAACTAAAAACTAGGGTTTAAACGTGGTCTAACTTTTACAATAAATCTGGTAGCTATTTATTGGGCAGATGCGCGGCCTCGACGTCCGTACTCTTTGCGTCCTCGTATCACTTCTGGGCTCCTGCCTTGCATCGGGGCCATGTCTCCATGGGCCGCTGATAGGCCCACGCTGGGACCCACCAACCTGAGCAGCGCATGCACGAAGAGAGATAGCAGCTCTCTTGCGTAGATCTTTGATCGAGGCCAAAAACACATTGGATGGCCACACCTTGTATTCTTACGTGAATGCATGTAACCATATGCACATGGCTGGGTCCCACATGCATGCATAACATGATTAGTACGTGCATGTAGATTAGCTAGCACGTCCAACTTCTTGTGCTTTGTAGCTGATATCCGTATCACCGTCGCCGTCCTCCCTCTCCTCCCGCTGGGCCATTTTGACAGATGCCACATCACTAGTGGAAACAGGGCCACTGGTCTCGGGTCGTAAGGGCCTCTAGTACCGTGTGTCCAACCGGGACTAGCAAAGCGACACTAGAGGCCCCCCCTCTAGTACCGGGTCCGTTACGACCCGAACAACAGACTCCCACGTGGTCGCCGAGGCGCGGGCGTGGTGGAGGACCTCTAGTCCCGATTGGTCATACGACCCGGGACCAAGGACCTCACACGTGGCAGCCTGTAATTTTTTGTTTTTCCTCCCAATTTAATATTGAAATGGTGCAAAAAAATATGCGTTTAATTAATTAAAAACAGAAAATACATATAACATATCAAAATGTTCATAAATAAAAATATGTTCATGTCTATCCGATTACATGGAGGTGCTCATAACCGGGACTAGAGCCCGTCTATTCGATTACACGTGTGTGGAGATCATAACCGGAGGTAGAGCCCGTCTATTCGGTTACACGTGAGATCATAACCAGGATTTCACCGCTATTCTCCATTGTATGTTCCTTTTGTAGGTATGACTTCGCTGAGCAGAAACCCCGCAAGTTCCTCTGCTAGTGCTTGAAAGCGCTTCTTTAGTGGCATACTCTCGCGCAATGGCTCTGCCTATAAAAGAAGGAGATCAATACGAATATTAATCATGACTATCAAAAATTATGAATGACACTGGAGATCAATTGATGAATATGATTGTTCACGTACGTCTAAAAATTTCTTTGGGTCCCGCTCAGTGATCGAACGACGAATCCACTCGCAAACGAAATATCCACAGAAATTGGTCCCCTGTGGTTGCCTCTCGATCCATTTTACGAGAATAGAATTCAATCAAATCATAGTCAACATATAGTGGTATTGAAAACTATAAATAAAGAGATGCGCGAACCTAGCTAGACCGTACTACCTACCTGTGGGTGAACAAAAGTCAGCTGTTCTTCAAATGAACCTGAACCCTTTGTCCTCGCTTTGAATTGTTTCCAAACCCTGCCGGCCAAAAAAAGAATAAATGAGTTATTAGTTGCTTGATATCTTTGAAATCAATAAGATAGACTGATATAGTGCGATAATGTTTGAAATTACCTTTGGAGCGTATCTAGAATGCTTTGGTACCTCTCCTCAGGCCAGTCCAATGAGTCGTAGACTTGAACTCTTGATCTATCAAATTCAATGACTAGCAGAATGTAATGATCGCTGCGCATGATTATATACACGTCAGTAACTCATCAGTTACACTTAATTTGTACAAGCGAGTAACACTCTCTTACCTGAAGAAGTAAGGAAACATTATCTCCGTGTTGAAATGTTGCTTCATTAGGGTATTTAGCAAGTTCTTCTCCCTGTCCTTCACGTGGTTTTTTAGTGTCCTTGCATTAACTCGTACTGGGTTAACGAACCCAAAGCCATAGATGCTCTTTCTACCACATTCATCACTCTTCATTCTACATAATACCGTAGTGAGCATAATTAGCGATGGCAATGAACGAGCTGAGAGCTAAAGACTTTATCTTTTTTGGAAATAAATGAATTGAATCACTTACAGACAGTAGGCACCGACGAGAGCCAAGTCGAGGGATTCAAGGTTGTATAAGTACCAGAGTTCTTCGAGCTGAATTGTGAACATGTCTTCACCCGCGAAGTGATGAATCCAATAGCCCACTTGTTTTCCTTTGCAGTAAATTAAGTACTACATTCCGCCACCGCCATACGCTTGATTTCATTGACATGTCTGTCTTGTCCTCCATACTATAAATTATATAAAAGTTTAATAAATTATTACACATCATGAACAACATCCCTATTTAGTCTTCGCTTTTTCTTTTTGTGAGACCCTTTCTTCTGATCGCTCCGTAACCATGGACAAGGGTCTGCATATAACTTGAGACTTGGGTCAGTGGTCACTTTGAAGGGCGGAATTTCATGAAATGAGAGTTTCCACCTAGAAGAAATGGGTTAATACACGAAATGGGAGTTTCCACCTAGAAGAAATGGGTTATAGCTAGGGAACCCGAATGTTTTGTGTTTGAGCGCCACTTCGATCCAAGCAGCGGTAAGACGTCTCTGATGATCTACAACCGGCCGGCAAGACATCTCTGATGATCTGCAACCGTTTGGAACGGTCGCAGGTCATCAGAGACGTCTTGCCGCTGGTTGCCCAAAGATGCCTCTCCGAGTGACGCTGGAATGTTTTGTGTGAGTGAGTAACCTGTCTGAGGAGGGGGCTATATATAGGGTACGTGTGCTTCTTTAGTCCCGGTTGGTAACACCAACCGGGTCATGTGGCTCACGAAGTGGTCGTGATACTGCTGATCCAACAGCTCACAATCCCTCAAAAGAAACACACCCCTGATCCAACGTCTCACAAGCGCTTGAAAGAAACACACGATCCGTGTGCTTCTTTAGTCCCGGTTGGTAACACCAACCGGGACTAAAGGCGGGCTTTGCGGTCACGACACGTGTCCTCCCCCAGCGTTGCCCTGGGCACGTGTCCTCCCCCAGCGCTGCCCTGGAGGTCTTTATATATTGTCGCCGACGGGGTAAACCCTAATCCAACATTCCTAGCCACGAACGCATCGTCTCCACGAGATGGATCCGCCACGCCCGCCGCAGCGCCTTCTGGACGAGGTCGAGCGTGCTCGGCAGAGAGCGCTTGGGCGCAACCGCGGGAGCCTATCCCGCCGTATGCCCACGAGCCCGGCGTGGAGAGGAATGCCCAGCTACCGGCCTCCTGCTCCACCAGGTGCCGCCGCACCTCCACCTGGCGCCGCTGCACCTCCACCAGGCGCCGCCGCTCCTCCCGCGGAGGAGGAGGACGACGACTTCGACTGGAGCGACGACGGGGAAGAGGGTTGTGGGTTGCAGATACAGGAGGCCATGGAAGCCTCCTTCCAGTCTGTCCGCGACTACCCTGTCCAGCGAGCAAAGACTTCCTACCAGCTCAAGGCGAAGGAGGCTTCCGAGCTGGATTGGGCGCTGAAAGACTCATCCTCCATGGATCTTGCCCTCCGCCGCAAACGTGCGCGCGAGAACCGGGCGGCCGCCCACGGGGCTGGCTCCTCCCGCCGTTCCCCCTAATCCTACGGCCTTCGAGCCAGCAAGTCCGTTTATGTAGAATAATGTTGGTGATGTTGGATCAGGGGTGTGTTTCTTTCAAGCGCTTGTGAGACGTTGGATCATGTGTAATAATGTACTAGAGGTTAATTTTTTTTAATTTTCTGGTTTCTTACTTTTTTTATATCTTTTGATTTACTTGTCTAAATTAAGTAAAAATTGCTTTCATTTTCCTGTTTTCTGTTTTGGTTTAAAATGAAGTATCACATGCGCTTGGTTTTAAATTAAGTACTACATACGCTTAATTTAAAATCAATTCAAAAATTTATAAATCAAGTACTACATGCGCAGTGGATCATTTCACATCACAAAGTTTGATGCTACATCAAAAATTTATAAATTAAGTACTACATTCCGCCACCGCCATACGCTTGATTTCATTGACATGTCTGTCTTGTCCTCCATACTATAAATTATATAAAAGTTTAATAAATTATTACACATCATGAACAACATCCCTATTTAGTCTTCGCTTTTTCTTTTTGTGAGACCCTTTCTTCTGATCGCTCCGTAACCATGGACAAGGGTCTGCGTATAACTTGAGACTTGGGTCAGTGGTCACTTTGAAGGGCGGAATTTCATGAAACTTGTCGTAATCTTCTGACATGTCTGTCTTGTCCTCCACTCCCACGATGGTTCTTTTCCCTGAAAGAACTATGTGGCGCTTTGGCTCATCGGCTGATGTATTCACTTCCTTATCTTTTTTTTTGGCTTGGTAGACATGTCCTTCACATAGAAAACCTGAGCCACATCCTTGGCTAGAACGAATGGTTCGTTGTCGTACGCAACATTCGTGAGATCCACTGTAGTCATTCCGTACAATGGGTCTTCCTTTACCCCGCCGCCTCTCAGGTTGAACCATTTGCACCAGAACAAAGGGACCTTCAAAGAAGGTCCATAGTCAAGTTCCCATATCTGCTCTATGCAACCATAATATGTGACCGTGGCCTCATTCGTGCTCTTATCATCAAAGCGGACACCACTATTTTGGTTGGTGCTCTTTTTATCTTGGGCGTTCGTGTAAAATGTATTCCCGTTTATCTCATACCCTTGGAAAGTCCAAATAGTCGAAGATGGCCCCTTAGACAACAAGAACAGCTCATCTGAGACTGTGTGTTGTTGTTGTTCAGATGCGTTTCCAACCAACCGCCAAAATTCTCCATGTGTTCCTTTGCAATGGCGGAGTCATCCATCCCCGGGTTGTTAGAGCGTACAATATCCTTGTGCATCTGGATATACGGAGCCACCAAAGTGGAATTATGCAGAACTGTGTAGTGTGCTTTTGTGAAAGAATACCCGTCCCTGCATATGTATGATTTCTTTCCTAGAGTGCCTTCTCCACTTAGTCTCCCCTCATGTCGCGATTCAGGAAGACCAATCGACTTAATGCCGGGAATAAAGTCAACACAAAACTCAATGACCTCCTCTGTTCCATACCCTTTGGAGATGCTTCCTTCTGGCCTAGCACGGTTATGAACATACTTCTTCAACACTCCCATGAACCTCTCAAAGGGGAACATATTGTGTAGAAATACAGGACCCAGAATGTGAATCTCGTCGACCAGGTGTACTAGGAGATGTGTCATAATAGTGAAGAAGGATGGTGGGAACACCAACTCAAAACTAACGAGACATTGAGCCACATCCTTCTGTAACCTTAATAGAGTGGTTGGGCTGATTGACTTCTGCGAAATTGCATTGAGGAACGCACATAGCTGAACAATGGATACTCGAACATTTTCCGGTAGAAGCCCCCGCAATGCAACCGGAAGCAGTTGAGTCATCAGCACGTGGCAGTCATGAGACTTTAGGTTCTGGAACTTTTTCTCTGCCATATTTATTATTCCCTTTATATTCGACGAGAAGCCAGACGGGACCTTCATACTGCTCAGGACTTCAAAAAATATCTCCTTCTCTTCTTTGGTAAGAACGTAGCTAGCAGGACGTAGACGTCCTTTATCCGTCCTCATTGGATGCAGGTTCTTTGGGTCTTTCAAAAGTTGCTGGTCCTCTCGTGCTTCCGGAGTATCTTTTGCCTTCCCATACACGCCCAAGAAGCCTAGCAGGTTCACGCAAACATTCTTCGTCACGTGCATCACGTCGATTGCAGAGCGGACCTTTAGGATTTTCCAATAGGGTAGTTCCCAAAATATAGACTTCTTCTTCCACAGGGGAACGTGGTTGTTAGCGTCATTCGGAACAGACTGTCCGCCAGGACCCTTTCCAAAGATTACATCTAAATCCTTGACCGCATCATATATATCTTCACCACTTTGGAGGGGTGGCTTCGGCCGGCGATCTTCCTCACCTTTGAAATGCTGCTGCTTGCTTTTCTTTCTTAGGGGATGCTGAGTTGTAAGAAATCGACGATGACCCGGGTACACATTCTTGTTACCTACATATATACTTTCAGTGCTATCTAAACAGTGTGTGCATGCATTGTATCCCTTGTTCGACTGTCCTGAAATGTTACTAAGAGCAGGCCAATCATTGATGGTTACAAACAACAACCCTCGTAGGTTAAATTCCGCTTGTTTGTACTCATCCCACACAGGTACCCCTTCATCACGCCACAACTGTAAAAGTTCATCAACTAATGGCCTCAGGTAGACATCAATGTTGTTACCGGGTTGCTTCGGGCCTTGGATGAGCACTGGCATCATAATGAACTTCCGCTTCATGCACAACCAAGGAGGAAGGTTATAGATACATAGAGTCACAGGCCAGGTGCTATGACTGCTACTCTGCTCCCCAAAAGGATTAAAGCCATCCGTGCTAAGACCAAACCTTAAGTTCCTTGGGTCACGTGCAAATTCCTTGTACTCTGTATCGATTTTTCTCCACTGCGACCCATCAGCCGGGTGTCTCAACATCTCGTCGCTCTTGCGGTCTTCTTTGTGCCATCGCAACAACTTGGCATGCTCTTTGTTTCTGAACAAACGTTTCAACCGTGGTATTATAGGAGCGTACCACATAACCTTGGCAGGAACCTTCTTCCTGGCGGGCATGCCCTCAACATCGCCAGGGTCATCTGCTCTGATCTTATACCGCAATGCACCGCATACCGGGCATTCATTCAAATTCTCATACTTCTCACCGCGGTAGAGGATGCAGTCATTAATGCATGCATGTATCTTCTGCACATCTAATCCTAGAGGGCAGATAATCTTCTTTGCTTCATACGCACTCTCGGGCAATTCGTTACCAGCCGGCAGCTTGTCCTTCACTATTTTCAGTAAACTCCCAAATCCCTTGTCAGATAAACCATTCGCTGCCTTCCATTGCAATAATTCCAGTGTGGTACCGAGCTTTGTGTTGCCATCTTCGCAAGTTGGGTACAACTTTGTTTTGTGATCCTCTAACATGCGCTCCAACTTCAACTTCTCAAGTGTAGTTTCTGCTAGGGTATGTGCATCAACGATGACCCCACGTAAATCATCATGTATGATGGGATCATCTGGTACCTCTTCATCATCAGCTTCCCCTGTTGGGTTACCAACATATTCAGGGTACATGTAGTTGTCATCGTTCTCTTCTTCTTCGTTATCTTCCATCATAACCCCTTTTTCTCCGTGCTTGGTCCAACAATTATAGCCGGGCATGAAACCAGAAGTTATCAGGTGGAGGTGAATTCTGTCTGTGTTAGGGTAATCCTTCTCATTCCGACATTCTTGCATGGACAACACATAAAACCATTGGGCCCCTTGTTATCCTTAGCCACATTGAGAAAAGATTGCACGCCATCCATGTACTCTTTAGAGCGTCGGTCAGCGTACATCCACGGATGACTCATCTGCAAATCACCGCTAAAACCCATTACGATAAACCAACATAATAGGAAACATATCATATTCATTAATACAAGTTCATCACATTAAAACCAAAGTATAGTAGTGACCAAATGTAATACATAGTTCTCATAAAACATAAATTAATTGAAACTAGAATACAACTATCTAAAGAATTTAAATCCAACAACAAATGCGATCAGAATCGCAACTAAGGTAACTATTGAACCAACAGCATAATGATACCAAGCCTCTTGACTAATGACATATTTTCTAATCTTTCTAAGCTTCAAGCGCATTGCATCCATCTTCATCTCGTGAACAGCGACGACGTCGGTAAGCTCGACCCCGTGAGCATCAACGATGTCGGCAATCTTCAAGTCCAATACCATCTTCTCTTCTAGGCATTGGAGACGAAGATCTTCACTTATCTTCAATTTTGCTTTCAAATCGTTGTTTTCTTTTATAAAAAACTCTACAATAGGGTCGGCTGGAATTTCCGGTTCAACTACCTCCTAAATAAAAATATATCTATGTCAATTTGGTCGGCATGATTGTTATAAACACGAAACAAAATAAATAGTGATAAAAATACACTAAAAATCCACAAATAATAAATTAATTTGAGCTCAAAATACATAAAAAAATGAACTTCCTAGCTTAGGCATTTCATCAAACACCTAGGTAGCACTATAAAAATGAAATGAGCTAAACTTGTATGGAAATGGCTAAAATTCGGCTGCCGGGTGAAAGGATCAAGTGTTGCTAACCCTTGGAGAGATGGGTGCCGTCTATCTTGACAAATCTTGGAAAAAAAATGGGGCTACACTTGATCTTGAGAGAGGAAACAATGGAGATGATCTTGAGAGTTCAAAAATGGTGGCTGGCCCGGGGTGGGAGATGATATAGCGGGACCTCTAGTCCCGGGCTGTACCACAACCCGGGACGAAAGGTCCACCCTCCTGTCTCCACCCTGCCGCTGACTGCCTCGGTCCCGGGTGGTATCACGGCCCGGAACTAGAGGTGCCCTACAACCCGGGACCCGGCCTGCGCAGCGTCGGAGCAGCCGGCCCGGTACTAGTTCCCTCCTCTAGTCCGGGATCGAACCACGCCCGGGACTAGAGCCCAACACCCCTCTCCACCAAAGCCCCTGTTTCCACTAGTGCATCTACACAAATAATAATACAATGATTTATGTAGTATATAATTCTCATATATCAAAGTATTATTTTTAGCTAGGAATAAATTCACCTGATCATAATCATCAGTTAGACTTAATATTTCCTTCCAATTCAAACATGAATAATCACTATAATTCATAGATTTATCCTCATCACCTTCCCTTTGGATTCATAAGCTTTGCTCGGCTCCTCGACGGCGTGGCTATGGTGGTGACGGGGATGGCGCAGTGGAGGTCTGTTGGTTTGGATACCTCCGACGACGTCTCCGGGCAACAGAAGTCAAGACGTCTCTATGACCAAACAATCTCTTTTAGTTTGTGCCTCATATAGTTGCTTGGTTGTTCTCCCTTGTGTTTCTTTGTTGCTTGTTAGGGGTGTGTGTGTGGTCTGTACGTGTTGTAAGCTGTAACTGTTAGCCGGTTGTTGGCTTTGTTAATTCAAAGCTGGGCTCATTTCGAGCCTTCCGTCTAATAGATATAGATGCTTCCCCTTAAGGAAGAATAGTATGGGGTTCTTATATTTTCTTCTTCCTTGTAGTCTTCGTCTAATTACTTTTTGTACTTCGTAATTGTTCATAAATGTTGTAAAAAATATTGTGACGATCAATAATATATCATATATTTAATCCTCATTTTATTTATTTATTTGTCTCAGATATTTCTCAAGTGATCTAAGTGTTGAAACCATTAATTCATATTTAATTATAGAATTTATCTTTGTTTTGAATCGAATGTGACAATGATGCACCTTGTATTCTTCATCGTATTGTATTTAAAATTTGTACCAAAAACATTAAATTCAACAAATCTCATGCCAAAATCTATTGAACTCTCCTCGATGATCTAACACTACTTCGTCAATCAAATCAAAACTTCAATCACCTTGCCCACTTCTATACTACTATTAAAAGAACAAACTTGTGTTGTTTCGATACTTTAAATCTGAACCGTCCAATATCCGATCAAACGGCTCAGATCGTCCCAATGTCTGACAACTCAATATTGTCCGTTTTGAATCGTTTTGCCCTCCCACCAGATCACATAATATGACCAAATTGCCACCGTACCCTTTCGTTTCTTTTTAGTTCTCTTTCCTATACCTAGAGGGAGAATAGGAAAAGTTGTCGTCAGACTGGACGTCTGTCACCTGATCGACGTGCCCGTCTCCCCGTGTCGCCGCGCGTCTAGCGCTGCCACCGGGCAGCACCGCGGCACGTGCTCGCCGTCTGTCGTAGAGCTCGTCCCGCTCAGCCGCTTCACCGGCAACACCAGCCTCCTCCTGCCTGGGCAACAGCGCTCAGCTTCCATGTGGCGGTGTTGTGTTAGAACCTCGAAGGGGCTGCACGCCGTGGATTTTTGCTCTGAACGAGGTCATCGTTGAAACGACACCTCCTCCATTAACATAGACCTTCGTGACGACGGCGGCGATAACAGGGAACGCTTGGCGGCCGACCAGTGGACGGAGGGGAATCCGGTGTGGATGTACGTGTTGCAGCTCCTTGCCAAAGACGAGCTTGGTGCGGCGCTAATCGAGCACGGCGAGGATGAAGCTGGAATACATGATACTTGGACCTATCGTACGACGCGTTCGCGGTTGAGCCAGGTTCTTGTGCCAAACTGTTTCGGCATGCAGTTAGTCAAACAGGGCTTTCGGTGGTGGATTCCTGATATTAATCTGGCTTTTTCGTCGTTCTCTGATGCCAGTATCTGTCGGCGCTACTGTGGATTTTCTGATGTCTGAAGATTGCAGTACATGGGACGACGAAGTGGTTCGTTCCGTTGTTGTTTCCTACAGATTCCTATCAGTCGTCGGGCTGGGGCAGATTTTGTTTTCTGGGCCCTTTACGAAATTTGGCGATTACAGTCAGGTCAGCTTACAACCTAGCTCGTTATGAGAAGTTTCAGATAGAAAGGAGCAAACCTGGCAATGGTGTTAATTCTGCTGTCCAAGATGGCAGCTTTGCTGTGGAAACGCCTGTGGGCAGCCAAAGCGCCAGGCAAAATGAAAATACATTTGTGGCGCTTTGCCCACAATTGTTTCCCTACTTCGGCGACATATCCCTGCCTCGGCGGCATGTGTTTTCTGTAACCAAGAGGACACAACTGAGCTTATTCCTTCTTATTCTGTCAGTATGCCAACGAGGTGTGGTGGGAAATTAAATAGTGCTATGGTCTGCACCTCCATCGGAAATTCTATGCTAATCCCAAGTCATGTATTTTTGATTTTCTGGCAAGATCGACAGACAAAGAGCGAATGGTGTTTTGGGCACATCCTGCTAGCTCGTAGTGGTACTAGGAACGGTGAGACTGTTAGAAATCCACACACTGTTGCCGAGAGAACAAAACTTGTTTAAAATAAAAATTGCAAGAATTTATGTTTTTAAAAAGGGAGACGTGCGTTGCACGTGCACGTTCACTAGCCGTATTAAAAAAAATCTGAATTTGCGGTAAAAGGTGGAACCGTGGAGAGCAGGCACTTTTGTGAAAAATAGACGCACAATAAGCTAGCTGGGCAGGATTTTAATCGTGGGGCTGAAAATAACGGGATGGATGCACGATGCTGCCCGGATTTATCAGATATGTTTGCAATCTCCATTGGATACACGTGACTGTTATGAACACATTTTTTTCAATTATGTACAAAATAGTATTAGGATAAGTTGACAATCAGCCCTTAGATGAAAACATTGTGCATAATTGATTAGATTTTAGCTTAAGAATTACTTGTATACATCAATATTTATTAAAACTATACTGGTTTTTGCGTATGTATTAGTCGACACGTGCATTGCATCTGCAATATTTTCTATTTGTAAATTGCGCACTTCAATTGTGAAAACGTGCGTTGCACGTACATGCCAACTAGTCTAGATAAAAGTTCAAACTGATCCTATTTTTCAGATACATAGTTGAAAGATGCACAAATTATAATTTTGCCCCCGCGGGAATAAGAAATACGGGATCGGACATTCTTGACCCTTCTTATATTTACTAATTAGATGCACCATAGACGGCTCCACGTTAATCCTGGAGGTTAAGAAACTTGGTCCATCCGATTAAGCGCATGATGTGTTTATCGCCGTCTGATGAAATTTATTGGATGTGTCCCCACGTCGTAGGGGCACGTGAGGCGTGCTCTGCTGGGTGTCTTCCGTTTCCATCGAAAAGATAAAGAGGAAATAAAAATCAAGCGCAGCTTCTCCTACATCTGCCGACGAAAGGTTGATTTCTGAATCCATCTAATCCTCTGGCCTGCCCCGATTGATTTGGCCAGTGCATGGTGAAGAAGCAATCTCTACCTCCTCGCAGTCCTCCGTCCTGTCAAATAAATTTGCTAGCTCCACGTCTCCACGTGGGCAATGGAAGTAGTTTAACACGACGATGGCAGGAATTAACTCTCTCAGGCAAGCAACATGGTATTCTCTTTTCCATTATCCATTAGCTGATTCGATCTGGTAAAGTTGAGACCACAATTTTTTCATGGACGATAGAATTCAAGCCTAGAATTTTGTTTGCAAAAGCTGTATTTGTTTTCCGCATTACAGTACTAGGGGCATGGACGTGCTGTATACTTCCATTGATCCTTCTACCTACACGTGTTGATTCCAGTAAATGTAATTGCAACGTATCAGCCAAAATTTAATGCTTCCACTGTAATGTAAGTTTTTGGTCACTAATATTTTAACTTTTGCAGATCACCATGGTTCGTGTATATGTAAAGGAATATGTTCAGATTCTCTATGCAAGAATGATCAGTCAATACGTCAATAAGTTTCAAGGCCAGTAGAATGATCTACTATCGTTACTTTTAATTCTACTTTTCTCAAATAAGTGAATAACACAATAGAACATGTGCATATATCTTAGGGACAAAATTGTCCATGTTGTAAGAATTAGCTGCAGTGTAATCAAGCCACTGCTGAAGTATTACTTTTTTTTCTCGGAGTGCAAACTGAAAAAATGTTTACAATATTCCCCAGGTCATGAGTTAATTTGTAGAATAGAACAAATGCATATATCTTAGCGAAATAATCCACGCTGTTAGAATTAGTTTCAGTGTAAACAAGCAACAACTGAAGTTTTTTTCCTCGGAGTGCAAACTGTAAAAATGTTTGCAATATTCCCAGGTACTGAGTTAATTTAGCAGAATTTCAGCCACTATTTCGTACTATTATGAAGATTTTTGTGGGTAGAATTTCAATGCAAAAATTTAAAACATATGTACACCATGGACTGTTGGTACATTTGACCGAGGTACGTACCTGAATCTGTACCAGTGTAATGTCTTTCAATTTCAGTATCATCTTTCTTAACAAATATATTGTTCTAAAAAAATCACGTGTACTGGAAATAGTTTGCCAGTACAAGATATATGTAATTTTTCACCTGCATGGAACAAAAGCGCCTTTATTATCTGGCCAACGATGTTCAGCATACTGGATGACAGCGAGGGATTCGAGATTAGAAGAATGCATGTTCAACGGTTTGATAAACATTGTTTGAAATACAATCCAATGTAGGATGTTTTGCTTCCTATAGTTTTGGCCGATCAGTTTGCTTCAAAGCAAAGCTAGAAAGTATCTCCAGCGGCCGGCGACGTGTCATGAGGATGTCAATAGCATCATCTTAGATTGTACGGATGCCAACAACGATGCACGATTGATTTTTTTGTTTGTTTTTCTAAATGGTGATGATTAAGTTAAAGTTTGTTGTACTAAATTGTTCATATTGCGTCCTGAATGCCTGATAGTCAAGTATATCTTGATGTTTTTTTCTCCAAAAACCGGTGAACTCTTAGTTTATAGGGTTTGCTCTCCTTATTATAGCCTTTGTCATTACATGAATTCAGTTCCATGTCTTCCAATTTTTGAATTGTTGCATTCAGCTGAATTGACATATAAAGATTTCCTTTTTAATATATCTTCATCTATTTCTTACCCGAGGTTACATCCCTTTGATTATACTCCAGATTGTCCATTCACTTTGATAAATTACGGAAGTAACGACACAAACTGCAGTACACAAACTGCAGTATGCTCACCACACTTTCAAATGTTCCTAGAGATATAATACTACCTGGCAACGAAATAGATGGAGACTTGGATTGGCAGGTACAACTAAAGTCATTTTTTGTTCTTATCCATCTCTATTGCAAAAATCTTGATATGATTTCGTGTTGCTATGCACTAGAACTAGCCAGCAGCGTGTGTCCACCTGCTTTAACGATTCCTTATATATACCCGATGATCCATACATTTGTGTCATATTGGGAGGTGTTAAGTAATTTGTTGCACTCACTACATGTAATATAAGCATATATATTTGTGGGATCAACTTATTTGACTTATGCTCATAAATCGGAGTGTACTCGAGGTGCCGACAGCTAATTTCCCTTCATTATTTTTTCAGCTCTACACATGATGTTATTTTATTTGGATGGAGAATTATTCTATTGCGGTTACATTAAGTTGCACCAGAATAAATATGTAATTTTCATCCATTTAAGTAATAGAAAGTTAATCCGCACATTATTTTTATCGTACGTTTTGTACTAAGTCCTTATAAGTATGCCATTGTAGTTTCTGTTGATACAAATAAACATGTAGAAATAGAGTTGCAATGTTTTATATATTTTATTATATTAGTTTAAAGGTAATTTAAAGCATTCATTAACGTTGTAATTTGAAATATTTGTCCATGCTCTATAGCTTAATGATTTTTTACCTAACCAGTTCCCATTTGATAGTTAAATTTCTACTTACATTTTAAGTCCTTAGTGTTGCTTATACAATTATATTAAATGAATAGCATTACAAGTTATCCATAGTCCCGTGCGTATGCACGGGTTGACGACTAGTTAATAAAAGTTCAAACTGATCCTATGTTTCATTTTCCCTTGGACGAACTCACCCATCACCGAGGCGCAAGAAGAGGCAAAATGCACATGACAACATGCATAGACCCGGGGATCGCGCACGAGGCGTGCATGCACAAGAAGTCCACGTCAGGCATCACGAGACGTGCATACACGGGAATGTTCCACTCTCCCAACACGCACGCACTTCAATTTTGAAACCCAGCTAGCGGCGGCAGCAAGCAACGAGGTCTTCCCGGAGAGCGGCCGGCCTGAGGGCTGGGGCGCCCACCATATACCACCGATCGAGCTTGCCGGAAACCCGAGCATCGTGCTCCTCCCGCCCGGCACCGTCCCGCGGTGCGCGCGCACCGCTGCGACACACGCCCACCTGTCCCGGCGTTAGCATGTCGTTTCCCGCGCGCGCCCACCTCCTTTCCTGGCTTCGGCTCCATCAACCTCCATTTTTATACTTTACTACAGTGCTCATCCTCGAGCTCACAGTCCACCCCCGATTACACGCCCGCCAACCACACCAAGTTGCCATGCCGGCAGCGGCAACCCGGCACACGGCGAGGGCGCCATCGCATGCTGCTCGCTCCCCGTTGACTCCTCGCAACCAATCATGCACATCGCTTACGTACTCGTTCCGATCCGGATCGAGAAAAGGTTATCGTTTCCGTGTGTACTTGATCGGTTGGGACGGTTCCAAAATGGCAGGCTAGATGAGCGGTCGCTGAATGATGCGCCCGGCCGCCGTAGTCCGTGGAACATGCGTCCATGATGCGTGCTGGCTGCCGCCGTGCTCTCCCAACGGTTTTGTATCCGTCGCCAACTTCGGCTCCATGTGGCGCGTCCATAACCATTTTCTAAGTACATATATATCTGCAACCGCATGCCGTTAATTACCTACCCAAACCAAAAACTAATCATTCTTTGTACTTCACCTTAACTGTTTTTGCTTTTTTGGACGTACCCCTAACCCTAACCCTCCCGCGATGAGCCTACTGCCGGCAAAATCCGCCGCTGGCACACACACCTCTCTCGCTCTGTTCCCTCCACCACCGCCACGCTTAGCCCACGCGATGAGCGGCGACGGGGCGCCTTCTTGTCGTGGCCGGGCAGGGCGGCGGTTGTGCGTCTGCTGGTCGTGGCCAGGCATGACGCCCATTACCTCCTTGATCTGGCTAGAGTGTCGGGGGTTTCGGAAGACTCCGCCGGCGATCTCACGTGGACGTTTATGCCTAGAGACGGTTGGATCGGGTGGGATTCAACCGTGCCGAATGGAGCGGTGCAAAGCTACGCTTCTGTTGCCATAATGGGCAAATCCATGGTGAAGTCAGAGGTGAAAGATGTCATAAAACCGAGATTAGAGCATTAGTAATGGTGATTGGAGACTTTGCAACAATGAGGTTGCTTGGAGTTTCAGAAATCATAGCAGCGGTATGTAAGTGGAGACGATAATAAGTTTGAAGTCATATATCTGGTTGAAAATCAAAGGTCTGGCCTTAGTTTGGTTGTGTCTGAGAATGGACTTGTTCAAGACATTGTTTTGAGAGCATGGACTATCTCGAGGGTGAAAATTCAAGATATACGATCAGACGACGACATCGCTTGTGCACTATTTCCTTCTTAAAGACGTGTTTTTGAAAAATATTAGATATCATGTGTTGTTTTGTTGTTGGTTGTGCTGCTACTGTAATAGGGTATTAACCTGTTGCGGAGTTTGGGGTAATTGATATCTCCAATATAATGCTAAAAAATTGTCTTTGCGTTTGTTTCTTTAAGCTAGAGTCTATACTACTGCATCGTCTATGCCTCTTTCGAGATTGATGTATCTTTATCTGAAGATTGAATCTGACACACAAACTTGGTTTCGCAACATCGCAGGTATCCCATGTAAGCTGCCTGTTTTTTTTCCTCTTTCGAGTTAGCAGCTTGTTTATTAGAGATCTCTGTTTACCATGCTCATGTTTCCTTCGGTGTCCGGGCCAAGAAACCGAAGTCGCCCATCTTCATCGACCTTGGCGTGCCTTGGACGATATGGTCAAGTGGAAAATGTGGACTCTCTAAGACTTACTTGTCGGTAATTCCGACCCCTTGACAAAGATCTGCTTGTCTCCTACTACAAAGAATGCATGAAAGAGACAACCCCGGAAATAAATGGAAAGGGACAAGAGCTGCGTGACTTCGGTCCGTTTCCTGGATCTGCTTCTTGGTCCCTGAAGAATGAAGACGGCAGTGGGCGCTAGATGCGTTCTCGTGGGCGCTAGCCGCTAGTGGCCTTGTTCGAAAAAACAAGACGGTACTGGCCTCTATAACAACAAACCTACAATTCTTCAAGGAGTGGTAACTAAATTATCCTAAAAATTAAATTCTTAAGTATAATATTATGCGGAAATTCATTTGGACACTGGGAGCATATCTCCTGCAGAGAAAGCACTTGAAACGCCAAGAAATCTGAACAAAAATTTGGAGCATACAACTCAACATTCTAAGTTTCGTAAAAAGCAATAGAACCGCCTGCAGGCCTATCAAATATCTGCACAATCAAGGACAAGGCTGGACACCACTCTACCTAAACCCAGACGTATGCCTACGAATGTCTGAGAGACGACACCATGAGTGTTAACGGAGGAGACACAAGACACTCTCCTATTTAGATGAAGTAGCCGAGCCTCCAGGAGAGCTATGCCAACATGATGACGGCCACCAGCATCAAGGGCAACCTTGTCATCCACATGACACAATGATGCAGCATGCAGTCAATAAAGTCAAATTTCAGTGGCCGCCAAGCCGATATCCGGTTGCTCTGACGCATCCAACATACTGTCAACACCACCTTCCATGACTGCCATCCGAACGTACCACCTCTCGCTCTTCAACTACAACGCCACACGACCTGGATACCCGCAACCCAAACCGCACAGGGAAAATCGCACGTAGACCATGCCGTCCCCATCAAACATCCAGGCAGGCACCCCGACGTATAGTGAAACAACCTCTTGTGAGACACGTCGACCAAAACGACAAACTTTACCGCATTAGCGACAGAAAATTGCTATCCAAGCCATGTCAAGCAAAAGTTATTTGACTTGAAATTGACACCATCAAATCCATATAGAAATACCTTTTACACTCATTACGATCTTGTTATATATAAGTATTCCCTTGAGCATTTTAATATAACCCATATTTAAGAAAGAGTAAAAGGCTCCTGTGGTATATCAAGTTGTCACGCATGAGCACATTGGTCACCAACTCAAAAATTGCTAACTATCGATCACCAAGTTGTGAAAATGCTGCACGTTAGTCATTTCGTCACGGTGGCCGTTAAATTGCTAACGTGGCAATTTGTATTTTTTACAAAATACACCCTATAATTTTATTCCTTTCCATTACTTCACCCCTGTAGATGAAAATCTAAGAGACATTTCACCAAACACCTGATATGCACTTCGAACCTGCTCGTTGACACCGGAAGGACGCCACGCCGGCGCCAGTCCAGTCACTGCAGCCGGAAACCCCATCGCCGCCACTCGGAGCCGCCAAGAAGCGCAACAACACGTGACGCAGCCAGCTCCACGACCACCAGTCCGGCGATTTCCTCCGGTGCCGCCGAAGCACCACACAGAGCAGGACGAGCAGACGCCAGTTCCGAAGCACGGCTGCCGCACACAAGAAGAACAATCAGCGGGAGGAGCTTGGTGCGTCAGAGACACCATCATCCGAGGCGTCGCGCGGCTCCGGGACCACGCCAAGGCGGTGACCGGCGTCGCTGTACCGGACGGCTCCGGCACGCTGTACGCCGCGAGCCTGGACGGCACGGTGCGCGCCTGGGGCTGCGCCACCAGGCAGTGCATCCACGTCGCGCCTGTTCACGAGGGCGATGTGGGCCGCCTGCCGCCATGCGTCCGTGGCTACTCGCAGGCGCGCGCAGCGCTGCACACGGGGAGCGGCGAGGAGCATACGGCGTACAGCGTGCACAACACAGAGCTGTCATGCGCAGGACACAGCGTGCAGAACAATCCAATGCTAGCTTCAGCTACGCACGCCCGATCGATCCAGCCAGGTGGGTCAAGCTCAGCCATGGGTGCACGCTGCTGCGCTCTACTCCGGCACGCTTTGTTTAATTAGCTAAAAGGACTACACAATTAGAAGAAACTAAAATTCAGGGTCTATTTAACAAAATTTAACAGGCACCTTGACGGAAAGACGACCGTGCAACATTTTCAGAACTTCGTGACTGATAGTTAGCATTTTTTGTGTATGTGACCAATCCGCTCATGCATAGCAACTTCATAGACCGCGCGAGCCTTTCACTCTTTAAGAAAATCTCAATTGACTAAGACATAGAAAAATCGGAAAACTTATGGTCGCAACCCAACATTAGTAAGCGTAGACGACTGGCATAAATAATCACAGGACATATGTTAGATGTCCACCTTTTTTTTAGAACATAGGGGTAGACCCCCGATTTCATTAACGAAACCAAGCTACAATATTCAACCCAAAACGCAAACCACCACCCACGCCTGCAACCTAGCTTACAGGGATTCTTCCAAATCTAGCAACGGAGTTCAAACTTATTACAGTTCATATGCCTCAAAAGGCCACTAAACAAGAGAAAGCTAGATAAAGAAAGAGACAACAACAGAGAACTTTTGTCGCTCGACCTAGCTAGTAGTCTCCAGAACACCAGAGCTTTTTGGACCTTCAATTCACAAGCCTCAGCGTCCATGATTTCCAGCTTCTTCGAGCTCCGAAAACTTCTCTCGCCACCTTCTCCAGAATCCTAGCGTAGAATTTGAGGTCCTCCTTTGCGTCCTGCACCACCTGCAAAACGCTCCAAGACTGAATACCATTGCAAACTTGTATCACAACAGCTGTTGGTTCATCCGGCCAGACAGCCTGGAAACAAGCCGCATTTCTGGTTTTCCACAAATGCCAAAAAATCGAAGCAATACCAACAGTCAACAAATCTCTTCTCTTTTTCCTGAAACTTTTCAGCCAGCTAATACATTGTTCAATATTCTGAAAATTGCAGTTAATTCCAAAAGCACAACTAACAATGTTCCAGATATATCTAGCTAACGGGCATGCAAAGAAAAGATGATCAATGGATTCATCTAATCCACAAAACAAGCACTTAGCATCACAATCTCCCCCTCTGTGGAGCAACACATCCTTGGTTAAAATACTCTTCTTAAGTACTAACCAAAGGAAGGTTTTCACACGCAGAGGAATTTTAACTTTCCAAAGAAACCTATAAGGCACTATTCTTCTAAATTGCATAACATTGTAGAAAGATTTAACTGAGAAAACCCCAGTGTTAGTAGGTTTCCAAATTAAACGATCTACTTCCTCTGTTAACACCACACTATCTAGCATCTCTCCCAATTTATTCCTCTGTTCTCTCAAGTTTCCAACCAACGCTCTCCTGAATTTCAAGCTTCTAATACCTCCCTCCACCGCTTTTGGAACCGTCGCATTTTTGTCTAAGGAAATATCAAAGAGTCTCGGGAATTGCTTTGCCAAGCTAGATTCTGCAATCCAATGATCTTCCCAAAAACTAGTTCTGTCTCCCATTCCCACTTGCATTTTACAACAAGACCAAAAAAGAGGTTTCACCTCCATTAAGCCCTGCCAGAAATGCGAGTCTCCGTTCTCGTTTTCACCTGGCATAAAGTCTGCTTACGGAGATATTTGTTTGACAATATTTCTTGCCACAAACCTTCTCCGTTAAACAGTTTCCACATCCATTTTGAAAGTAAAGCAATATTCATTACTTCCAAATCAAGAATCCCCAAACCACCCTGGTCTTTTGGTAAACACACTTCCTGCCAGTTAACCAAGTTATACTTCTTTTTGTCTCTATCCCCACTCCATAAGAAATTTCTCCTTATCGAATCCATTCCTTCCTTTGGTCCTACAGGCACCCTATAAAAAGATAGCATGTACAAGGAGACACTAGAAAGGGACGAATTAATCAGTGTTGTTCTACCTCCCATCACTAACCACTTCCCTATCCACGGACTCAGCTTAAACCCCATTTTCTCTCTCACCGGATTCCAGTCAGAATTTCTGAGTCTTTTTTTGTCAACCGGGACCCCTAAATATTTCATAGGAAGTTTCCCCGAGTTGCAAGTAAAGATTTCCTCAAATCCTGCCTTCCTATCTTCCATTTCCCCAATACAATAGATGTCACTCTTATGAAAATTGATTTTCAAGCCAGACATTTGTTCAAAGTAACATAAAATCACTTTCAAATTCCGGGCCTGTTCATAATCATTTTCCAATAAAAGTATAGTATCATCGGCGTACTGGAGTATCGACACTCCTCCCTCAACAAGCTCACTCGAAAGTCCTTTGATCAAACCATGTTCTTGAGCCCTTTCAATTAGAATAGCTAGGACATCTACCGCCAAATCAAATAGCAATGGTGATAACGGGTCACCTTGCCGTAGTCCTTGATAGGTAGAAAAATAAGGCCCCAGCTCCCCATTAACATTGATACACACTTTACCACTCGACATGATCAGGTGTCAATATGCTTAACTAGTTTTTATACTTAATTAGGTTTGCATCTGAGTGCTCTAGTCCAACGGTTCTCTTAATCTAGAGACATATAAGCTGTCTAGTTTGGATGTCTGCAATCATAAATATATAATGCAAATAATTAGTTTATTATTAGCAGGTAAAATACAATCATTAGTCGTGATGAGAAATCACATCAAGAGAGATAGGTAGGAGGCAGACGTCCGCAATTGAGTACCCTTTTCTTTCTTGGTTTGAGACTTGAGTCCTAAAAAATAATGATTAAGCCACTTGTTTGTAGCATGTTATGACTAGCGTATACAAGCATAGACAGGTCAGGCCATACTACTATTTGCTGTCTTCTCACACCTCCACATTAAACAAGGAAACTAATGGACATGCATGACTTGTGGATTGCAATTATTTTGGAATAGAAGATTTGCACATGCATGTTTCTAGCAGTGTTAATGCCAGATCAAGAACTAGCAGGACACGTGTTTCCCCTTATGTCATTCCAATGACAGTTTAATTTCTTAAAGAGGAAAGGCGGAAATTGTATCACATTTTTCAGTGAAATACCAGTTGGACCTGACAAATTAATCCTTTATAGTTGCATCTAACTGCGATGATATATTTTAAAATATTGCATATAATGTAATAACCCCGAGTAATTAGCTAGAGTGAGTTTTATCCTTTCCACTAATAAAATAGTTGTCTCTTTACAATATCTGCTAGAGTGAGTTTTCATCCTTTCTACTTCTCCCTCGGTTTCCAAACATAAGACTTTCTAGACTTTTTTTTTCACAACACATATGTTTGGATATGTTTTAGTGTAAAGTTCACATAAATTTTCTATTAAAACATGTCTAGATACATGTGTGGCAAAAAGTTTAGAGAAGCTTACATTTAGAAACGGAGAGGGTATAACATAGTTGTCTCTTTACATTTAGATTTTATCTCACTCGACTTAACAAGTTACTTTATACTGATCCAACAAAAAGGTTCACCTTGTGTAATAATTTGTCCATCCGGCATGAAGAATGTAGTATTATCCTAGTCAACTGGCGTGAATAATTTGTACAAATAATATATTATGTCCTAGAGTTCATTTAGTTGTGAAATCTTGCATAAATTTTAAAACTAGGGTGTCGGCTGAGAAATAAGAAATTCCATATAACTGGAAATTAGTTAAGCAATTGGGTTACGTACGTCTATATGCACTTCTAATGTAAGACTATACAGTACTTCTCACATGACAATTTTTCCCATCCGTTCCAAGTTTCAACAGGAAAAAGGTATTGCCACGTCAGCAAGCCAGGATGATGGTCAATTGAGGACGCTGCTTAAACCTACCTCGTTGACTCCCACTAACCCAAGACATGATCAGAACAGAGCAGAACAGAGCAATGGCTGGGCCCGACCAACGCCGCCGGCCAGCCCCCTATATAACGGCCGCCTCCTCCCGCCCACCTCCTCCTGCTCCCTTCTCACTGCGAAGCTACAACCCAAGAACGCTCGAACAACCACCGCTGACCGGAACCCGCGTCACGGGAGCAAGCGAACCCCTGTTCTTCCGGGCGTACTCTGTTCCAAGAAGCAGGGGAGCATCATCGGAGCGAGTCAATGGGCGTCGGTGTGTGGTGGTCGTCGTGGAGCTGGCTGGCCGTCGCCGTGACGGCGGGGTGCCTGCTCCTGCACATGGCGGCGCGGGTGGCGGACGCTCTGTGGTGGCGGCCGCGGCGGCTAGAGGCGCACTTCGCGGCGCAGGGCGTGCGCGGCCCGCCGTACCGGTTCCTCTTCGGCTCCGTCCGCGAGATGGTGGCGCTCATGGCGGAGGCCACCGCCAAGCCCATGTCGCCGGCGAACTCCCACAACGCGCTGCCCCGGGTGCTCGCCTTCTACCACTACTGGAGAAAGATCTACGGTATGCATGCGGACGCCGCTTTCTGTGCCTTATTCTCACATGTTTCTGCCGTTTGGCTGCACGTTCTCGCGACCGGTGGATGGAATTTTAATGGTGGTGTCTGGCGCAGGGCCGACGTTCTTGATCTGGTTCGGGCCGACGCCGCGGCTGACGGTGGCGGAGCCGGAGCTCGTCCGTGAAATATTCCTGACGCGCGCGGAGGCGTTCGACCGCTACGAGGCGCACCCCATCGTCCGGCAGCTCGAGGGTGACGGCCTCGTCAGCCTCCACGGCGACAAGTGGGCGCTCCACCGCCGCGTCCTCACCCCGGCCTTCTACCCCGACAACCTCAACGTACGAATGAAACGCATGTTGTTGCCCTTTCTCTCTTGGGTCCTTTGGTCACTCTGTGCAGCGGCTGACACGTACGGCGATGTTTGTTTTGCAGCGGCTGGTGCCGCACGTCGGCAGGTCGGTGGCGGCTCTGGCGGAGAGGTGGCGCGCGATGGCGTTTGCCAGCGGCGGCGAGGTGGAGGTGGACCTGGCGGAGTGGTTCCAGGCGGTGGCCGAGGAGGCCATCACGCGCGCGACGTTCGGGAGCAGCTACGACTCCGGCCGCGTCGTGTTCCGCATGCAGGGCCGCCTCATGGCCTTCGCCTCCGAGGCCTTCCGCAAGGTGCTCGTCCCCGGCTACCGGTACGTCGTCAAACACATTTTACCCGAAAAAAAGCCCAACGATTAAACTCGATTCGGCATGTTCACGCCGGGATTAACAACTCAATTAATTTGCAGGTTCTTCCCGACGAAGAAGAACCGGATGTCGTGGGGTCTGGACAGGGATATCAGGCGGGGGCTCGTCCGGCTCATCGGCCGGCGCAGCGACGCCGCGGAGGAACACGAAACAAAGGCCATCATCAAGGGCCAGGACGGTTTCCGCGACCTGCTGGGGCTGATGATCAATGCCCGCGACACCGACAAGAAGTCGGAGCCGATGCCGGTGTCGGACATGGTGGAGGAGTGCAAGACGTTCTTCTTCGCCGGCAAGCAGACGACCACCAACCTGCTGACCTGGGCCACCGTGCTCCTGGCCATGCACCCGGAGTGGCAGGCCCGCGCGCGGCAGGAGGTCGTCGCCGTCTGCGGCCCCGGCGAGCTCCCCACCAAGGAGCACCTCCACATGCTGAAAACGGTACACCACCCACAAACCACTGTTCATCGACCGAAAGTACCCGAACGATCAATCTCTTCAAAAAGTTTTCTTTCCCGGAAGGGCCGTTTCGGTAACCCGCTCAGCTAGGACGACAGCAACCGAAAGAAAGAAAAGCCTCACGTTGTGTTCTTCTCCGTGTTTTTCCAGCTGGGGATGATCCTGAACGAGACGCTGAGGCTGTACCCACCGGCGGTGGCCACCATCCGCAGGGCCAAGGCCGACGTCACCCTGGGCGGCATGGCGATCCCGCGCGACACGGAGCTGCTGATCCCGATCATGGCGATCCACCACGACGCCCGGTTCTGGGGCGCCGACGCCGCGCAGTTCAACCCGGCGCGGTTTGCCGGCGGCGCGGCGCGGGCGGCGACGCACCCGCTGGCGTTCATCCCGTTCGGGCTGGGTTCCCGGATGTGCATCGGCCAGAACCTGGCCCTCCTCGAGGCCAAGCTCACCGTCGCCGTCCTCCTCCAGCGGTTCGAGTTCAGGCCGTCGCCCAAGTACGTGCACGCGCCGACGGTGCTCATGCTGCTCCACCCGCAGTACGGCGCGCCCGTGATCTTCCGCCCCATCGTCGCGTCTCCACCGTCGGATTCGACTAGATAGCTAGCTTGCCAACGAACTGTAGTAGGGACTGGTAGCTAGGAACTGACAGAAATGACCCGGCCGTGATTTTTTATGTGTGTGTATATACGCCTAGTGTGACAAGGAACCACTAACAAAAAAAGATTTATCTGCATTTTGTTGCCGAGAATGCCCTCGTCGTTAACTGACTAGATCACCAGAGAGCAGAGAACTTTAGGATTTGATGGCACGGGACAGGAAAACACCGGGTCCTTGCATGGATCCTGGTGGTGTGTTTGTTTGTGTACACAGGTGTGTGCTATTCTATATCACTGGAAAAAGAAAAAGAAAATCCAGAGGAAAAGGTGTATGGGGATGGGAAATTTGTTCCCCGAGCTCGTACGCGGTATTCCAGCCTTGTGCTCCTATCCTTTTTTGTTTGTGTTGTGTTGACAATTCATCGTAGAAGAATCTCGGGTACAGGGAGGCATACGCTTTCATTTTGTGCTCCTGTTCTTGTACAGATGCGTTAGATTCTAACTGAAGTCTACTGTGCTGCCAGTGTGTCGCCCACTCCACACTGTCCTCCTATACGGATGGCACCCGTAGGGTATGAGTAAGGGTAGAGCCACCCCATACCCTTACCCGTCCCCTCAATCTTACCCGTTACCCGTACCCATACCTTTGTGCGGGTACAACTTTTTCCCATACCCTTCACCCTACCCGCGGGTAAAAATACCCGCATTTGCAAGACAACAGATTAAGTAGAAAATAGTCGTAAACAACATCATATAGCTTTAACCAGCATCACATTAAAAACCGGAGCACATACTTATGAATAGCAACACATTGTCAACAACAACATATTGTAAACAACATCACATATACTCATAAACAGCAACCCTTGCACATAAGCAACACATGTAAAACGTGGCACATAGTTATAAAATTAGTAGCTACATTAGGTTATTATTACGAGACCTCACAGATTTAGAAGGGTACATGGGTACGCGGGTATGGGTTATACAAACCCATACCCATACCCTCTCTGCCCGATGGGTACGAGATTTCCCCATTTACATACCCATGGGTATTTTTCTCCCCAAACTTTTACCCTAATAGGGTTTTTACCCGCAGGGTACGCGGGTAATGGGTACCCATTTACATCCCTATCCTCCTCCTGTCTTCTCTCAGCTCCCTTCTTTTCCGACACTCTGTTTTTTCTGCATACAAAACAGAAAGAATATTTATTATTTTTTAGTATACCATTTAGAAACTCTCACCAATGCACCTTATTTTTCGAGTTGTCAATAAACCTTATTTGAAAACTTAGCACAATAATAATGGACAAAAGCTAAAAACAAAGAGCAAAAATCGCTTAGTCCCCAACAAAGGCGGCAGAAAATAGCTTAATACCTCCAAGTGCACATGGTTGTTATAGTTGTTTCTAAATAAGATTATCGAACCACATGTAGCTGATGAAATGATTTTTTGTCTCTCATTTATTTGGATCTTATAGCACCCAATCAGTCTCTCTATACTAAGGACGACAACATTTGAGTTTCCTTGTTTAGCAAGATGTATCTGCTAGTTATCTTAAACCTAACAAGTAATTTACATTCTGAAAAGAACAAATGCAACATACAAAAATCAGGGGAAACACGAATTGAGTAACACCCAGAAAACATTTCAACGTGCTTTGTCAACAAAACTCATGCGACTTCGTTACAAATTTGGAAGACGTGCAAAATTTGAAAAATCACAAAAATATCTTAGTTGTATCATCGTCCGTGATAACGAGATCTTGTCGATTCACCGTCTTCGACCTTTTACCACGTATACCTCTCCGAAATACCTAAGAACCTATACAAACTTTATCTTGGATTTTCGTTGTGAAGGAGTTCTTGTTTCACAACCACAGTAGAAAAATATGTATATAATCGATTACATGTCACTGTAGCCTTCAATAAAATGTGGATTTCAATGGGGACATACTCTCAACACGTTTTTCACCCTTGAAAGCATTTCCTTAAGGCCTCCATGTCACTGGCACCTAGGCTGTTTTTGAACTTTTTAGAGGCATTTATGGATTTAATCCATTTTAGTACTGTAGTCCATGATACAAGTACACATGTAATTTCATCGTCTCCTAGTAGGGATACGGTTTTGTAGTAAATTTAGTATGATGTAAACATAGGTAAAGTATGTTTTACACTTTTACAAAATTAGTTCCTTGACTCTTTATGAGGAATTTAGTTTCCTAGATCTTTATCTTCACAACTTTAGCTTTAGACCAGGTTATTATATGATTCAAAAAATTTGCAGACAAATTTTGTTGCTCTTTAGGTTCATCTTTGATTGGATTAAATCAAAAAATTGTGTCGCTCACTTTTTGATGTCGTATTTAAAATGTGCATTCGTTTCCAGTTTTTTTTGTCGTGATTTACGCTTCACCTATTTAGACAGATGTTTTTGGGTATGTCTTGGACCAACTCTCTTTACACTCAATGATGCTTCACCTACTTTGAACATATATTTTTATTTGTTGTCTCTTCTGGAACATGTCGTCCAACTCTTATGTAGACCACATTGGTAACGCAAAAATCTTTGGTTGTCGCCCATGGGGATCAGATTTACTCCACTTATGCCTAGATATAATTGATGTTTTTTGAGGTAAACATATCATTGGTATTTACATTCTTCATAAATATTATATATGCTTCTAAACTTAGCAATTAAGGACTTTATACAACAGAATTCAAACTAATTTCAAAAATTTACATACGGAAATGAGTCCAACAATGGCTCAACATGGTCTATCGTCATTCTATATTTATATCAAACTTTTTTAATTCATTACCACTAAATTATATTGTTTTCATGAATACACATTCTTCCATTCATTATCTTAATCATCATTCTGTGTGCAAAACTAGTACAATTATCTATGTATTGAAGCTCTTGTAGAATAATATAGCTACTATAATTTAATATTATATTTTCTATACCATTTTGTTAATCATCACAAAAAATCTAAGGCCATGTGCTAAAATAAATGTGTATTTTCTCTGAATAAATGTAGTTTCTAATTTGGGTGTTATATGTTTTAAGACTGCTTTCTACCTTGAATATGAGAAAACTAAAAGAAGTCCATTATACAATGTAAATGTTTAAGCCCACACTATTCTAATGCTTTTATGTGTTCCCTTATCCTTAAATACCAGCATTTTGAAAGAGCTTATTAGTGTATTAATCTAGTAATAACTAATGGTAAGTGTCTGCAGTGTCAAAAAGTTAAACCTTCTCGAATGCTTTCATTCGTTGTCGCTTATTTTACCAAGTTACACATAAAAAAGGGCATAGTATCCTTCAAAATGTCAATACAGATATTTAGGGTGCATGTTTTCTGGGTGTTTTATGTGCTATTCATGAAGATGAGTAGTGTGAAACCATTGTATTTTTGACCTTAACCGATAATGTGTACATGATTCGAAGCAATAATGTGTTCGGCACCCCTGTTAACGTGTCTGGATCGCGCGATAAAGTGTGCGCTATCGGGGGTGTGTCGTACAAATGTTCACCGCTGTTGAGACGGCTGCCTCCAACGGCACCCCCAAACAAACTGCCCTATTCAGTGTCTGTCTATTTTCATCACTTTATTCATATTTCTATCTACAAGTGTCATACAACTACATTGCATAGTTCAACAATGAACTAAACATAGAAATAGTTTAGTTAATTACAAAAATTAAAATTCAAGTGCTCGACTAGATAATCTTGAAGTCCGTCTTGGGTTCATTCATCACGAATATCCTCATGCATGACGAGAAATTCAAAAATCTCGTCCGGGATGTTTTGATTTGGATCTTCAAGAGACCCCTTGTACTCAAACCGGGGCACATATTGGCTGATTTTGTGGGAGACAAAATGATGCAACTTTAAGTCACTTACATGTTGAGCCCACCATATGTAAGGTCCACGTGCCAGTGCCTCAAAGTTACCACAAAGTTAGCAAGGCTATGTCAGCTAATCTCATTCGCTCAAACTGTTGATCTGATCCAACACCAGCATTACACGCACTCTACACGATCATGTTATGCGTGATTATTGAAGCATTCATGACCTCACTGTTAGCAATAAGCCATGGCGTGTACGGTGGTGACCGGTGTTTGTGCGTCAGGTCGAGCCCGTGCACAGCGTGCGCGTCTGTGCACGTGTGTAGCGTGTGCGTGCGTGTATTTGCTGTTGGCGAGAAGAGCGGGGAGACGACCATGTCTTGGGCACGAAGGACTAACCACGTTGACCGCGTCAGAGCGCGATATGGGCGCGAGCCGGGGCATGTGGAGCGTGCCGAGTGGGTGAGTGTGGTGCATGGCGTGGCTTCGTGTGTGGTAGCCGCACCTATAAAACCCCTCCCCTGTAATCCGTCAGTGTATCAAGTTAGTGCTCGCAAAAATTCAGAAAAGCCGTTCGTGCGCCTCAAAATTCAGTTTCACGTTCATCTTTTCTTCCACCTCTGTCCGTGATCCAGTGCAGGTTCAAGTCCTGCAACGACACTCACACGTCTGATCGAGCTACTATGATAGAGAAGATTACCAGACAATAAAAAATAAGCTTGGCACATATAAAATGTCCGCTCCACATCTTTCGTAGAACTCTCTTGTTTCGAGGCAAAGTGAGATATTTCTCACCAACATGGATGCAAATTGTCTTCATAGAGTATAGATACCATATGTGAGTTTGTATACCTTGTTATATTGGTGGCCATTGATCACGTAGTTCCACTTTAGAGTTTGGCCTCCAGCAAGTCTCTCGTAATAACTGATGAGCGTTGCAACACATTTGATGTTTATGCTTACAAGGGTTTTGTGCTGTTGACAATAAAAGAAGACAAAAATGCCTCTTTCCATTGGGAGTAGGGACTACCGCAGGAGGAACAGCCTCCACTTGTCTGATAATCATATCTAGCGCTCCCAATATGTGTCGGGACGGACAACCTATTGGGAGCAGCGTTGGAGATGATCATGCGACCTCTCGTTGTTAAAAAGTTGTGTATGTCCTGACAACAACGGCATGAGCGAGTTTTACCCAAGGAAACAAACAAGCGTAGCTCGTCGTGGGTGGTACGTACGGCAAGGTTCCATTTCTATGGAAAGGAAGTTACGTACATCGGGAAGAAGAATGGGTCTGGATCAGAGCAGCAGCCCCCCGCTGATACGCCGCCGTGACCGGTAAGATCCACAGATGAGAGTCACGGACCTGGCGGCCGCCCTGGCTGCGCATACGTCGCCTCTCGCCAGGCCAGCAACCAGCCGCGCGGCGCAGGCGTAACGAGAAGACGCAGAAGCGACGGGACGAGCCGCGGAGCGTCAGAGCTAGGGACGACGGGACGCTGCGGTGTCCGACGCTCCTGTGTGTGTCATGCGCGCCGCAAGCCGCACGCAAGTTACGCAGGCAGCTCTCCGCCCGACTGACACCAGAACGGCCATGCATGGCGGTCGAGGAGACAGGCGCCACGTTCCCGGCTCGCCCGGCCGGCGCGCGGGGGGGACGCCGGGGCCCTGCGTCGATCCCGCATGTGTTCCGCATGCCGGCGTGTGGTGTGGCGTACATGTGCCGCGGCCGCTCCGCATGGCGCGGGATGGGATGGCGTGGCCACCGCCTGCGAGTCTGTGACCATCATTGGGCCTGTCGTTAGTGCCATCGATTTGCATCGTCGATCGGTTTCGGCGTCACTGTCGACGATCAACCTCAGCTAGGTGCGGCGGCCGTCGACGGTTAAACGCCAGGGAGAGAGATTCATGCTAGTAACTATCTCTAACGAAGCACAGCTGGCCGATAACGAAGCTGCACAGTAGGACGATACCTACCTACCAACGCTAGGGTAGACGAGTCCCAACCAGTCCCAAGCTTCGATCGTCGGTCGACAGCAGCACAGGAACTTGAGAGCTCGACCTCTACTCGCGGTAGCCATTGTCTGGACTGGAGTGGCGCACAAATCTTCCGTCGGGGTAGGGGTAGGTTGCCAAAAGACGGACGGTCCCAAGATTGTCACCGGCCATTACGTGCATGCCAGCCGGCGGTGAAGCAATGATTGATCATCGGTGGGCGGCAGCGATGATCGGGCTTGCAGTAGCAGAGATGGTAGCTCACTGTGCATCCACCTAACCTAATCCATATGTACATTGTCTCGCTGCCTGCGCCATGCTAATTCGCTGTTGCAGGTAGCAAGTGGATGCAGAATGCATTGGACATCTGGTAGAAGTAAGTTGGGGTGTAGGAATACAATCCATAGGAGTTTTGGAGGTGTATTCGTTTGATCCAAATACATTCCTTAGAAAAAAATCTATAGACTGGAATTTTACATTATTTTTATGAAAATGATTGAAGAGGATCCCTCGGTGGTTATTTTACACATGGATGGATGAAAATGGAGATGGGGATGGTTCTATGTTCTGGTCCCCTGGAGAGGCATGTGGTGAAGCACAAATAGGATAAATCCTTTGTTGCTCCTGCATGTAGTAATTGCTGCAAGGCCTCTGCAACGACTTCTCTTATGCATAAAATGGATAGAGAGCCCATGTGCCTCAATACGGCGCTGCTTTATTGATAAGTCCTTGTGGATCAGCATATATAGTATATATATTAGCGAGGTCCATGCCCCTGAGCACTACGTTTTGGCTTCTTTTAGACAGTGCTAAGCCGAAAGGGATTTCAGCTTATGTCCTAGGATGGGCACTAGCCCTTCTATGTTTCATTGCTTCGAGGAACAGCAAACTTATGACCAGAACATGGCATGCTCACAATTGTAGAGACAGTAAGACAGATGTGAAGTGGCTAGCTACGGGACTAGCAAATTAAGCAGCTCAAGTTGTTCAGACAAGGAGCTAGGCTTGGTGTTTCTCCCTTCAACCAATGGGGAAGACGGCAGGTAGGAAGGAAACGCGCGGCAGTTTGGGCCTATATCGAGTCACGACTCATGAGCAGGAGCCAGCACCCTCTCTATATTGGTGCTCACTCTGATTCTGATGTCTCTCCCAAGCAACGGTGCACCGTCACCAGCCAGCAATATTGTGCTAGGGGCATGTTCATCTCATGCCTTCGTTTGCCTATGATTGATGCTGACGTTGAGTGCATGATTAATTAGGTTTAGTTCAATGGTCACAAATCCAATCCGAAAATTTAGGTTGGCACTAAGCAGGACGAGTATACAAAGAAGAGAAAAACTGGACTATATCTACTTGGCTCTCGTGAATAATAAAGAAACAAACACTATTTGCAACTAGTACCTCAGGTTCTAACGTACTCTGAAAACTAGACTGAATGAAACAGAAGCCCTTTAATTGCACAATAATTGGCATGCATGCATGCACCTTGAATCGATTGAGTTGTTCCCTCGCTCAAGATAAGACAGTTTTGTACTCGGAAAACTGTCTCTCTCAATCCTCAAGCAGTGTTTGTCATACCCTTGTGCCTTCTGAAGTTTTGATCATCCATGGCAGCTGGATTTAAAATGCTGCGGTGAAATTTGCGAGATGCATGTAGGCATATCATCATGTCCTCTGCCGGCAAATCAGTTCTGACTTGGAGTCCGATACAATCATCATACTGGAAGAGATTCTCGCGATGCAAAAAAAAAAAAGGATGACACGCGTCCCTCCAATCATCAACTCAGAAGAAACAGTTAATGATGAAATATATGTTGCCGAGAGTGGTACGTGGATCCTTTCGTTACTAATGAACATATCAAGGTCATAGAAAACTTGAATACAGTAATAATCGGAGCATAAAAGCATGATCACATCACATGACATCAAAGTACAACATATCACCAAAAGAATGTTTTGAGGAGGTTTGATATATAAGTCCCGTATGGTGATGGTAATTTTAACTCACCCGATAGTTAGACGTAGGAACCCCCAGGATGATACTACCAAAAAACCGCTGCTAATTTACCAATATCGTCATGAAATACAATCATGTTGGACATCCGGCCGATCTGACCACACACTAAGCACACACATGTCGTCGAACGGAAAGATCAGACCTTCTCCAGAACCAGTGGTTTCTCGGCCGGACCCGCTTCATTATCGTAGCAGAGTGCCAAATCAACACACGGGGGGCATTGATACTTCTCCAACGTATCTATAATTTTTGATGTTCCATGCTTATATTATGCCAATTGCTACATGTTTTATATACACTTTATATCATTTTTATGCATTTTCTGGGACTAACCTATTAACAAGATGCCACAGTGTCAGTTCCTGTTTTCAGCTGTTTTTGGTTTCAGAAAAGTTGTTCTGGAAATATTCTCGGAATTGAACGAAACAAAAGCCAAAGTCCCTATTTTTCTGACATGTTCATGAAGTCCGAAGGAGAGACGAAGGGGGCCGTGGGCCGTCCTCACCATGTGGTGGCGCGATCCCACCCTCTGCCGCGCCGCCACGTGGTGAGGACGCCATGGACCTCCACCGACGTCGCCCTTCGCCTATATATTCATCTATTCGGGAAAACCCTAAATACCCGAGTCATATTCCACGAAAAGTTCCAAAGACGCCGCCGCCGTCAACCGTAACTCGGGAGGGTTCTGAAGCTCTTCCCGGCACCCTGCCGGAGAGGGGAATCATCACCGGAGGGCTCTACATCGCCATGCCTGCCTCCGGAGTGATGTGTGAGTAGTTCATCTTTGGACTATGGGTCCATAGCAGTAGCTAGATGGTTGTCTTCTCCTCTTGTGCCATCATGTTTAGATCTTGTGAGCTGCCTATCATGATCAAGATCATCTTATTGTAATGCTACATGTTGTGTTTGCTAGGATCCGATGAATATTGATACTATGTCAAGTTGAATACTGAAATATTATTCTATGTCTTTTATGATCTTGCATGCTCTCCGTTACTTGTTGATACTCTGGCCAAGTAGATGCTTGTGACTCCAAGAGGGTATTTATGCTAGATAGTGGGTTCAGTCTCCATTAATCTGCGGGAGTGACAGCAACCCATAAGGTTGTGGATGTGTTGTTGCTACTAGGGGTAACCTAATGATGCTTTGTCTAAGGATGAATGTGTTGTTTACATTATGCACTTTACTTAATGCAATTGTCTGTTGCTTGCAACTTAATACTGGAAGGGGTGCGGACGCTAACCTGAAGGTGGACTATTTAGGCACAGATGCATGCTGGATAGCGGTCTGTGTACTTTGTCGTAATGCCCAAATGAATTCTCATAGTAGACACCACAACTTGCACATACATGTTATGCACTTATCAATATTGTCAATTGCCCAGCTGTAATTTGTTTACCCAACATGTTAGTTATTTATTATGGAGAGACACCACTAGTGAACTGTGGACCCCGGTCCATTCTTTTACATCTGAAATATACTGCAATCATTGTTCTTTTTCATTCTCTGCAATTAAACATCATTTTCCACACTATACGTCTAATCCTTTGTTTCAGCAAGCCGGTGGGATTGACACCCTCACCATTTCGTTGGGGCAAAGTAGTTTGATTGTCTTGTGTGCAGGTTCCAAGTCAACCGTCAGGACTTCTTGCACTCCCCAAGACGCCAAGTTTTCTGACACCGTTGACACCTTCAGAAGTGTCTTCATCTCCTACTGGTTCGATAACCTCGGTTTCTTACTGAGGGAAGACTTGCCGCTACACTCATCAAACCTTACTCTTGGGGTCTCCCAACGAACGTGTGGTTTACACGCATCAAGCAAGTTTTCTGGCGCCGTTGCCGGGGAGATCAAGCCTTCTGTTAGGGGAGTCTCTCACTTCCAATCTCTTTACTTTGTTATTGTCTTGCTTAGTTTATTTTTATTTTGCTTGTTTGCTCTCTTTATCAAAAAACAAAAAAATTAGTTACTTGTTTTATTTTGTTATTTCGGCCTAGTCTTTTTGCTAAAATGAGTACTCCTGAGAACACCAAGTTGTGTGACTTCACTAGCACAAATAATAATGATTTCATATGCACTCCTATTGCTCCACCTGCTTCTAAAGCAGACTTTTATGAAATTAAACCTGCTCTATTAAATCTTGTTATGAAAGAGCAATTTTCTGGTGTTAGTACTGATGATGCTGCTGCCCATCTTAATAATTTTGTTGAACTTTGTGAGATGCAAAAGTATAAGGATATGATGGGGATATTATAAAACTGAAATTATTTCCTTTCTCTTTGAGAGGAAGAGCTAAAGAATGGTTGCTATCTTTGCCTAGAAATAGTATTGATTCATGGACTAAATGCAAAGATGCTTTCATTGGAAAATATTATCCTCCTGCTAAGATTATATCCTTGAGAAGTAGCATTATGAATTTCAAGCAATTTGATAATGAACATGTTGCCCAAGCATGGGAAAGAATGAAATCATTGGTAAAGAATTGTCCCACCCATGGACTGACTGCTTGGATGATCATCCAAACCTTTTATGCAGGACTAATTTTTCTTCAAGGAACTTGTTGGATTCGGCTCTGGAGGACCTTCATGTCCATCACTTTGGGTGCTGCAACAAAGCTTCTTGATGATATGATGATTAACTATTCGAGTGGCACACCGAAAGGACTCCTCAAGGTAAGAAGGTAAATTCTGTTGAAGAAACCTCTTCTTTGAGTGATAAGATTGATGTTATTATGTCTATGCTTGTGAATGGTAAATCTCATGTTGATCCAAATAATGTTCCTTTAGCTTCATTGGTTGCTCAAGAAGAGCATGTTGATGTGAACTTCATTAAAAATAACAACTTCAACAACAATGCTTATAGGAATAATTTTGGTAACAACAATTATAAGCCTTATCCTTCTAATAGTGGTAATGGTTATCAACTCTATGGTAATTCCTACAGCAATAATAGAAGTGTGTCCTCTGATCTTGAAGCCATGCTTAAGGATTTTATTAGTACACAAAATGCTTTTAATAAAACTGTTGAGGAAAAGCTTGGTAAAATTGATGTTCTTGCTTCTAAGGTTGATAGTCTTTCTCTTGATGTTGATCTTTTGAAACTAAAAGTTATGCCTAATGATGTTAAAGAGAACAAGACTTTTGCTACTGCCAATGCTATCCAAGTTAAAATTGACAACAATATTAGGATGTTGGCTGAATTGCATGCTAGGTGGGAAAGAGAGGATAAAATTGAAAAAGAGAATAGTATAGCTAGAGTTTGTACTATTACCACCACTAGTAATGCTAATGTTTCACATGCTAGTAAGCCTCCTACTATCAATGGTAACATAATTGGTGTTGGCAATGTTTCTACTACCCTGCAAAAGTTTAAAATTGCCCAAAACCACTGAAACTGTTCTGATAAGAGTGCTGAAATTTTTCGAAATATGGGAGACAATGGTTCCTTTCCATTGACCATAATGATTTTGATTTTGATGATTGCAATATTTCTGAAGTAATTATGTTCTTGCAAAAGCTAGCTAGAAGTCCTAATGCTAGTGCTATTAATATGGCTTTCACAAAACATATTACAAATGCTCTCATACAAGCTAGGGAAGAGAAATAAAACATGAAGCTTCTATCCCTAGAAGTTAGAAGATGGTTGGGAGCCCATCATTAAGATGAAGGTGAATGATTTTGATTGTAATGCTTTATGTGATCTTGGTGCTAGCATTTCTGTTATGCCTAAGAAACTTTATGATATGCTTGATTTGCCACCTTTGGAACATTGTTATTTGGATGTTTATCTTGCTGATAATGCTATGAAGAAACCTTTGGGAGAGTTGATGATGTTCTTATTATGGTTAACAATAACCTTGTCCCCGTTGATTTTGTTGTTATGGACATCGAATGCAATGCATCTTGTCCTATTGTTTTGGGAAGACCTTTTCTTAGAACTGTTGGTGCCATTATTGATATGAAAGAAGGAAATATAAGGTACCAATTCCCACTCAAGAAAGGTATGGAACACTTCCCTAGAAAGAGAATGAAGTTGCCTTTTGATTCTATTATTAGAACAAGTTATGATTTGGATGCTTCTTCACTTGGAAACACTTGATTTTCACTTTCTGCGCCTAGCTGAAAGGCGTTAAAGAAAAGCGCTTATGGGAGACAACCCATGTTTTTATTTCTGCAATTTTTCTTTTTCTTTGAGTCAAGGAGCTTGCTTACTTCTGTAACAACTCCTTTGTATCTTTATTTTATTGCATTGTTGTGCCAAGTAAAGCCTCTAATAGAAAGTTGATGCTAGATTTGGATTTCTGCGCAGAGACAGATTTTTGCTGTCCACCGTTTTGAGCTGTATACTCCAGAAAAATCTAAAAATTCTGAAAAATTCAGGCGTGATCCTCATATATGTACGCAACTTTCATTAGTTTTGACTTTTCGCATCTGAGCAACTTAAGTGCCTCGAAAAAATTCGTCTTTCCAGACTGTTCTGTTTTTGACAGATTCTGCCTTTTATTTGCATTCTCTCTTTTACTGTGTTTGAGTGGATTTCTTTGCTCCACAAAATATCAGTGGCTGTAGCTAATGTCCAGAAGTGTTGGAGATGATTGTGTCATCACAGAACATGTGAATTTTTGATTATGCACTAACCCTCTAATGAGAATTACTCTAGTTTGGTGTGAAGGAAGTTTTCAAGGATCAAGAGAGAAGGATGATATGATATGATCAAGAAGAGTGAAAAGCCTAAGCTTGGGGATGCCCCTGTGCATCCAAGCATATTTCAAGAAGACTCAAGCGTCTAAGCTTGGGGATGCCCAAGGCATCCCCTTCTTCATCAACAACTTATCAGGTCATCTCTAGTGAAACTATATTTTAATTCTTTCACATCTTATGTGCTTTACTTGGAGCGTCTGTGTGCTTTTATTTTTGCTTTGTTTTCTGAATAATTTGGATCCTAGCATTCTTGTGTGGGAGAGAGACACGCTCCGCTTTTTCATGTGAATACTCATATTCTTCACTTATATTTGTTGAGTATTCTTAACTAGCTACTGCAATGCTTTTAGCTCCTGTTTTTCATGCATCTCTTGTTCAGAGCTGTTAGTTCTTGTAGAGAAGTACTCTCTTGTTTCATTGTTGTATATTTGAGAGTTTTGTGTTGAAATAAGTTGATTGGTGTTTGGTTGGAAACAGAAAATGCTACATGTGGTAGATGGTATATTGAAAAGACATACTCATTCTTGTAGATCATTGTCTTGGATAATTTGATGCTTTGCAATTGTTTTGAGCTCTCAAGTAGATCATGTTTAAGCTCTTGCATCATGTAGTTAAAGCCTATTAGTGGAGAACTACCGTAGAGCTTGTTGAGACTTGGTTTGCATGTTTGATATCTCTAAGGTCTAGATATTTTCTGGTAAAATGTTTGAACAACAAGGGAGACAGTGTAGAGTCTTATAATGCTTGCAATATGTTTTTATGTAAGTCTTGCTGTACCGGTTGATATCTTGTGTTTGCTTCAAACAACCTTGCTAGCCTAAACTCTGTACTGAGAGGGAATGCTTCTCGTGCATCCAAACCTTGAGCCAAAACCCATGCCATTTGTGTCCACCATAACTACCTATTATGTGGTATTTCCTGCCATTCCAAGTAAATACTTCATGTGCTACCTTTAAACTATTCAAAACTTTATTACTCCTTATTTGTGTCAATGTTTTATAGCTCATGAGGAAGTATGTGGCGTTTACTCTATCACCTTGTTATTTACTCATGACAGACTTTCACCAATGGACTAGTGACATATACATCCTGTCGGAGAATAGTCCCCGTGAACCAGGAATCGAAGGGGCTGAACACGACACTTAACAACACTCTCGTCAACTTCGGCGACCAAGCACGGCGAGCTCAACATAATGCATCACGACAGAGATTGACACCAGCTCGTACCCAGGTTCAGGCCCTCCGGGAGGAGTAACGACCGTACTTCCTGCCGTGTGGGATTGCACTGCTTCGTGAGGTTACAGTATAGGGGTGCTTGCCGAGGGCAAAGCTTACAACAATGGCAGAGCTTCTTCTGTGTGGAAGCTCCCTTCTCTGAGTGGACTAGTAGCCTTGGGTGAATGAATGGTCGATCCCCTTCTCCAGTGGTGCTCCCCCTCCTTATATAGGCGCAGGGGTGGAAGTTAGGGTTCCTCCATGGCGCCGGTCCAGGAGGGCAGCACACCCTTGGTCCAGGGGTTGTGGACCAGGTCCACCGTCGTTGGTCTTGCTGGTCTTCGTCAGGCCCTGCCACCGTCCGCCCAGAGCGGTGGCCGGCGCTCCAGAGGTCCGTGGTGTCATGTCGGTGACGTCGTCGTTGCAGCGGAGCGGCAACGTGTCCCCTTTGCACCAAAACGACATGCTTGGTAATCCTCCTCCTTTAGGGCAGCTTTGTTGCTCTTCTTTAAGCACGGGAATGGCAACTGCTGCCCATTCATCACCGTGCGCAGGCATGCGCGTCATCCTGCTGCGAAGCGCAGGCCCCATGTGTGCCCTGCCAGGATGGCAGAACCTCGCCAAGCACTTCGAGTGCTCCGTCACCCCGAGAGGGGAAAAGTCTCTCGAGGCGATCCCCTGGTCGCAGGGACTCAGCCTCTCGCTTCGGCGTCGAAACCCCCACGAGGGGTTAGGCCGCGCGGGGCTCGCCAGGCGCCGCGGGCTAATCCTTAGTCGCACTCCGCGCTCAGGTGTCTGGGGCCAGAAGGGCCGGCCCATGATACCCTGGTTTCTATTGAGCCGACAGTATCCCCCGGGTCTGCGGCGTGCACGTCGTAGCCTGTACGCAGGCGAAACGTCGTGGGCCCAAAACAGTCGTTCTGGGCCGAGGCGCGTGGCAAGCAACCGTCGTTCGACGCCGTCTCGGCTTCTCCAGCCATGATGGTGGAAGTGGCAGGCCCGACCACTCCTGACAGAACTGCTCCATGCGGCGGCTTAAGGCAGAAGGATTGGCGCGATTCCCCATCACTCGCCCTGCTTGCCTTCATCTTCCCTGTTCCTCTTGCTCGCCTCTGCCCTGCGTTCCCCTTCATCTTCCGCACCTCTGCCCTCCGTTTGCCATGGCTCCTAAGAGAGCTTCCGCGGCTCAGAAGGGAAAGGGCGCAGCGCTTGCAGGAGAGGCGGCCTCGCCAAGTTCCAGCGGCGGTCATAAGCCGGCATTGGAGCCCAGCCGCATCGTGGCGGATGCGCACTTGGAGAGGGTGCGCCCCTGGTGGCCTCTGCTTTCAATGAGTGGGGTGCTACCAGCTTGAGGCCGGGCGGCGCCCCTGGCGGACTATGCGCTCCCTTTTACCCTGTGTTCCTCCACACCATCTTCGCGGGTCTGGTCCCGCCATTCTCCGCCTTTCTTCTTGCCATTCTGGACCACTATCAGATTCAGCTCCTCCACCTTCATCATAATTCCATCCTCACCCTCGCCATTTTTGCCTATTTCTGCGAGGGGTAAGCTGGGGTCAAGCCGTCAGTGGACCTCTTCCGGCGCTTCTTCGCGCTCCACTCTACCGCCCCCGGAGAGACCTCCGGATGTGTCTCATTCCGTATCACTGAGGGCATGTCTGAGCGCTATATTCCCATCACCTGGGACGATGAGGTTGCTGTCACTAGGGTGACGAAGCGGGTGGACGACTTCCGCAAGCGGTGGCTTTACGTAGAAGTTGCGGAGGAGTGCCCCTTTCTCGAGGTCCCCTCCGGGCCCCCATCGAGGCACAGCGGCTGGAACAGCCAACCCCTAGAAGACCCGACACTTGAGCTCTTCGAGAAGCGCCTCCTGGAGGCCCGCACCCATGGGCTTACTGGCCAGATGGTAGCGAAGGACTTCGTGGCGCAGCGCATTGCACCGCTGCAGTCGCACTTGGAGCCGATGTGGGCATACTACGGCGGGGCGGACCGAATGTGGTTGAGCGGCGAAGTCTTCACGGCTGAGGTGCTAAAGGGCTTTATGGATGTTCTTTTTACTTCCCCGCAGATCCCCGAGCCAGCGAACAACTCCTCCAAGACCCTGCATCATTTGTGAAGAAGATGCATGCCAGGTACCTGGCAGGGATGCCGACATTCACCGCATGTGGGTTGGTCTCGCGAGGACGCATGGGGCCCCAAGAAGGCCCCGCAGTGGCTGCCTTGGTGGCGTCTGCGCGAGGTGATGACGCGTCCTCTGGCCCTTCCACAGCATCGGACGGCGGTGCCGGAACCCCGGGCGGCGCCAATTCTTTAGGTGTCGCCGCGGGGCCCTCGGGAGCGGCCATGCCTGACGCCGACGTTCTTGAGGTTTCCTCAGGCGACAAAGAGCCTCTCCGCACCGTCCCCGGGACCAGGGCGAAACGGGGCTTGGACATGTCGGGAGGCAGCGTCTCCTCGTGCACGAGGCGTAAGGTGTGGGTGGATGTGATCACCAGGTAGGTCCCTCTCTGTTCCCTTCCTTCTATCGTCCTCGCGTCCTTCTTTTCTTCATCTTCTGCCTTGTTCTGCTCCAGGCCTTCCACCACACCCCCTGCGGCGCCGAGAGGAAGGAAAACTCGCGGACTTGGGGGAGTCTCGGGGGGCGGCGGAGGTTCCTGCCGCATCCGCCCGTGCTGCTCCGGAGCCCTCGGGGGCAGCGGCTCCTTTCGAAACAGCGGGGCTCCTCGAGGGTGAGGACGTGGGGGCGAAACCACAGCAGGCCACGTGCCTCGAGGCAAACACCGATACGGCCTCACCGGGGCCTTCCTCCATTTCGGGCAGGCGGAGTCGGAGGCGGACAATGAGTGGGCTCCGAGTCCTACAGCAGTCCCAGGCGCAGACAGGGATGGGGGTCCCACTCCAAGCCCCCGGGCGCACTCCGGGGCCACCCTGAGCCCTTGCCGTCTGATACGTCTCCAACGTATCCATAATTTCTGATGTTCCATGCTTATATTATACCATTTGCTACATGTTTTATATACACTTCATATCACTTTTATGCATTTTCTGGGACTAACCTATTAACAAGATGCCGAAGTGCCAGTTCCCTGTTTTCTGCTATTTTTGATTCCAGAAAAGTACTTTTGCGAATATTCTCGGAATTGCACGAAACAAAAGGCCAAGTCCCTATTTTTCCAACACGTACACAGAGTCCGAAGGAGAGACGAAGGGGAGCCACGAGGTGGCCAAACCACCTGGCGACGCGGCCCCCCTTCTACCGCGCCAGCTGGTGAGGAGGCCCACCTCGGGCTCCACCGACGTTGCCCCTTCGCCTATTTATTCCCCCGAGGCGTAAACCCTAAAATAATAAGCCAATTTCCACGAAGAGTTCCGCAGCGCCGCCGCCATCGACGACAAGTTTCGGGGGACAGAATCTCTGTTCCGGCACGCCGTCGGGACGGGGAAGTGCCCCCGGAGCCATCTCCATCGCCATCTCTAGCGCCGCCGCCGCGCCGTGGCTGCAGCGGGCCGCCGTCTCCTCTCCGGGCTGCACCTCTTCATCAACCTCTCCATCAAGTGCTCACCATGACCATGTGTGAGTAGTCTCCCCCGAGGCTGAGGGCTCTACTGGTAGCTATGTTGTTTATCTCTCTCTCCCATGGTGTGATCTTTATGTGATCATGAGTATTGCTAGTATCGCTGAATTCATATGTAATGTTTATGCTACTCAAGTGATTGTATCTAGTTTCCGGAGTCATTGTGACAACACGGTATCAAGGTGACAGTGTGGGTACTTGTGTGTGACTCTAAGAATAATTTAGATATTTATCATGGCTTGTTCTTGGGAATTGTGGTGTTTGTTTACTCAGACTTTGAGGAGTGCTTTTGCAGCCCTACACATAGTACTCTTGTGTTATCAAGAAGGAGAATAATCCCGAGTATCATTTACTTGCATTCAGTTGTGCTAACATGTTGAGAGGTACCACTAGTGAAAGTATGATCCCTAGGCCTTGTTTCTAAGCATTGAAACACCGTTTACAACAAGTTCTGCTACATGTTTGGTTGCTGCCATTTTTATTCCAGATTGCAATTACCACTTATAATCATCCATATTACTTGTATTTCACTATCTCTTCGCCGAACTAGTGCACCTATACATCTGACAAGTGTATTGGGTGTGTTGGGGACACAAGAGACTTCTTGTATACTAATTGCAGGGTTGCTTGAGAGGGATATCTTTGACCTCTACCTCCCTGAGTTCGATAAACCTTGGGTGATTCACTTAAGGGAAACTTGCTGCTGTTCTACAAACCTCTGCTCTTGGAGGCCCAACACTGTCTACAAGAATAGAAGCGTGCGTAGACATCAAGCTAGTTTCTGGCGCCGTTGCCGGGGAGGTAAGCGTTGGAAGGTATCTCCTTTAGATTCTGCAATTATTTCTTTTTGTTTCTTGTTTTTATTTTCACTAGTTAGGCTTAATGGAAAACAACAACAAAAATTAGAGATCTTTATAAACTTTATATGGAATTAGGACATGATGCTTTTGAAGAGAAAATTAAAAAACCTATGGAGCCTTGTTTGCATAATAGTGGTAGTAATGTTATTAGTATAAATTCTTTGGACACCATTATTGCTAAGGCTGTGCAAAAGCCTAAGCTTGGGGAAGCTAGTTTATATGAAAATAATCTTTTTTGCTCCTCAGCTATGGAGGAATTATTTTGCCTTGATAATGCTTTGTCTCCAATATGTGATAATTCTAATGATGTTTGTGATATTCCAAATCCACCTCTTGAAAGTATTTCTTTTAAAATACCTTTGAAAATTGTTGAAAGGGTTATGAATGATCAGTATGTAGGGGATGGATCAATCCATCCAAGTGTTCACTTGTCGAAACTTACAGAACTTTGTGAGTTATTTAAGGTTGCAGGTTTATCAAGGGAAAATGTCATGAGGAAACTATTTCCATTGTCACTTAAGGACAAAGCAAAGGAATGGTATAGGTTGCTGGATGAACAACCTTCGAATTGGAAACAGCTTGAATCTCTCTTTTACTCTAAATTTTATCCTCTTCATGAAGTGCATCTAGATAGGAATTACATTTATAATTTTTACCCTCATGATGGAGAAAGCATTGCTCAAGCTTGGGGAAGGCTCAAAACATTAATACTCAAATGTCCTAACCATGAACTTTCTGAGGAATTAATTGTTACTAATTTTTATGCAAGGCTTTCAGGTCATTACAAGGATTATGTAGATGCATGTTCACATGGTTCTTTCACAAGCAAGAAGGTTGAAGCTAGATGGGATCTTCTTGAAAGAATTCAAAACAATGCTGAGGATTGGGAGAATGACAAAGGTAAAGAATCAGGTATAAACTATGAATATGATTGCATTAAGTCTTTCGTTGAAACTGCTAGTTTTCAAGAGCTTAGTGCTAAATATGGTCTTGATTCTCAAATTATTGTTGATTGTTTTAGAACCTTTGCTTCTCATATTAATGTTCCTAAAGAAAATTGGGACGTGTATCATGAACCTTTCAAAGACACTTGCATGGAAAATGAAATTGTTGTTAATGATTGCAATAAACATGTTTAAACTTCTGAAAATACTATTTCTTATAAGCATGTTAATTTTTGTGGAATGCATAGACCTTGTGGAATTAATCAAATCGAAGATGAATATTGTATCTATCATAGGAATGAAAAAACTAGAACATGGTACAAGGCTCTAAGAGATCTTGGTGAAAAAGGTTGTGACCTCCATCCTTTTATTTGTGAACTTTGCTATGAAGTGGGTCATTTTAATTTTCAATGTTCAGGTCATGATAATAGCCTTTCGAATCCAATTACTGCAAATTTGTATTGTGATAACATGATCACTCCTAATCAACATGATGAACTTACATTATTTTTGGGGTGTGAAGAGTTATCAAGAAAAACTTCCTTGTTAGATATGAGTGATCTTGATATGAATAGTGTGTTGCATGGATGTTATCTCTATTGTGTTAATAATTGCCATGCTAACACCTACATACAAAATATTATAAAGGATGAGACTTTACCAAAATATGACAGGACTAATATGTGTTTTGTTCTCATTAATGAAAGAGAGGAATCCCCCCAAGTTTCTTCCATCGTCTCTAATACTAAACCATGTTATGTGGAGAAGCTTCCTTTCAAGCCTCTCCCTCCTAAAGAGGAAAAGAAGAAGAAAAAGGGAATGAGGAAGAAGAAGAAGAGGAGTAAAAGGAGAGAGGAAACGGTATCTTCTCCCAAACTTGTTGCTCCTGTTACAATTGATACTTTTAATTTTGAATTCGATGATTCTGAACTTGATGATGAACCTATGCCTGTTATTTATATTAGTGATCATGATTGGGAAAAACACACTTCTTTTGATATTGAAGATCTCTGGGACACTAATTCTAAAAATGATGATGTTAATAATTGCTATACTATTAGTACTATCCATGTTTCTTCCCATGATGATATAGAAAGCTGTAAGCTTGGGGATGAGGTGTTTGAAAATCCTTTTGCTAGTAATAATTATATATCTGAGACCTCTCCTCCTAGTGATGTGTTTGAAAATCCTTTTGCTACTGATGATTATATGTTTGATACATCTCCTTCTAGGAAAAGTGATGATATGTTTACAGATGAACACACTTTGGAAGATAACTATTCTATTGCTTATGATGATACTATGCCTCCAGTCTTTGATAATCTATTATATATTAAAAGTAAATGATGGGCTTACCAGAAATTAGAGAATTAGATTAGAAAATCCCACAATAATCAGACACATCTGGCCATTGATTTAATTATTTAGCAAATGACAACCGATGGATTATAGAAATAATTAATTGACCTTTGAAGGTAGAAAATATTACCCACCAATACCATCCATAAGTTAGATACCCCTTCGTTGGAACCAGCTAACAGGCTACAAAATCGTCATGAAAAGAAAAGAAAACCTATCGTACCTGCTCAGGCAGGCCGCGGCCACCACCGTGCTTGAATCGATTTCATCGGCAGATCGATCTGATAGCTCTCACGGCTACTGGTCGTGACCATGGTAGGGTTTATCGACAGCCGGAAACCCAGATTTTCTCGACTCTTCACTTGCTCACGTCTCGGTGTTCACTTGATAGCTAGCTGGCTCTGATCCAATCAACATATGAGACCATCTACATATTGAACCTTAATGGCAGAATCATTCCATAGAGATTGGGAGATTACGTGGATGCAAGGTGTCTTCAATCCTACATGCATGTACGTCTATAGCTTCGGCCAGGGCATGCCATCGCAGCGGCGTGGAGGCCAGTTGCCGCAATGCAACCTGGACAGGGCATGCATGGCCGGCATCTGCAGAATCTGCTAATCGTAGCCAACGTGTGTACGTGAAGCACCAATCAAGGTTTGTTTGTTTCATTGTACACGGGAATTGAAAAAGATGATTGATTATGGATCGCTTCAGAGACAATGCAACAGAGCGCGGTGAGAGATTTGATCGGGAAGGGCCCTGTCCATGGTGTGCTAAAGGTAGCCTGTAAATAAACAACTTACGGACTGCGGAGGATATTTTTGAATCAATCTATAATTTTGGTGTGTAGAGAAATCAAGCGTTTGGTCCACTTCTCATACCCTGTGCTCTCTCCCAGGCTTTCTTAATTTTCTGATCTGATTATTCAAGCCGTGGAGATCTTCATGTGTGTCAAGGTGCATGCATCCATAATCCCTTTTTTTTCCTAACAGATTTGCAACATCGTGCACCTCTATCCTACAGAGTTTACGATGCTCTTAAAGCCGGTGTTCGCGTCGGACTGCCCGCTCCTCCTGAGTGGTTTCTCTGGACGAAGAAACACCAGGCCTGAGCAGCAGACGGAGTTCCTACCCTACTGCAGCAGCAGCAGCAATCTCAGGTTTTGTCGCTCGTGCGCTCAGATGATCTGCTGCAACTCTCCCAGGATTATCAACTTTTGCTCAGTTGATCCCTTTAAAATTAGCTATTCGAGAATTGATTGATTAGGACCTCTACAATCATGTACGTGTGTCTACAATATCTAGGTGCTTTATGTGAGTGATTTTAGATCAGTTTTTTGGCGTGTAGATTTTAGATCGTTATGATGTGAGATTTCTAGATCTTATTACTCATGTTAATTTGCCAACCTCGAGTGATGTTTGCTAATTTTCTTCATTGGATTTTTCAGTGGAATATTTTATTCGTATAGAGCAGATCGACTTTCTCAAAACTCTGGAGATCTCCAGGTATCCTTTGCCTCTCGGATATTAGTGTAAAAAATTAGTGAATTAATCCAGTCTCCTAGCCGATTAAGAGGTGAAAACATTGGGACAATTGGATTCTCATAACATGTTGACCTGGCATGCTTAATATGTGAGCACACATAACGATAAATTTTCCCGATATTTTTTATGTACGGAAGGCGGTACTACATTGGGACAATAGGTAACATTGTAACTCGAGTATTTGGACTTCTTTCTATAGGTCTCTTCTTCCTTATGAGACTAACAATGGACAACATGTGCAAAAATTTAAAAGCTTATCGTTCGAGCATCACGTGGTTACAATTGGTTAATAATCTGAAAAAACTTTTTAACATTCTTGCATTTGTGTCACCAGAAGCAAAATATATGTCAATTTTATTTGTATCACATCACGACTCTAAATTTGCGTGAATGAAGAGCTAATGGCACATATAAATTCTGACCATGGGCATCTTTGCCACAACTGATGCATCGACCAATCATGTAACATGGTCCTATCAATACGCAACACCCTATGTATTGGATCTAATTGATAACTTCTTTCAAATAGGGGTCATGTAACCAATCAACTAAAGGTTATAAGAAAGATCTTAACTCATGTTGCCTAAATTATTTATCTCCCTTCTCTCTGATCATAGTGGAACACTACAGTCATATGTGTTAACTATATCCTTTTTGTCGGTGTCATTGTTTGGATATGTCCATGTCTGGATGCTTCATAATTGAACATAAACTTTTTGTATGTCTTTGTCTTGGCTTCTTAATTTAGTCATCTCAACCTCTAAAGTTAGCTTCCTTGACTTCTCATTTATCTCCAAGGAGGTTTTTCACGACAAGTAAAATTTTGAGTGGACCAAAATAGTGAAGTACAACTATGCATGGTGGCTGCTATGCATATTCAAAATAACACACATGATGCCTATTAAGCATTGTAGAAGCATGTGTTCAAGTGACAAACTTACCAAAGATTGCATGAGAATTCCTCCAATGGAGTCAACAAGGATGCATACATTTTCATTAGATGAGATATTGATGGGTTAATTCCATTTTGTCAAGGGAATAATGTATCTTATGTTGGTAACGTATGTGCTTTTCAACTTATGCATCATATTTTATGAGAATGTACTCAACATGGACACAAAACTACGAGGCTAATTTGCACTTCTACGAACCCTCAAATCCACTATTTTTGGATTTATGTACTGACTGGTTATTTTATTGATTTATCATTATATATATTCGGTGTTTTGTTTACTGTCAAATTTAGAAGATATTTTCTTTCCTTTACAATAACATAAAAATAAGTATATACAATCATGTACATAATATTAAATGTTACCTCTGTGTTATAATATGAAGAAGATGAATATTAGATTGACTGGATATAAATTGATCAAGAGAATTGTAGATAAATTTAAATATGTTGCCCGCGCATGTGCTCGGGCCACTTTACTAGTTATTATAAAGAATGCTATGACATAGGTTATAATTACAATCATCCTCATGAAACTTGTCATAGTTATGGAGGGATTACCCAAAACCATCCCTTTAATATACAGCTTGTCTATCATGTTAGAGTTCTTTATGATGATCCTGCTCCCATTGTTATTAAGGAGAACTTTTCTTGTGTGGAAAATATTGAATCATGGTAAGAATGTTTCATGTGATGGTTATATTGTGGATTTTATCAATAATGCTACTGAAAGTTTTTATGAGAGAGGGAGACATGGATTCATATATCTCAATAATATCAAGTCTCCTCTCTTTTTGTTGAAATTTTTGAAGTTGCACTTGTTTTGTCTTTCTATGCTAGTAGCTTCATGCTTCAATAATTTGTTTTCTTACAAGATTCCTTTGCATAGGAAGTGGGTTAGACTTAAATGTGTTTACTATTTGCTTTTTGATGCTCTCCTATATTCAACTCTTATACATATGAGAGCATTATCAAAATCACTATGCCTATCTAAAAGGCGTTAAAGAAAAGCGCTTATGGGAGACAACCCATTGTTTTATTTTCTGTTATTTTTGCTTTTCTTTTTGTTTTGAGTCAAGGTGCTTGTTACTTTTGTAGCAACTCCTTTGTATCTTTATTTTATTGCATTGTTGTGCCAAGTAAAGTCTTTTATTGAAAGTTGATGCAAGATTTGGATTTCTGCGCAGAAACAGATTTTTAGCTGTCACGAATTTGAGCTTTTCTCTCTGCAGAAAAATCTAAAATTCTGTAAAAAATCACACATCTTCCTCAGATATGTACGCAACTTTCATTAAACTGGACCTGTTCCATCTGAGCAAATTAAGTGCCTCGAAAAAAATTCGTCTTCACAGACTGTTCTGTTTTTGACAGATTCTGCCTTTTATTTTGCATTCGCTCTTTTACGATGTTTAAGTGGATTTCTTTGCTCCACAAAGCATTGGTGGCTGTAGCTAATGTCCAGAAGCTTTGGGAATGATTATATCATCACAGAACATGTGAATTTTTAATTATGCATTAACCCTCTAGTGAGAACTATTTCGAGTTTGGTGTGAAGGAAGTTTTCAAGAATCAAGAGAGAAGGATGATATTATGTGATCAAGAAGAGTGAAAAGCCTAAGCTTGGGGATGCACCCATGGTTCATCCCTGCATATTCCAAGAAGACTCAAGCGTCTAAGCTTGGGGATGCCCAAGGCATCCCCTTCTTCATCAACAACTTATCAGGTCATCTCTAGTGAAACTATATTTTAATTCTTTCATATCTTATGCACTTTACTTGGAGCGTCTGTGTGCTTTTATTTTTGTTTTCTGAATAAATTTGGATCCTATCAATCCTTCTGTTGGAGAGAGACACGCTCCGCTTTTGCATGTGAATACTCATGTTCTTCACTTATATTTTTGAGTATTCTTAACTAGCTACTGCATTGCTTTTAGCTCCTATTTTTCATGCATCTCTTCGAGCTGTTAGCACTTGTTTATAAATTCTCTCTTGCTGCATTATATTATCATTTGGAGAGTTTATGTTATAAATTGATTGGTGTTTGTTTGGAAAAAGAAAATGCTACATGTGGTAGTTGGTATTGGAAAAGACATATGCATTCTTGTAAAGTCTACTAGTACATGTACTAGTTGAGGGCTGTTTTGTCTTGTTTCAATTTGATACTTTGCAATTGTTTTGAGATCTCAAGTAGATCATGTTTAAGCTCTTGCATCATGTAGTTAAAGCCTATTAGTGGAGAACTACCGTAGAGCTTGTTGAAACTTGGTTTGCATGTTTGCTATCTCTAAGGTCTAGATATTTTCTGGTAAAATGTTTGAGCAACAAGGAAGATAGTGTAGAGTCTTATAATACTTGCAATATGTTTTATTTGAGTCTTGCTGTACCGGTTTATACTTGTGTTTGTTTCAAACAACCTTGCTAGCCAAAAACTCTGTACTGAGAGGGAATGCTTCTCGTGCATCCAAACCTTGAGCCAAAACCCATGCCATTTGTGTCCACCATACCTACCTACTATGTGGTATTTCCTGCCATTCCAAGTAAATACTTCATGTGCTACCTTTAAACTATTCAAAACTTTATTACTCCTTATTTGTGTCAATGTTTTATAGCTCATGAGGAAGTATGTGGTGTTTTCTCTTTCAATCTTGTCACCGACTTTCAACCAATGGACTAGTGGCATATACATCCGCTTATCCAATAATTTGCAAAAAGAGCTGGCAACGGGGTGCGCAGCCCCAATTAATTACAACTTTCATTAATAATTCTCGTCAACTATCCATGAGATATACATGTTACAAGTTGAAAGCAATTGCTGAAACTTAATCATCCTTTGTGTTGCTTCAATGCCTTTTACTTTGAATCTATTGCTTTATGAGTTACCTCTTATGCAAAACTTTTTAATGCTTGTCTTGAAAGTACTATTCATGAAAAGTTTTTGCTTATGTGATTCAGTTGTTTACTCTATATCTCTCTGTTAGCAAACTATAGACCATTGCTTTGAGTCACTTCATTCATGACATGAGTCTTGCAATATATTGATCAAGATTGTGTGAAACCATGTCTCCTCAGAATATATTTGTTGTTATCGTTTTACCTACTCGAGGACGAGTAGAACTAAGCTTGGGGATGCTTGATACATCTCCAATGTATCCATAATTTCTGATGTTCCATGCTTATATTATACCATTTGCTACATGTTTTATATACACTTCATATCACTTTTATGCATTTTCTGGGACTAACCTATTAACAAGATGCCGAAGTGCCAGTTCCCTGTTTTCTGCTGTTTTTTATTCCAGAAAAGTACTTTTGCGAATATTCTCGGAATTGCACGAAACAAAAGGCCAAGTCCCTATTTTTCCAACACGTACACGGAGTCCGAAGGAGAGACGAAGGGGAGCCACGAGGTGGCCAAACCACTGGCATTGTATCTAGTTTCCGGAGTCATTGTGACAACACGGTATCAAGGTGACAGTGTGGGTACTTGTGTGTGACTCTATGAATAATTTAGATATTTATCATGACTTGTTCTTGGGAATTGTGGTGTTTGTTTACTCAGACTTTGAGGAGTGCTTTTGCAGCCCTACACATAGTACTCTTGTGTTATCAAGAAGGAGAATAATCCCGAGTATCATTTACTTGCATTCAGTTGTGCTAATATGTTGAGAGGTACCACTAGTGAAAGTATGATCCCTAGGCCTTGTTTCTAAGCATTGAAACACCATTTACAACAAGTTCTGCTACATGTTTGGTTGCTGCCATTTTTATTCCAGATTGCAATTACCACTTATAATCATCCATATTACTTGTATTTCACTATCTCTTCGCCGAATTAGTGCACCTATACATCTGACAAGTGTATTGGGTGTGTTGTGGACACAAGAGACTTCTTGTATACTAATTGCAGGGTTGCTTGAGAGGGATATCTTTGACCTCTACCTCCCCGAGTTCGATAAACCTTGGGTGATTCACTTAAGGGAAACTTGCTGCTGTTCTACAAACCTCTGCTCTTGGAGGCCCAACACTGTCTACAAGAATAGAAGCGTGCGTAGACATCAAGCTAGTTGGGGACATCACCGTCCGGGCCTTGAGCCTCTTGCGGGACCGGGGTCTGCTAAGCTTCCCGTTGACTCCCGGGCCTTGGTTTCGGGGAGGCGTCAGCGGGCGGCTACTCGCCGCTCCGCACTTTTCCGTTCTACGAGGGCGAAGCTTGAGGAGCTGGAGGTCCACCTCGCTGAGAGGGGCTGGCCGAAGAAGAGGACCTCGAGAGCCTGGCGCGGGGTTGGTCCCAACTCCGAGAAGTGGTGGCTCGCTGCCGTCGGGAGGATGAGGCGGCGCGGGAGAAGCGCGCGGAGGCCCTTCGCTTCGCCGCAGAAACCCACGCCAGCGTCGTGCATGAGGCTGAAGAGACCCTCACGTGCTTAGAGGCCAAGCGCGAAGCTCTGGAGATCGACACCGAGGCCCGGCACCAGGAGATCACGGCTCACGAGGCAGCAGCCTTCGCCCGGTCCCAGGAGGTTGAGGCTGGGATGGCCGCCAGGCTCCAGGAGCTGGAGGAGTTCCGCACGTCTCTAGAGACTTGCAAACGAGGCTCGACATTCGCGAGGAAGGGCTGCATGTGCGCGAGAGGCACACCACCCGCCTAGAGGCGAAGCTGTCCTCGGAGCGAGAAGCTCTGGAGGCTCGCGAGGCCCTCAAGAAGACTGCCGCGGGTGTGGACGGCCTTGTCGAGGAAGAAAGCCGCAAGCTTCTCTGCGTCGCGGTCGGTCGTATCTTCGCCAACCTCCGCCGTCTCGAGCCCTCCTTCGACTTCCAGAGTGTGACCAAGCCTGATGTGGGTCCTAGAGCCGCGGACCGAGAAGCTGAAGTTAAGGAAGACGCGGAAGCGTATGCTGATCGCTTCAAGGCGGTGGAGGTTGACGAGAGCCCCGAGAGGATGTCATAGTCTTGGAGTCTGGGCTACTTCTTGGTGCGCCTGGCTATTAATCTTGTCTTTTGGGGAACTGCTCCGGTACTGTAATGACTTTTAAGACTTGTACGACACTTAGGCTCGTGTTTGTGCCTCTCGTGAGGCTCTTTATCACTTGTTCACGTCTTTCTCTCTTTTCGTCGTTGGACCTCTTTCCTTTGTGCTTGAGCACCACCCTTGTGGTATGTTGGGATAGTGTGGGGTCTTGTTCCTTCCTGCATTGGACACAAAGGCGCACCCGCAAGCGTTGTATGGTCGAAAAAACTCACACGCGCTTATAGCTTTTCTCTTGTGTACCTCGCGGGGAGAAATGAGCGCCAAAGTCCCTGGTGAGGTGACGTGCATGGGAGCAGACCCACAAGCCAGAGCTCGGACCCTTGGAAAATTTGGCGCCGCTGGGATGCTCTCTGGGCGCCGTGCCCAGCCCCCCTCGCAAGGTGCGCGAGAAAAAGTATGAGCGCGGGTGATCAAAATAGAAAGGGACATCTTATCGAGGTAATATTACAAAACGGCGTTGATGCGCGTAGTGCCCAAGGGAGGGCGATAGTTTGTTACACTTGGAGTGGCCAAGTTACACTTCGCCATGTCTGGGCATGGAATTTTTTATACTTGGAGTAGCCAAGTTACATCCGCCAGGCTTAGGCGTGGGGTTTTTTAATACTTGGAGTAGCCAAGTCGCAACCGGCCATGTCTGGGCATGGGGTTCCACAGAGTGTGGTGATGGCCCTTGAAGAGGTTGATCTACGGCGCAAGAAAACATTTTGCTGCGCGCTAAGTTGATGTCCGGTGCGTAGTTACCTGCGTCAAAAGTAAATGGGTTAGGTTGAGACTCCAAGTGCAGAGTGTGTAGTAGTGGAAGACGTGTTTTCCCCACGAGGGTGACTCTTGGGGAATCAGTAGTGAAGATATATCTTCTTATCCTTCTTTTGGTTACCTACAAAACAAAGTTAAATGTTTTGGTCCTCAACCTCACCTGTGGTTGTCAAGCACAAGGTGTAAGAACGATATCAAGATAGTTATGCAATGCAAACAGGAAATAAATATGCAATGGTGGTGGATGCAATGGTAAATGATATTTTGGGTTTTTTAATGATGTATGCAAGATGAAAAATATTTTTGTATTTTCGGATTTAATGATGGCTGAAAATGGAAAAGTGGTATATGGTGTTGAAAGGTGTTTCTTATGATTAAAAAATGGACCGGGGTTCATGGTTTCACAAATGCACTCTCTCTTTATAAAGTGGCAGACAATGGAACACACACAGAGTTAACATATGAGATTGCAACACAGGGTTTGATAACAAGTTACTTAGATATATGGGCATCACGTCCTAACATAGAGACCTTTTGGTTATTAGTCTCTCTTATACTCCACCAAGATGCGAACAAATCAAACACCTCGGTACTTAAATGACTCAGAGTATAGCAATAAGTTTCATGACATGAAGTGAAAATAAGAACATGATGGATCTAGTCACAGGAAGAAGCTTGGTCACCCTCAACCCTTGCAGCATGGTATTTTTGTTTATCCCTAGTGAGGTAACTGATGCATGTAAAATGCATACATGAACTTTGCACTTTATCACTTATATTCCAATCATATTTGCATCACATAAGGGTTATACACTGTTATTTAATGATTTTAGGAAATACAATAATTGTTTCCTATTTTTATGGAATTAACCCTGCGCAGGCAGAAAACCCTATTTCTTTCCTTTTAATTTCAGGGACCCAAACGTCGTCATAAAATTCTGGAAAAATACAGAGGTCGTTATTTTGGAAGGAAGAAGACGTAGGAGTGAAGGAATCAAGCAAACGGAGCCCGCAAGGCAGAAAGGGGTGCCCACGTGGCCAGGTACTGTGGCCGCGTGGGGCCCACCCGTTTGGGCCTCGTGGCTCCGATGCCGTCGATCTTTCGTCCACCGACTCCGTCTGGACCTAAAAACGCCTATAAAAAAGGTCCCCTGGCGTTTCGCGAAGGGAGCGCCGGACAAACACAGAAACACCGAAACGGAGATCAGGAGCTGCAGATTGGAGGGGGAAAACTCCGGCGGGGCGCTGCCGGGGTGGTCTCCATCTTCTCCATCGACTTCCACCGTCTCCATGATGAAGAGGGAGTAGTCCACCCCCTGGACTTGGGTTTGTGGTGGTAACTTATGTATCTCTCCTCTCTTTGAGCTTCACTAATTAGTACCGTATGAGCTGCTGAATATGATTACGGTCATCTATGTAATTCCCATGGTGGATATTGTGGTGTGAGATAATATTTGTTATGCATTTACTATTGTGTTGGATCTTTTATGACTTGTCAGACTTTGGAGATATTCTATGATGCATGTGATGATTCGATTTATACATAATGCCTTGTTTATCTTTATCATGAGTGATTGACACCACCAAGTGTAGATAGATGAGAGAGATGTGGTCACGCACACGAAATATAAATCATTGCACTTGTGTTTAGAATATTTTCCATTAAAAGTATGTATGTATGTGGGTACGGGATGGCCGATGTGACACGGCATAGGTATTGAGTGACACAGTACCGCCCAACATCCTTTATCTGGGGGTAAAAAGAAGAGTATGATGTGGGAGTGAGAGCAACCACGCTAGCCTTACGAGGGTGACCTAGCAACACAAATGAGTACTTCTTTCAACTATGTGTTTTAGGACATATAGCCGTTATAAAAGCTACCATTAAAACATGACAATTATGTGTACTTTATCTATAACATGATAATCACCGTAGATGAGAGAGAGGATTAAGTGAACCCATGAACCCATGTCCATTGACCTATAAGAGAAAACCTTTGTCTTGTCCTCTTACAAAAAAGAGGATTGAGACACTTTTACATTCTTGTTTTGCTGCATCCATTCAATCAACCATCTTGTCCTTTAAACTTGTTTAGTGCATAATCAACTAAAACTTGTGACACTTTAGTTGTAGGGAATAGATAACTTTTCCTTCTTGCTCCTGCGGATCGATACCTTACTTCCACATTGAGAGGTGCTACGATGATCCCTTGCTCTTGGGGGTAATCAAGTACTTTTCTGGTGCCGTTGCCGGGGAGCGTAGCGCTTAAGTTTCTATTCTTATGTGCACTAGATTAAGCTTGGGGAGGTTTCTTTAACTTGTTTTATATCTTGCAATCATCTAAGCTTGGGGAGGTTCCTTTAAACTTGTCTGGTTGTAAGTTCTTCATTACTTTTGCTATGGGTTTTCTGTTTGATTATACACCTGAGGAACTTGCAACATTTACACTTGAGGAACTTGAAATATTACAAGAAGCTGATGATTTCTTTTCTCGAGCAGATGCTATTAAACGTAAAAAGTTAACTCTTGCTGCCATGGAAAGAACTAATATTTTGCAGGAAGAAGAGGACAGAAACCTAAGCTTGGGGATGCCCATGCAACCTCAAGAAGATGCTAAAAAGATGAACAACTGGAGAATGAAGAGTTGGATCCCCCAACTTCACCATCAACATGTGATAGTAACACTCAAACTCAAAAACCTTTTGTTGGTAAACTTATTGATGATAATGAGGAGTGTTGCTTAAATATGCTATATGATAATGCTTTAGATGATGGTTATGCTTATCGATAATCCTCCATGTTTAGAAGTTGTTACTAAATTATGAGGATAATAATGATATACTTGTTGTTTGTGACAATACTCTCATTCATGAGAGTCCTACATTATTCCTGAATTCTCCTAATAACACCATAGGGAGAAAATTGCTTATGTTGAGAAATACTTATGTGGTTTGCAATTATATTTAGTTCCAAATCTTTGTTGCAACCATGATACTAAACTTGATATTGATCTTAATAACTATTTTGAAAGAGGGAAGCATGCTAATGAATTCCAAAATAAAGTTAATGATCCTCTTTATGTGCCTAAATTATCTAAATTGGAAGATCCTATTGGTTATATGGTTGAATACACTTCTATTACTTGCAACTATTATGAGAGAGGAGGTTATGAGAACCCTCTTTATGCTACTAATAATTATGGGCTGCAAGTAACTTTTGTTAATATGCATTGGAAAACTTCATTCATATACAAAATGCCAATGCATAGAAAGAAAGTTAGACTTCGTTATTATTACTTTTGTGTTCTATTTTCTCTCAACCAGGTTTCAACTTGACTATTATTTTGATCGGTTTGAGAGCAACATGGGACCCTGGTATTATGCATGGAACACTTCCCAAGGAAGAGGGAACCACAAAGTTCAAGCTCCCTCATGAGCTCGTCCACAATAAACAACAAGTAAGAAGCTTAGCTATATGGCTATAAAGAAAGCGCTTTGCGGGAGGCAACCCGGTTATTTTTTTGTGATTTTCTTTGTGTCCTCTTGCTGTACAATAGAATTTTTTATAGTTTAGTTCTGCAATTTTCAATAAAGTGCCAAGTTTTACCCTTTTGGTTTGAAAAAGTTGCTTATAGCGTTCGGAGATTTCCTGCACGAATCAGTGCACGGTATGATTTTTATTTCTTATTATAACTCCAATGATCTCATATTTGAACTGTAGTTGCAACTTTTCATCCTCTGTATGCATGAATTTTTTCGGAATTTTTCGAAAAGTTTGGTAGGGTAGAAAAATACGTTTTGCTGCTGCTGTTTTTCTGGACAGATTCTGTCCCATTTTGTTTGATGCATGCTTTGAGCTTTTAAGTTGAATCTTTTTGATCCAATTGAGTTTATGAGTAGACATGCAACATTATACACTTTCTGGACATCTCATATGAATTTTTGTTCAAGGATTATATGCAGCAAAGAAACATATTTGTTTATCACTATTAATGCACCCCACAGAAAAGAAATGGAGAAACGGTGTTTTGAAGTTTTTCACAGGGATTGGAGGAGATGCACAAGAGCTATCCAAGGATGGTGAAGACCATAAGCTTGGGGATGTGAAGACAACCCCACTGGACCTACACACTCTCGGTTTGCACACGTCCAACTTCTGTTTTTTGATCGAAACACTTTATCGCATAAACTTGGAGCGTCTTTTTTTGTTTGTTTGTTTGATTTGTTTCGAGAGACCACCACACTATCATTTATATATGGGAGAGCTACTGGAAATATGGGTTGAAATATGTTGGATGCTTTTATAAGATTGGGAAAGGGATGTTTGAGTTTATTTTTAATGATACATATAGTTGCATGATTCATGAGCTTGTTTATGAGTAATAGTTTGCAAATCCTTTTGAAGAGCTATCACTTATTCATGTTTTGGTGCTGATTGTTATTTTACTTGGTTTAACATGGATTAGTTAGTTCTATGGACACTCATGCATGCATCTAGATGGTCAACTTTACCCTTTTTAAGCCCAAACATTCCAACAAGTCAAAACTTGTTTCCAACACCTTTAACCAAAGTTTCCCAGTGAGTCCACCATATCTACCTACTAGCTATATGCTATTCCGAGTATGTTCATCATGATATTTGTGTTATATATCTGAATGAAAATGATTATGTTATTGATTGCCATGGGAAAAGTTGGTTATATAGCTCTCATGAACTTGATGCACATTTTTACTATCATTGCTATAAATAAAACATGACCCATTGTGATTAAGATTATGATGCTAGTGGCTTGATAAATGTCTAAGGTTGGGAGTTAGCCCATATGCTGTCACATGCAAAGCTTTCAACATGCTCCATTTAGTTGATATCATGTGCTTTTGTCTATGGATGCCTATCATGGTGAAATAAGGGGGAAATGATTTAGTTTGAATGAGTTTGTATAAATGGTTAGAGAGACGCCTGGGCCGCTAATCTAAGCCATGCATTATTCATGGTGAAATTTACTTACATGCTATGGTGAATTATCTATGACACACCTTACAATAAAAAGATATTCCAATGGTAAATAAAAAGGGTGTTGAGGTTTTTCATCTTGTTTGTTTGTCTTGTCATTTTGATATGGGCTTGTTCCATATCCTGGGACAAGAGGTACCCCAGTTGACGCTCTTGATGATACTATTATTACTTACAATGATAGATAACTTGAACTTGCTTTTCCCAAGTTGAGTAACTCATGGTGTAGGTACTTGTATTCAAGGGCATGAGACATCCAACCTTTACTTTGTCAAGCACACTACTGATATTTGCTCTCACATTAAACTATAATCATTCAAGATGCTATGATAGGGGAATGAGAGCTTGACACCAAGTATTACCACATTGCAATCATTAACTTAAGTAGAAAGTTTGGAGGTTAGATGAAACTTATGCATGCTTTGCCTCTACTCACTTATACATCTTTCCAAAGTGTCCACCAAACATATTCAGATTTTTCATCACTCTATGACCTATATAGGATGTTCATGCTTACCATTATGCAAAAGTAAGGATGTCCATATTACTTGCTGCTATGTTACACTTTGTGAACTATCAATGAACATCCTTGTCTTGAATACTTGATATCACTTCATAAACTATTTTGCATATTGCTACTCCTTTGAAGAATGAATCATTTGACTTTATGTAGCAATTGTAATCATCTTTGATATCCATTGTTAGTAGTAAATTGCAAAGTCTATGTTAGTTTTATCATCTTCATACTCGAGGACGAGCATGGGTTAAGCTTGGGGATGTTGATGCATGTAAAATGCATACATGAACTTTGCAGTTTATCACTTATATTCCAATCATATTTGCATCATATAAGGGTTATACCACTGTTATTTAATGATTTTAGGAAATAAAATAATTGTTTCATATTTTTATGGAATTAACCCTGCGTAGGCAGAAAACCCTATTTCTTTCCTTTTATTTCAGGGACCCAAACGTCGTCATAAATTCTGGAAAATACAGAGCTCGTTATTTTGGATGGAAGAAGACGTAGGAGCGAAGGAATCAAGCAAACGGAGCCCGCAAGGCAGAAAGGGGGTGGCCCACGTGGCCAGGTACTATGGCCACGTGGGGCCCACCCGTTTGGGCCTCGTGGCTCCGCTGCCGTCGATCTTTCGTCCACCGACTCCGTCTTGACCTAAAAACGCCTATAAAAAAGGTCCCCTGACGTTTCGCGAAGGGAGCGCCGCAAAACACAGAAACACCGAAACGGAGATCAGGAGCTGCAGATTGGAGGGGGAAAACTCTGGCGGGGCACTGCCGGGGTGGTCTCCATCTTCTCCATCGACTTCTCCACCGTCTCCATGATGAAGAGGGAGTAGTCCACCCCCTGGACTTGGTTTGTGTGGTAACTTATGTATCTCTCCTCTCTTTGAGCTTCACTAATTAGTACCGTATGAGCTGCTGAACATGATTATGGTCATCTATGTAATTCCCATGGTGGATATTGTGGTGTGAGATAATATTTGTTATGCATTTACTGTTGTGTTGGATCTTTTATGACTTGTCATACTTTGGAGATATTCTATGATGCATGTGATGGTTTGATTTATGCATAATGCCTTGTTTATCTTTATCATGAGGTGATTGACACCACCAAGTGTAGATAGATAGAGATGTGGTCACGCACACGAAATATAAATCATTGCACTAGTGTTTAGAATATTTTCCATTAAGAAGTATGATGTATGTGGGTACGGGATGGCCGATGTTACACGGCATAGGTATTGAGTGACACAGTACCGCCCAACATCCTTTATCTGGGGGTAAAAAGAAAGAGTATGATGTGGGAGTGAGAGCAACCACGCTAGCCTTACGAGGGTGACCTAGCAACACAAATGAGTACTTCTTTCAACTATGTGTTTTAGGACATATAGCCGTTATAAAAGCTACCATTAAAACATGACAATTATGTGTACTTTATCTATAACATGATAATCACCGTACATGAGAGAGAGAGATTAAGTGAACCCATGAACCCATGTCCATTGTTCCTATAAGAGAAAACCTTTGTCTTGTCCTCTTGCAATAAAGAGGATTGGGACACTTTTACATTCTTGTTTTGCTGCATCCATTCAATCAACCATCTTGTCCTTTAAACTTGTTTAGTGCATAATCAACTAAAACTTGTGACACTTTAGTTGTAGGGAATAGATAACTTTTTCCTTCTTGCTCCTGCGGATCGATACCTTACTTCCACATTGAGAGGTGCTACGGTGATCCCATGCTCTTGGGGGTAATCAGTAACAAAGTAAGGTAAACACCCAAGTGGATCGCGATATTAAGTTGTCAGCTTACCGCACTCACCACTCCCCGTTACTCCAACTAATGCACACGTTCCCCCACACACGCTCTCATAAACATGCTTGATCATAACAAGTAGACAAGAACGGGGTACATAATATGCATCTATACTCATAACTGAAACAAACATTGCAATCTCAAACATATATTAACTCATAAAAGATCCACCACATAGGTATTACAACGGTGACCGTAATCATGTTCAGCAGCTCATACGGTACTAATTAGTGAAGCTCAAGAGAGGAGAGATACATAAGTTACTTCCACAAACCCATAGTCCAGAGGTGGACTACTCCCTCTTCATCATGGAGACGGTGGAGAAGTCGATGGAGAAGATGGAGACCACGCCGGCAGCGCCCCGCCGGAGTTTTCCCCCCCAATCTGCAGCTCCTGATCTCCGTTTCGGTGTTTCTGTGTTTGTGCGGCTCCTTCCAGAGAACGTCGGGGACCTTTTTTATAGGCGTTTTTAGGTCAAGACGAGTCGGTGGAAAAGATCGACGGCAACGGAGCCACGAGGCCCAAACGGTGGGCCCCACGCGGCCACAGTACCTGGCCGCGTGGGCCACCCCCTTTTGCCTCGGCTCCGTTTGCTTTCCTTCGCTCCAGTCTTCTTCCTTCCAAAATACGACCCGTATTTTTCCAGGATTTTGTGACGACGTTTGGGTCCCTGAAACATAAAAGGAAAAAATAGGGTTTTCTGCCTGCGCAGGGTTAATTCCATAAAAATAGGAAACAATTATTTATTTCCTAAAATCATTAATAACATGTATAACCCTTATATGATGCAAATATGATTGGAATATAGTGATAAAGTGCAAAGTTCATGTATGCATTTTACATGCATCAACATCCCCAAGCTTAACCATCTCGTCCTCGAGTATGAAGGTGATAAAACTAACATGGACTTTGCAATATAGCACTAACAATGGATATCAAAGATGATTGCTACTGCTACATAGAGTCAAATGATTCATTCTTCAAAGGAGTAGCAATATGCAAAAGTTTATGAAGTGATATCAAGTATTCAATGCAAGGATGTTCAATGATAGTTCACAAAGTGTAACATAACAGATAGTAATATGGACATTCTTACTTTTGCATACATGTGTCCATAGAGTGAGATGAAAATCTGAATAGTTGGTGGACACTTTGGAAAGATGAATAAGTGAGTAGAGGTAAAGCATGCATAAGTTTCATCTAACTCCAAACTCTCTACTTAAGTTAATGATTGCAATGTGGTAATACTTGGTGTCAAGCTCTCATTCCCCTATCATAGCATCTTGAATGATTATAGTTTAATGTGAAGCAAATATGAGTAGTGTGCTTGACAAAGTAAAGGTTGGATGTCTCATGCCCCTTGAATACAAGTACCTACACCATGAGTTACTCAACTTGGGAAAAAAGCAAGTTCAAGTTATCTATCATTGTAAGTAATAATAGTATCATCAAGAGCGTCAACTGGGGTACCTCTTGTCCCAGGATATGGAACAAGCCCATATCAAAATGACAAGACAAACAAACAAGATGAACAACTCAACACCCTTTTTATTTACCATTGGAATAGCTTTTTATTGTAAGGTGTCATAGATAATTCACCATAGCATGTAAGTAAATTTCCACCATGAATATGCATGGCTTAGATTAGCGGCCCAGGCGTCTCTCTAACCATTTATACAAACTCATTTAAACTACTCATTTCCCCTTATTTCACCATGATAGGCATCCATAGACAAAAGCATGATATCAACTAAATGGAGCATGTTGAAAGCTTTGCATGTGACAGCACATATGGGCTAACTCCCAACCTCGACATTTATCAAGCCACTAGCATCATAATCTTAATCACAATGGGTCATGTTTTATTTATGCAATGATAGTAAAAATGTGCATCAAGTTCGTGAGAGCTATATAACCAACTTTTCCCATGCAATCAATAACATAATCATTTTCATTCAGAGGTATAGATAACACAAACATGATGAACATACTCGGAATAGCATAAAGCTAATAGGTAGATATGGTGGACTCACTGGAATAACTTTGGTTGAAGGTGTTGGAAACAAGTTTTTGACTTGTTGGAATGTTTGGGCTAGCAAAAGGGAGAAAGTTGACCATCTAGATGCATGCATGAGTGTCCATAGAACTAACTAATCCATGTTAAACCAAGTAAAATAACAATCAGCACCAAAACATGAATAAGTGATAGCTCTTCAAAAAGATTTGCAAACTATTACTCATAAACAAGCTCATGAATCATGCAACTATATGTATCATTAAAAATCAACTCAAACATCCCTTTTCCCAATCTTATAAAAGCATCCAACATATTTCAACCCATATTTCCAGTAGCTCTCATATATAAATGATAGTGTGGTGGTCTCTCAAAACAAATCAAACCAAAACAAACAAAAAGACGCTCCAAGTTTATGCGATAAAGTGTTTCGATCGAAAAACAGAAGTTGGACGTGTGCAAACCGAGAGTGTGTAGGTCCAGTGGGGTTGTCTTCACATCCCCAAGCTTATGGTCTTCACCATCCTTGGATAGCTCTTGGTGCATCTCCTCCAATCCCTGTGAAAAAACTTCAAAACACCGTTTCTCCCATTTCTTTTCTGTGGGGTGCATTAATAGTGATAAACAAATAGTTTCTTGCTGCATATAATCCTTGAACAAAAATTCATATGAATGTCCAGAAAGTGTATAATGTTGTATGCCTACTCATAAACTCAATTGGATCAAAAAGATTCAACTTAAAAGCTCAAAGCATGCATCAAACAAAATGGGACAGAATCTGTCCAGAAAAACAGCAGCAGCAAAACGTATTTTTCTACCCTACCAAACTTTCTCGAAAAATTCCGAAAAAATTCATGCATACAGAGGATGAAAAGTTGCAACTACAGTTCAAATATGAGCTCATTCGGAGTTACAGAATAAGAATTAAAAATCATACCGTGCACTGATTCGTGCAGGAATAAAATCTCCGAACGCTATAAGCAACTTTTTCAAACCAAAAAGGGTAAAACTTGGCACTTTATTGAAAATTCCAGAACCTAAACTAGAACAAAGTCTCTTTTACAGCAAGAGGACACAAAGAAAATCACACAAAAAATAACCGGGTTGCCTCCCGCAAAGCGCTTTCTTTATAGCCATATAGCTAGGCTTCTTACTTGTTGTTTATTGTGGACGAAGCTCATGAGGGAGCTTGAACTTTGGTGGTTCCTCTTCCTTGGAAGTGTTCCATGCACTTCTTGTGTGGAACTGAAACTTCACATTCCCTTCCTTTGAATCAATGATGCACCTGTGGTACGAAGAAAAGGTCTTCCAAGAATAATAGGACTAGAGGTTTTATTCCCCATATCCATGATTAGAAAATCCACAGGCACAAAAGTCATATGTAACTCCACCATAACATCACTTACTTTTCCTAAAGCATGTTTAATAGAGTCATCAGCAAGTGCAAGTTCAATGGATTTTTCAAGATTTTTCAATTCAAGCACTTCATATAGTTCTTTAGATAAAACAGAGACACTAGATCCTAGATCAAGTATAGCATGGTGTGTCTCTTTTCCAATAGTTACTAGTACCTTAGGAATCCACATATCCCCAAGCTTAGGTGGTATCATAGCCTCTTGGTTGTACCTAGCAATCTTTTCTTTCAAGACATGATTAGCAATATAAGAACCAAAGCCAGCTTGATTAGTGTTGATGGAAGGATCACTTGCAAGTTTTTGTAAGATAGATATTAATTCATGCAAGCTACAATTTTCTAAGTCAAGCAAAGGATCCTTGACTTCACTAAGCATTTTAACTTCCTCAACTTTCTTTTCCTATTGTATAGGTTGAATATTTCATAACGGTCATCAAAGACATCTTCAGGTACTTGGGCTTTTTCTAAACTTTCTTTAATTCTTACTTCCAAAAGCAAGCCATCAAGTAAATAATGAGTATCATTAGCAGCAGTATTCATGAAGGAATCCTCACATTCATTATCCAAAAAGACCTTAGAGGCTTCAGTCAAACCACTATAAAACACATGCATGAGCATCCAATCTCTAAGACCATGTTCCATTCCAAAAGCTATGCCTCTAAACCTTTCCCATGTGATAAGTACTTGTCTTAGGATACAAATCTTTTCAATGGAACAAAATCTTTCAATGAAAGCAGCTTTTAAATTAAACCAAGTGCTAAAATTTCTAGGTGGCCATCTTAATATCCAATCTAAGGCTTTTCCACCTAGGGAGTAAGGAAAAAGCTTAATTTTAACATTAGCATGGCTCAAGTTTAACATTTTGCACCTTTCATCAAACTTCTTAAGATGTGGTATAGGATCTTCTTTAGGTTTCCGATAAAAACGGTGTTCATAAATCACTTTCATGATATTAGGATCTACAACACATTTCTCAACAGGGATATTCATATTTTGGGGAAAGTTCTTAACACTAAATGGCCAAAAGGTTCGTTCTCCATTTTAGCAAGTTTTTTTGTATTTTTTATTTTTTATGCAAAACTGAAAATAAATATGCAAGCCGAATATGATATGCAATGACACTAACAAAACAAATAAATTGCTTTGTAAGTAAAGATGGATAAGATGGTGCTCACAGTAGGTGCAACCTCCCCAAACTTAGGTGTTAGCATAAGTTGGTGAAGTTGACTTCGTTGTGAGATGAATGCGATGATGCACACCCTTGGATAAATCTCTCAGCTATGATTCCCCGGCAACGGCGCCAGAAAACAGTCTTGATGGCCCTTGAAGAGGTTGATCTACGGCGCCAGAAAACACTTTGTTGCGCGCTAAGTTGATCTTCGGTCGTAGTTACCTTCGTCAAAAGTAAATGGCTTAGGTTGAGACTCAAAGTGCAGAGTGTGTAGTAGTGGAAGACGTGTTTTCCCCACGAGGTGACTCGAGGGTTTAATATCGAACTCTCGGGGAATCAGTAGTGAAGATATATCTTCTTATCCTTCTTTTGGTTACCTACAAAACAAAGTTAAATGTTTTGGTCCTCAACCTCACCTGTGGTTGTCAAGCACAAGGTGTAAGAACGATATCAAGATAGTTATGCAATGCAAACAGGAAATAAATATGCAATGGTGGTGGATGCAATGGTAAATGGTATTTTTAGGTTTTTTTAATGATGTATGCAAGATGAAAAGTATTTTTGTATTTTCGGATTTAATGATGGCTGAAAATGGAAAAGTGGTATATGGTGTTGGAAAGGTGTTTCTTATGATTAAAAATGGACCGGGGTTCATGGTTTCACAAATGCACTCTCTCTTTATAAAGTGGCAGACAATGGAACACACACAGAGTTAACATATGAGATTGCAACACAGGGTTTGATAACAAGTTACTTAGATATATGGGCATCACGTCCTAACATAGAGACCTTTTGGTTATTAGTCTCTCTTATACTCCACCAAGATGCGAACTAAATCATAACACCTCGTAATTAAGATGACTCAGAGTATAGCAATAAGTTTCATGACATGAAGTGAAAATAAGAACATGCTGGATCTAGTCACAGGAAGAAGCTTGGTCACCCTCAACCCTTGCGGCATGGTATTTTTGTTTATCTCTAGTGAGGTAACAAAGTAAGGTAAACACCCAAGTGGATCGCGATATTAAGTTGTCAGCTTACCGCACTCACCACTCCCCGTTACTCCAACTAATGCACACGTTCCCCCACACACGCTCTCATAAACATGCTTGATCATATCAAGTAGACAAGAACGGGGTACATAATATGCATCTATACTCATAACTGAAACAAACATTGCAATCTCAAACATATATTAACTCATAGAAAGATCCACCACATAGGTATTACAACGGTGACCGTAATCATCACTAGTACAGAACGACACATCCGATACCCCTCTATGGAAACGGCACGAGCCCCGCCAGGCAAGCTGGCCCGCGTCCCGCCTTCATAGGCAATGGTCGCGAATTATTAACCGTTGCCGATATGTTGGTAACGAGTTTCTTTCGACTCTGTTTGCGATATGTTCTTCAATGGCATCGGACATTTGTATACAACCGTTGGCGAGGTTGTTTATACAAAATTCCTTTTTTTAGCACTATCTAGGATATTATAAAAGACGGTCGATTCACCCTTGTTCCTCCTCCGCTCCAGCTTGTTTTTACTCCGCACTCATGTCCTCCATGGCCAAGAGCATGAGCTCGTCGGGGAGATCAAATGCGTCCTCCTCCTGCGCCGCCGGGGCCGGGTCAGATCTGCCGCCTGTGAAGTGCGTTTGCTGCCGCTGTCGGAACGCGATTCGTCGAGTGTCGCGTTCGGATCTGAACCCAGGCCAGATCTACTTCAAGTGTCCAAATCACAGGTTTTTCGACGCTTCGACCAGTTTTGATTGATTCTATTCTATGTGTGATGCTGATTTGCCTCTGGATTCGATTTACTATTTGGCAGGGGAGGGGCGAAGAGTATTCTGGGAGCTGTGATTATTTTTTTTGGATTGAAGATTATGTTGAGATGCTGCTTGCTAATGGCGTCGAAGTGGAAGCTGCAGAGCTGGAAAATGTAGCCTTGATAGTCAAGAAGGCGAACATGGAGATGAAGCCGCACACTGCAGCAGCTCTAGCTGGTTTGGCATGGAGCCCAACAAACACTTCGACTAAATCTGACCATGTTGTTGCTGTGCGCAAGGAGCGGCATAAAGGAACAGAAATAGCTCAGTTAAATGTTCTTGTGAGCATTGCTAGAATGATTTTTGTGTGTTGTGTGCTGCTGTTAGGTGAACTTGTATGCAACAATGAAAATCAGTAGAATGTATTAGGTTCGTATGCAGCTATGCAAATCAGTACAATGTATTAGGTTCGTATGCACTTTGAAAATCACTAGAATGTATTAGTTCGTATGCAGCTACGGAAACCAGTAGCACATAGTATTTGTGAACTTGTATCCAATGGAAATGGTTATATAAAATGTCCGTTGCCAATGGGTGCCTATAAATGTACTGGCGAAGCAAGCCCCATCAGTCTCATTCTCAATCCCTCACTGTCCATCTTTCAACCCTAGCTGCCGCACATTGTAGCTTTTTACTCTCCTCACTCTCTCATGGCTTCCTCTGCCGGCGCTTCTAGATCTCGCCATCGCAGCCGCGGCTCTACCGGCCGCACCGATCTAGCTCTATCTGTTCGTGATAGGGCAGATCTGGAGGCTGGCTGTGATGCGGCAGGTGTGGGAGCGCGTCAGGCTCATCACCTCCAGTGATGCCCCGCGTCCTCTGGGCCACGCGGAGCTGGATCAGATCATTCATCGGGTGGTGATGCAGCAGTTGTGGCGGATCCGCCGTCAACGGAGGCCGATCTGGAGGCCGCCGTCGACGGAGGAGGTGGCCGATCTGGAGGCGACGTCCCCGGTGGAGGAGGTGGCGTCCACGGTGGAGGAGGTGCCGATCTGGAGGCGATGTCCCCGTGGAGGAGGTGGTCCACGGTGGAGGAGTGCCGATCTAGAGGCGCCGTCCACGTGGAGGACGTGGCTGATCTGGAGGCGCCGTCGACGGAGGAGGAAGTGGCCGATCTGGAGGCGACGTCCCCGGGTGGAGGAGGAGGCCGATCTGGAGGCACCGTCCACAGAGGAGGGTGGCCGGTCTCGAGGCGCCGTCCACGAGAAGAAAATGTGAGGTCTAAATCGCTCAGCTCATGAACTAGTTCATCAATTGGTTTTATATAAATTTGTCTAGTATATAGAAAACTCGTCTAGTATCTTGCACTTTATTGTTTCTGTCTAGTTTTCTAGTCTAGCATAGAAAACTTGTCTAGTATATAGAAAACTTGTATCTTGCACTATTTTAAATTCTAGTAGGGTGAATTAATTTCAACTCTTTGTAGTACTACCGATGATGAATAGATCCAGTCACAACTTTTTGTCAATGTGCTAATCCTCGTTATTGTTTTGTGTAGCTAGTGTATGAAGTAATAGTATTCGTCGACACTGTATAAAAATGGTGAGGCTCTTGAAGGAAACATCACCTTCAAGTTATGCCTCCAAATCGTTGGATCGGACTGCAAGCACATGGATAAGGCGCTTAAAGGTGTGAACTGTTTTCACATTAAATTATATCTATGTCATGTAGCATCATATTTTGGCTCTTCTCTAACTATCAATCCATGTATTTTTATCCAGAAGCACAAAGCTGATCCGAACAAACTTTAAATGTGCTACTTATAAAGTGGGATTATATTTCGGCGACACCGTCCAAGATGGAGCAACCTCAGTACGAAGAATTTGGCAATTTGGCTTGGTGTATTTCTGTTTTTTTCAGTTTCTCAGCCTATTTTGTGGATGTGTGTTTAGGGAGCAAGCCTTAGCTGCAGTTTAGGGAGGCATGAGAAGATAGGATTAGCGAAGCATGTGTAACTCATCTTTTGATGCTATATAATGGTGACAATTGTTATATAAGTTATGAACGGTTTTTGCTAGCAACTTGTGCTTCTGCTATGATATTTTGAATGTCAATTGGCAACTGTATTGCTGCTGTAGGCTTATGAAAAAACCTCAATGCAAACGAGAAAAATAGAATCTCCGTTTCTGATGTCCAGATACATCGGCAACGGACTGGACTGCAACCATAGCCAAAATCAAGCCTCATCGGTGACGTTTTTTCGTGACCGTTGCCGATGAGAGCCTTCACATCAGTGACAGGGTCGTGACACGGACCCTTTCTCCCGTTGCCGAAGGGTTTTTGGCCCGTTTCTGATGTGTCGTTCTGTACTAGTGCATGTTCAGCAGCTCATACGGTACTAATTAGTGAAGCTCAAGAGAGGAGAGATACATAAGTTACTTCCACGAACCCATAGTCCAGAGGTGGACTACTCCCTCTTCATCATGGAGACGGCGGAGAAGTCGATGGAGAAGATGGAGACCACCCCGGCAGCGCCCCGCCGGAGTTTTTCCCCTCCAATCTGCAGCTCCTGATCTCCGTTTCGGTGTTTCTGTGTTTGTGTGGTGCTCCTTCCAGAGAACGTCGGGGGACCTTTTTTATAGGCGTTTTTAGGTCAAGACGGAGTCGGTGGATGAAAGATCGACGGCAACGGAGCCACGAGGCCCAAACGAGTGGGCCCCACGCGGCCACAGTACCTGGCCGCGTGGGCCACCCCCTTTTCGCCTTGCGCGCTCCGTTTGCTTGATTCCTTCGCTCCTACGTCTTCTTCCTTCCAAAATAGCAACCTCTGTATTTTTCCAGGATTTTATGACGACGTTTGAGTCCCTGAAACATAAAAGGAATGAAATAGGGTATTCTGCCTGCGCAGAGTTAATTCCATAAAAATAGAAACAATTATTTTATTTCCTAAAATCATTAAATAACAGTGGTATAACCCTTATACGATGCAAATATGATTAGAATATAAGTGATAAAGTGCAAAGTTCATGTATGCATTTTACATGCATCATGTGGCTGAGAGTCCTCGCGGCCCGTGGCGACGCGTGGTTGGGGGAGCTCAGTTGGAGAGGCCCTCGGGGAGGGATAAGCTTTTGTGAAGCTGGGGGGTGACGACTTGTGCGTCCTTCTTGAGACAAAAAGCTTTTGTGAAGATGAGAGGGGGGGTGTGGCGACTTGGGCGCCCTTCTTGAGACAAAAAGAGTATTGCCTGGCGTGAATCCATCATGGGTAGAACTTGCGGAGATGCTCTATGCCCCCTGGATTCTCGACGGTTGTGCCACCCAGCTCCTCCAGCTGCGCAGTCCCATGCTTAGCGACGCGCGTGACCCTGTAAGGTCCTTCCCACAGGGGTATGGGCTCGCGGGGATCTTCCCGGAGAGTGCCCTCCTGAGGACAAGGTCGCCGACTTCAATGTCACGTGAGCGCTTGCGGCGGTTGTGGTATCGACGCAGAGCCTGCTGATACCTTGCCGCCCTGATGGTGGCCAGGCGGCGCAGCCCTTCCAACAGCGTCAAATCGTCGCTGTGGAGCGCCTCTTGATCGTCCTCATTGAAGGCTGGCGCCATCAGCGGTTTGGCGAGATTTTCAATGTCGTTCTCGTTGAAGGCCAAGACTCGCGGAGATTCGAGCCTCTCCTCGCCCGGGAGGACCGCTTCGGTCCGTAGGCGAGGGCGAAAGGTGTCTCACTTGCTGGCCTAGCTGCAGTCGTCCTAGAGGAACACAGCACAGAAGGGAGTTCACTGACCCAGCTCTTGCCTGAACGTTTGAGGCACTTGAAGCTCCGTATCTTGAAGTCCTTGAGTTCTTCCTCTATTTCCTCTTCATCTTGATTACTGCTTCGTGGGCGCCCTGGGGCGTTGCACAGCTGAATGCCGAGAGACTCACAGCGAGCCCTGAAGGCGCCACTAGCGAACTGTGAACCATGGCTGGTGACGACGCGGTTAGGCACCCCATACCGATGCGCGAGGTTGTTCAGGAAGTCCACCGCTGATTTCGCCGGGATGGAGCGCACGGCTTCTACCTCCGCCCATTTGATGACCTTGTCGACAACGACGTACAGGTAGCGGTAGCCTCTGCGTGACCTCTTGAAGGGCCCCAGGAGGTCCAGCCCCCAGACCGTGAAGGGCCAGGTGGCTGGGAGCGTCTGGAGCCCCGCTTCTGGCTGGAGCTCGGCCTGCCTGGCGTGGTGCTGGCAGATTCTGCAAGTTTCGACGAGCTCCTCAGCGTCTTGAAATACGGTTGGCCAATAGAAACCGCTCCGGAAGACCTTCCCCGCGAGGACGCGTGAGGACGAGTGATGTCCGCACTCCCCGTCGTGCACGTCCCCGAGGAGTTGCGTGCATGCCTTCTTCTGTAGGAACGCAGCGCAGGGAGATGCCATTAGGCCGCTTGCGGTAGAGATCTTCCCCGATGACGCAGTAGGACTTGACGTGGTACTTGGCCATGTTGAACATTCGTTCTGCTTCCGCCTTCTCTTTGGGGAGAGCCCCCGTGTTTAGGAAAACCTTGATCTCGTCGATCCGGCTTTCCTCTTGAGGCACAGTGGCGAGCGTTCGGCGGATGCCCAGGGGTGGTCCACCGCCGCCTGGTGCTCCTGCCCAGTCGTGACGCTTGCCCGGTGGGCCGCGCCCATGAGCTCCCTCAGCTGGGGAAAACGGTGATGGTGGTGGGGGCAGAAGGGTGCCCGACACCAAAGCCTCTATGAATCCCAGGCCGCGCTCTTTCAAGCGAGGGCTATCGGGAACCTCGGGGCTTCGGGTGAGTTCGGGGTGTCGGAGGCGCGGATGAGCTCGGTGATGTGTGCCAGCCAGCTGGCTTGGCACCCTTCAGTGGGGAGGAAGCCCATCAGCTCTCGCGCCGCGAACAGCGCGGCTCCCGGGCTCGGGGCTAACTGGCTTTGTGGTGAAGCCCCCTGACCTTCGGGAAGGCGCGGGGGGGGGGGGGGGATGCGGACATTCCCCTCCTTGAGCTCCTCGACGCAGGGCCCGGATGGCCGCAGTTCTTGGTTCCGTTGTCGCTGGGTCGTGCTCGCAGCTTGCGGCCCGGTGCAGGCGCTGCGACGGTCACGCCGCCGGTGTTTGCGCGGCGAACCAGGTGCCTAACTCGGATTCGCGCCATGGTGCCGGAGAGGTTGAAGGGAAAAGGGTTGAAAGCGTGCCTCAGCCCCCTACCTGGCGCGCCAAATGTCGGAGAATAGTCCCCGTGAACCAGGAATCGAAGGGGCTGAACACGACACTTAACAACACTCTCGTCAACCTCGGGGACCAAGCACGACGAGCTCGACAGAATGCATCACGACAGAGATTGACACCAGCTCGTACCCAGTTTTAGGCCCTCCGGGAGGAATAACGACCCTACTTCCTGCCGTGTGGGATTTCACTGCTTCGTGAGGTTACAGTACAGGGGTGCTTGCCGAGGGCAAAGCTTACAACAATGGCAGAGCTTCTTCTGTGTGGAAGCTCCCTTCTCTGAGTGGACTAGTAGCCTTGGGTGAATGAATGGTCGATCCCCTTCTCCAGTGGTGCTCCCCCTCCTTATATAGGCGCAGGGGTGGAAGTTAGGGTTCCTCCATGGCGCCGGTCCAGGAGGGCGGCACACCCTTGGTCCAGCGGTTGTGGACCAGGTCCACCGTCGTTGGTCTTGCTGGTCTTCGTCAGGCCCTGCCACCGTCCGCCCAGAGCGGTGGTCGGCGCTCCAGAGGTCCGTGGTGTCATGTCGGTGACGTCGTCGTTGGAGCGGAGCGGCATCGTGTCCCCTTTGCACCAAAACGGCATGCTTGGTAATCCTCCTCCTTTAGGGCAGCTTTGTTGCTCTTCTTTAAGCACGGGAATGGCAACTGCTGCCCATTCGTCACCGTGCGCAGGCATGCGCGTCATCCTGCTGTGGAGTGCAGGCCCCATGTGCGCCCTGCCAGGATGGCAAAACCTCGCCAAGCACTTCGAGTGCTCTGTCACCCCGAGAGGGGAAAAGTCTCTCGAGGCGATCCCTTGGTCGCGGGGACTCAGCCTCTCACTTCGGCGTCGAAACCCCCACGAGGGGTTAGGACTCGCGGGGCTCGCCAGGCGCCGCGGCCTAATCCTTAGTCGCACTCCGCGCTCAGGTGTCTGGGGCCAGAAGGGCCGGCCCATGATACCCTGGTTTCTATTGGGCCGACACATCCGCTTATCCAATAACTTTGTAAAAAGAGCTGGCTAATGGGGTGCCCAGTCCCAATTAATTAACTTTAACCACTTGATTCTCTTCACATGTTTTGCCAATGATTTATCAAAAGCAATTTTCCAAAATGTTAAACTTTATCAAATAGGCACTCCTCCATGATATGTGATTGTTGGAAGGCACCCGAGGATTCGGTTAGCCATGGCTTGTGTAAGCAAAGGTTGGGAGGAGTGTCATACTAATTTATAAATATGCATGTGTAAACAAAAGAGAAGAGGGATGATCTACCCTTGGGTAGAAATAACGTCCTTCATGGGAGCCGCTCTTGAAAGTCTGGGTGATAAGGGAGATAGAGTGTCCACTGCCATTCATTGACAACAACAAACACCTCTCAAAAACTTACTTTATGCTCTCTATATGATTTCAAAAACCTAAAAAGCTCTAGCACATGATTTAATCCCTGCTTCCCTCTGCGAAGGGCCTTTCTTTTACTTTATGTTGAGTCAGTTTACCTACTCCTTTCTATCTCAGAAGCAAACACTTGTGTCAACTTTGTGTGCATTAATTCTTATATGCTTACTTATTGCACTTGTTATATTACTTTGTGTTGACAATATCCATGAGATATACATGTTGAAAGTTGAAAGCAATTGCTGAAACTTAAATCTTCCTATGTGTTGCTTCAATGCCTTTATTTAGAATCTATTGCTTTATGAGTTAACTCTTATGCAAAGCTTTTTGATACTTGTCATGAAAGTACTATTCATGAAAAGTTTTTGCTTATATGATTCAGTTGTTTACTCTTTATCTACTTGTTAGCAAACTATAGATCATTGCCTTGAGTCACTTCATTCATGACATGAGCCTTGCAATATTATTTGATCAAGATTGTGTGAAGCATGTCTCCTCAGAAATTATTTTGTTGTTATCGTTTTACCTACTCGAGGACGAGTAGAACTAAGCTTGGGGATGCTTGATACGTCTCCAACGTATCTATAATTTCTGATGTTCCATGCTTATATTATGCCAATTGCTACATGTTTTACATACACTTTCTATCATTTTATGCATTTTTTGGGACTAACCTATTAACAAGATGACACAGTGCCAGTTCATGTTTTCTGCTGTTTTTGGTTTCAGAAAAGTTGTTCTGGAAATATTCTCGGAATTGGACGAAACAAAAGCCAAAGTCCCTATTTTTCTGACACGTTCACGAAGTCCGAAGGAGAGACGAAGGGGGGCAGTGGGCTGCCCTCACCATGTGGTGGCGCTGTCCCACCCTCTGCCGCGCCGCCACGTGGTGAGGACGCCACGGACCTCCACCGATGCTGCCTCTTCGCCTATATATTCATCTATTCGGGAAAACCCTAAATACCCGAGTCATATTCCACGAAAAGTTCCAGAGGCGCCGCCGCCGTCAACCCTAACTCGGGAGGGTTCTGAAGCTCTTCTCGGCACCCTGCCGGAGAGGGGAATCATCACCGGAGGACTCTACATCGCCATGCCTGCCTCCGGAGTGATGTGTGAGTAGTTCATCTTTGGACTATGGGTCCATAGCAGTAGCTAGATGGTTGTCTTCTCCTCTTGTGCCATCATGTTTACATCTTGTGAGCTGCCTATCATGATCAAGATCATCTTATTGTAATGCTACATGTTGTGTTTGCTGGGATCCGATGAATATTGATACTATGTCAAGTTGAATACTGAAATATTATGTCTATGTCTTTTATGATCTTACATGCTTTCCGTTACTTGTTGATACTCTGGCCAAGTAGATGCGTGTGACTCCAAGAGGGAGTATTTATGCTAGATAGTGGGTTCAGTCTCCATTTAATCTGCGGGAGTGACAGCAACCCATAAGGTTGTGGATGTGCTGTTGCTACTAGTGGTAACCTAATGATGCTTTGTCTAAGGATGAATGTGTTGTTTACATTATGCACTTTACTTAATGCAATTGTCTGTTGCTTGCAACTTAATACTGGAAGAGGTGCGGACGCTAACCTGAAGGTGGACTATTTAGGCACAGATGAATGCTGGATAGCGGTCTGTGTACTTTGTCGTAATGCCTAAATGAATCTCATAGTAGACACCACAACTTGCACATGTGTGTTATGCACTTATCAATATTGTCAATTGACCAGCTGTAATTTGTCTACCCAGCATGTTAGTTATTTATTATGGAGAGACACCACTAGTGTACTGTGGACCCCGGTCCATTCTTTTACATCTGAAATACAACATACTGCAATCATTGTTCTTTTTCATTCTCTGCAATTAAACATCATTTTCTACACTATACGTCTAATCCTTTGTTTTCAGCAAGCCGGTGGGATTGACACCCTCACCGTTTCATTGGGGTAAAGTAGTTTGATTGTCTTGTGTGCAGGTTCCAAGTCAACCATCAGGACTTCTTGCACTCCCCAAGACGCCAAGTTTTCTGACACCGTTGACACCTTCAGAAGTGTCTTCATCTCCTACTGGTTCGATAACCTCGGTTTCTTACTGAGTGAAGACTTGCCGCTACACTCATCAAACCTTACTCTTGGGGTCTCCCAACGAACGTGTGGTTTACACGCATCAGGCATCAATCATTTTATGTCGAAATTACTAAATTTGAACAACCACGAGCCAAGACAATCCAATTCTTTTTCACTATTCTAAATTATCAAGTTTAGATACAACAAGCTCTTTTGTATAGTTGTTGTTGCAAAATCTGAAATAGTTCTGAGTCACAGTCCCAATGTGTAGTGGGGTCATGCACCTATTTAGACCAACTAGTTTGCGAGGGCATCATCTGTACTTGGTTGAAAATGATCAAAAAAGAATATGATTTCTGATATCATATTATTTTCAACCATATCACAATTAACAAAATTGTTCAAAATCTACTGCAAATATTTTGGTAAGCAAGATATACTATGCGAGTAACATTTTGGCAATCTGAATTTTATGGTCAAATAATTATCATGCCATATGTTGAAACACCCTTGTAAGTTGTACCGGATATTGTAAATTGAAGTATAAGTTTGACATGATGTTAGATCAGTACGGTAGGTTAGTTATCTTCGATAAAAATCATTAAATTGATGGATATGCTGATACGGGTATATTATTTTCGTTCTAGATATATTCTTTAACATCTTTGTACATTAGTAGTCAAAGTTAGAGAAGTATGAGGCTAAATTCTAACTTATTGTGATCCAATGGTTCCACACACCCCCGAACACATGTATTTTCTGTGTTCAGCAAGCTATCATAGTTCAAGATTATTAATCAGTCGTTAATTTGGTTGTGTAATTAAAATAACATGTGCTTGTATATTGATTTTGTTACGTTAGAGAAAGACAGATACCAAAGTATAAATCTGTCTATTATACAAACCAAGCAATATATTGAAAAACAATTGTACTAAAGAATAATATGTAAGTGTATGCTTTTTTGGTCCTCGGACAAAGAGTAGTATTGGCACAACTATCTTGGATACTAAATATCAAACATATCAAACTAAAATCTGTGTGAGTTAACCCTGTGCGAATCATTGCGTCAAAATGTCATTATCGTCGACATTGTGTCGATTGATATTGCATCTTCATCAATTTTGAAGGTTCTACGCTATGTGTATCACTATGTTGGAATATCCGTTCAGCGGAAGGACATTCACTTCCTCGTGAGAAGTGGTTACTCAGTCCTATGTTTATCTTTAAATCCTTAGTTTTCTTAGTGTGAGGGATGGTGTTTAATTATAGTGAGATTAATGTTGTGATTTCATTAACATCAATCTCACAACTCAAAAGACGTCTTTTGAGAGTGTTGGTCTCATGGCGGTCAAATAAATTGTCATTTATGTGTACTAAATAATAGGATAATGTACGTAGTGTGACTAATGTCGTGACTTCATTAATTCTAAAATTCCAGGACTCCAAACTTCTGCATACTTTTTGTGAGTACTTTGGTTAAGTATGATGGTTGTCGAATAAAATTTTCATTTATACTACGTACTCCCTCCTTTCACAATACCTATGTTCTAAATTAAGTCAAAGTCAAATTTACAATTTTGGACCAAATAGAAAATATCAACATCTAAAATATAAAATCCTTATTATTAAAATCACGATCACCGTAAAAGGCGATTTCATATTATACGAACTAATTTAGGAATATATATATTGCTAAATACAATGCGGATTTGGTGCCCAGGGGGGTAGTGGTGCATGTGGTGACCGCCGTTGGATAAAGCGCACATATACTCTCTTGATGAATCCATATTTGGAAAAGCCGTCTATGCATGCAACGGCAGAAGTTTTCGGTCTATTTCTCTCCACCTCTTTTGTATGTGCTGCCGTCCACAAAAACACTAGACATAATTCCGAGGTGGAAACATTCTAGTATGAATCTTAGCTGGCCACACCTTTTTAGATGCCGTCCACAAAAACACTAGACATAATTCCGAGGTGAAAACATTCTAGTATAAATCTTAGCTGGCCACACCTTTTTAGACAATTCTCAAGTTGGAAATGGATGTCGTTGTCCTTCACCATCATACACAACAATTCCTATTGTGCGCATCTTCATGGTGGTCTATATTATTTTTATAAACTTCGTCCAAAAAAGGTACGCCAAGTTTATTCGCGGGGAAAATTTATGTTGAGCAAGATTTTCTCCCGCGCTTTTTCCCTCCCGGGCTTTTCTCCCCGCCGCCAAGAGCAAGCAACATATATACCATGCGGCATATGTTGATTAGCGAGCAACCACTAGACTCCCATATTCATCTTTTCCTAATCGCCTCTTCCCGTCTTTGTTCGAGTCTCAAAATCAGTAGGCCGTCTCATGGAAACTTACCTAGAACTTCCGTGCCACCATCAATATTGCTGCTTCCTTGATGCGAGATGAGCAGCGTGGATGCGAGATGCTTAGAGTGGAAACTAGAGTTGAAAAGGCCGGCACACTGGTTGCTGCTACCCCTCGCGCTCAACCACAGTATTTGTAACTTTTGTATGGGCGGTGAGTTTGGGCGGGTGGATTTGGAAGCGCCTTCCGAGTTTTGAAAAAGGATGCAGCCGGAACTCTTGCATGAAAAATATGCACTCTTCCATGAAAAAAATTCTTTTCTCCGTGCGTAGCAACGAAGACACAATTTCACTTTAGACAATTCCCTTGGCTAGAATTCCATAAAGGACTAGTCATGTTGTGTAATTTCCCTACAATGTGATGTGATGGGTATGAGAGAGAAAGAGGACTCAACATTCAATCGTTTTGTGCTCTCGGTATGACGCCGTTAATATTTGCCGTTTGCATTGTATCCAATCATGTGCTCCCTATAGTCTATCTAACGGTTGGATGAGGGTGCACCACTACCCCCATGGTACCCCACTATTTTGCATTTACATAATTGACTTTGACTAAACACCGAATGAAGGTATTCTACTGACCAGTTTAGTTTTTTCTAAGCCGTCCGTATTCTAGCAGCTGCTACCCTTGGCCGCCATGTTTAGATAAGTTTTTTCCTTTCTTCTTCTACGTTCCGATCAATTTCGTTTTTTTTATTCACAAAAAATGTGCTTATAGCTATCACAGCCGCAGGTATTTTCATACGGTCTACCGACATACATGTTATAATTTTTTTGGCAGCTACCGTTCCAACCAAGGTAGCTAATTCCGGCTGGTTTTTAAACGGACAATATGTTATTGTGTGAAAAATATTATGTGATTACTAATATTTCATTTAATCCTAAAAACTTATTTAGATATAACTAATAAAACTAATTTAAATAATCAATAGTTATACCTTACATGCTTACATGGTTGACCGGCTCATGTTTTACATCGTCGCGCTTAGGTCCCATTGAATCAAATTGGATCATATGTATCATGTATTTGCTATGCAATTCTCCATTTTTTTTGCCCTCGCTCAGTGCATGAAATTCCTTCTGTACAAGTTGATTTGTATGCCCCTAATGTGGTTTCCGTTACCCGGTAACGCATGCCCGGACGGCCGTTGAATCTTATAAGCCACTCGATCTAATAAATCCTACGGTAGGCATCATCAAAGAGAAATTAGCCTACGTGAGTCACCAGCATGTTGTATTGGACTTGGACTACATAAACACTAGCAAAGTGCCCGTGCGTTGCCACGGGAAAACAAATGAGCATATAAATGCATTGCTTATAATTTTCCATTAATGTGAACAACGAACACAATATTTCAATGCACCACTACTAATTATTCTTCCTTGACGAAACATCGTGAAACCCTTGAAGAAAAATTTCAACCCACCTTGTGGTCACTCACATTTTCTGTCCCAACCTTTCCCTACCTCCAAGATCATCCTTACCCATGTATTTCCGTTGCTAGATATTTTAGGGACATTAAATAATAGTAAATAATTCATCATAAGTTTCTTTTTCCAGTTTTGTTTTGTTTTTACACCTATGTCATAATGTAAAGTAAAATATTTGGCCATTTAATTAGTGTGAGGTTTCATTATGCTCGTCGTTTTTTTTTTGCTTCCATTCTTTTTGTTCTCAAGTTCAAGTTAGTTATGTGGCTTAAACATATTTTCTATATTTACTTAGTTTGGTCATAATAATGTTACTTGATTACTTGTGTCCAACAAAATTGATTTGTTTGATTTTTTTATATACTTTGTATCGCCTTAATCGCCTTTACTTTGTTGTCCTCGTCTTTACAACGCACAGTTCAAAATTAATTTTTATTTTAACTAAAGAATTGACTATCTGACCATTTCACGTGATTAGGTAGTTTTTTTTTTCTAGCTACAGTTTTGTGTTGACATTGCTCATTCTATACGATGCACCTTTGTACCCAAATCTTTTAGCTGATGTTTTCCAAAGAAAAGTTCATATATTACTTGTATTTTAGCCGACCATTTTTTTTCACTTGTTTTTTTTACTACATGCTCCTGGTCCACTGGGTAAACACACCCATCAATTTCTTGCGGTATTCCGTCTCTCCTGGAAAGGAAACAAGAGAAATCACCAGTGAGTCTACTCTGAAGTCTGAACCGATTCATCGAGTTGTGTGTGCAATATGGTGCCAGGTGGGATGGGACTGGGACGTCCGTTCCCACCATGTCTACTGACCCCACTTGTCCCGTTGGCCCAAAATCCCATTATCCCACAAACAACTGTATTACTGGCCTAATCTGGGGTGTCCCACTTGCCCCGTTATATCCCACCATAATACGGCCTAGGACAGCGCGGAGACATCTGGGGGATCGGCGAGCTCGCCGAGCTGCGCGAGGAGACCAGGGCCGCCGCAGCGCCGCTTCGGCAGAGGCGGAGGCCGCAGCAACGTCGAGGAAGGCCGCGGGGGGCGCAGGGAAGCGGACGAGGCAGCGACGGCGGAGAACGGCGAGCTTGGCGAGCCTCTCTCTGCCCCATCCCTCTACCTCGCCTCTGCGCCGCCCAATCCTCCCCCGAGCCCTCGCCGGAATCCAACCAGAGACCTCCTTCGCCGGCTGGTCCAACGAGGAGGACGCCGCGGCAGCAGGGCTATTCCTTCTTCTCCATGGCCGGCGGAGGAGCCTCTCCCTCCGCCCAGGCGCGACGCCGGCCCAGATCCCGTCGCCCTCCGGCCACTCGGCATTCATGTCATCCATGGACGGCGCCGGAGCCCCTCTTTCCGCCCCTGCGCGACGCCTACCCAGATGCCGCCGCCCTCCGGCAACACGGTGGTCGTCTCCTCCATGGCCTGTTTCGGCAGCGACGGCGGAGGCCTAGGGCGGCGAGGACGCGACCGCGGCAGGGAGGTGGCGTAGAGGCGGGGCGGCGGGGCTGTGTGTGCCTCCACACCAGGGTCACCTGCCGCTGGAAGCTCGCTGCGTCAGACGGGACCTGAGTTGCGGAAGGAGAGGACGATGCCGTCCTGGTGGTAGACCTCGCTGGAACGGAAGTAAGCGGCGCATCCGGGCGGCGGGGCTAGAGGGAGGCAGCGTGTCCAAGCGACGGGCCACAGCCGGAGTGAGCGGGGGTGGGGCAGTCGTTGCTCGGAGGCGCTCGATTGGGAACTGATTTTGTGGATCAGCCTGATTGCAGCGGCGCTGACGCTCCTGTACCTGGCCGGTCATCCTCACCCTCGTCGCTGCGCCCGTGCCCCTTTTCCTCTGGCTCCGAAGAAACCTGCATCGGCCACTTTTCGAGCAGCTGCCTGATCCCCTTTTAGAGCAGGTGCCTGATGAGGGCGGAGACCAGATCTCGGCGATTCCAGAGGTTCTTGAAGCCGAGGCGGCGCATCACTCGGACGGGACCGGCCCAAGCAGCGGCAGCGACGAAGCAAGCCGGGCTGAACCGGCTCTGTCCTTCATCAATGCTACGATGAGTACTACGATCCGCAGGTAGGGGACGGCGGCAGCAAAATATAACCGAAATGTTTTTTTCACTTACCGATGGCAGTGGTGGGTAATATCTCCTAACTCACGGGGTAAATTGGGAAACAAAAAACGTACCATGACCATGACCATGACCACCTCTAGGCATATTATATAGTAGAGATTGTACGTGTATCCAGGCTGTAAATAAAACTGGTACGTGCGTACATAACCAACCTAGCTACTCCGACTGCTTTTTAAACGGACAAAGTGTGTTATCGCGTCAAACATTTTACGTGACTACTAATATTGTATTAAATCCTAACCACATATTTTAGATCTAACCATTAAAATTAATCTAGGTGATGTGGATTAACGTGGTGGCTCGAAAAACTAACTCATTTTGCTTTAGTATATAATAGATAGATAGATAGATTTCAAATGGCCATGTACTCACATCCCACATGAGAAGTATACCCAACATACACTATTCCATTGTCCTGGCTAGACACGAGGACCGCAAATCCGCTACTGCCAACGCACTGGTTACATGATGTACCATGCATGCATATAAACACCGTGGATTTGAATTAAGCTATCACCGATCAACAGCGTTACGTTTCGCCAGAGATTGAGATGAGATGGAGATTGTCCATCATCCAATCATCATTGACGACCCTTCCCCAAGATTTATCCACGCACCCATCATCGATCGATCACATGCCAGGCACATGCCACGACGATAGAGACTAAGAAACAGCAGTTGCTCCAGATGGGCCGGTGAGTGGAACCTATCATCGAAGAAGCGAACAAAAGCTACGCATGTACCACGGCAGGCCGGGCAGGTCCACGGCACAAGTAGAGATCAGAGTGAATGCTAAGTTTGTTTGCCTGTTTCTTTGTTTGTTTGTTTGTATGTTGTTTGCATGTAGTTTGTCGTTCATCCAGTGGTGCATGCATGCGTTTACATCCTCATGAGTGTGACTGGCTGCTTGTGCTAATTAAGCACGTCTTTCATCCTAATTAAGTGCATGATGAAGCAAGCAAGCAAGCCCCAGATCTCATGGTATAAGCTAATTAAGCACGTCTGTCATCCTTGACTATTTCTATAAAAGAGCTGTTTGTTCAGATCAAATGGTTCTTATCGTCTGAGAAATGACTGCGACGCAGTTTAGAGATAACTTCTCAACCTAGCTGCGCACAGCTTGTTTATTGTTAAGGACTCGGCCTCTCGGGCCATCAGCACGGCCATTCCAGGCCCATGATGCTGCGTAAATGAAGCGTATGCAGCCGGCCGGACTACAAGGTTCGTCAGGATGTGGCAGTCTGTGAGCCCATCATCTTGGTTCCTCAAGGATGTCGCCTTCGTCGCCGTCGTCGTCGCCGTCGCAGCCACGTACCGGACCAGGTCCCCCGAGCGGTCGCGCCGCTGTCGCCCAACTTCACGTCTGCATGGCCCCAGGCCCCCAGCTATTCGATCCCTATATGCTCAGCAGGATATCCGCAAGTCAGGAGAAGTATGGCTGCTTTTATGGGGCGTGCTGGCTCATTGATTTCGCATATGCATGTTGTCGTTGCATTGCAATTGATCGATCTCCCAGCCCTGAGCAACGGGTGGTCTTTTCTCTGTCCTTCGAATTGTTTAGAGCATCTCTAACAGAGCCTTCAAAAGTCACGAAACCTTAAAATAACCGACAAATACAGTTCCGAAACCTTAAAAACGGCAATAGTAGAACCCCTAAAAGCCACCAACCCGTAAACGATTTTGAGGGGACCTGTGAATTCGGCCCGCTGAACCGTGAATACAATGTTTTCGCAGTCAAACCGAAGGGGCCTGTATCCAGCGCGAGGCGTTGGCGGGCTGAACATTCAGCACCCGTTGGTAAACTTTCAGCACCCGCCGGTGAGCTTCCGCCGTAAAACTCGCCGGAATCCGGCCATCTTCCGCCAACCTCGCCAGAATCAGCGAAAACAGGAGCGGCAGTGGGCAGCAGCTGCTCGCCGGCCCCGTGGGGGCTCCGTACGCCGGCCGCCGCCGCCGCCAAAACGACGCCGTGCCCTGCCCCGGCCGCCGCCGCTGAGAGCCGGCAAATCGACGAGCTAGCTGCCGGCCGCCGGTGTTGAATCGATCGGAAGCTAGCTACGATCGATCGATCCGCACGAGGTAGCTAGCTAGCGCTTCGGCGATAGATACTGAAATGGCTAGCTAGCGACTCATCGAGCTCTCAGTGCTGATTTTATTGATCTAGAGGCTAGCTACTTTATGTGATACTAGCGGATCGAGGGAAAATATGAGGAAAAAATGAAGAAGGAAGACGATGGAATATTCTGTGGATTATTCTTTTTTCCAGTTCGGTTTAAGGTTTCTGCTATGGGCCGCGCATATTTGTGAGCAAAAATGTCTAAAACGTGAACTGTAAACTGCATTTGAGGTTTAGCCTTTTAAGGGCTCTGTTAGAGATGCTCTTAGTTGAGCATGGACTCTGCTTGCCTCCTAGGGAAACTTGAAAGTTCCACATGTGATTATCGCGATCTGCATTGCAAAACAAGAAAGAGGACGCGCTTAATCAACACCTACTTTTCCTGAATACAGTGACCCTGGAAGTGGAATCTGCATCAGTTGATTGATACAACCATATATTATCTGCATCAATACACTTGCTCTTGGCAGGGCGCCGGACTAGTAAAATCTGGGCCCCGTGCCAAACCGTAAAATGGGTCCACCGCCCTAAATATATAGGGCCCGTTTTATTCAAAGGAATATGGTAGTAGTTTTGGAGTATTGATTCTTATAGGAAGTTTTCCCGTTGAGCTTGTTTGATTCATATGATTCAATTTCATAGGAATTATTTCTATAGGAATCTTGTAGTGCAAATCCTATAGGGAAAAAATGAGCTCCAACCTCTTAGAAAAATTCCTTCACACAATCAAACACAATCTCTATTTTCATAGGCTTCCATTAGACATGCCCTCCAATCCTTTAGGTTTCCTATTCCTACACTTCTCCTATATCCTATAAATCAAACAGTGTAATAATACATTATACAAATAGGTGTGATCGAGAGCTTGGGAGTACGTGCAGACAAGAAAGCTGGAAGATGACACGCCTTGTGTTAGGTTTGTGGTTGGAGGGTGACAGTTCTGATTCCCTACTCTGGCATCATCACGAGGGGTGTCAGATCTGAAGTTCGACGGCGTGTCCGAGGTCCTCCTTCCACAGTTCCACAGTCTGATTATTTAAATGACACTAGTTTTGCCTCTGGCAAACTATTTTGTAGGTCTATAAAGTTGCACATTAGTGATGGAGCCACGTCGAACATGCGTTATTTTTTTTGTAAAGGTTTCTCCTATCTTGTCAGTTATGTAAGAACGATATATACATGCCTTGTAACTTGACCTTTATTTTATGAACGAGACATTACCAAAAACAATGGTTGCTGGTGCGTTTCTCATGGAAATGACCATGCTTCGACTCCCCAGTCATCAACTTATTTTCTGGGTTTTTTTCAACTATGGCAGGATCTATACTTAAAGAAACACACTAGGTTGTTTCCTTTTGAAGAACACGCTGGCTTGTTAGAGCATCTCTAACCAAGCCTTTAAAAGCTGCGGAACCTTAAAATAACTGATGTAAACGTCTTCAGAACCTTAAAAATGGAGATAGCAGAAGCCTTAAACCATGCTGAACCGTAAACATTTTAAGGGTGCCCTCAATTTTCGCTCCAAACCGGGAATGTAAAGATTTCGTGGCCGAATATAAGACGGCCGCGAGGATGGGCGGTGGCGGCGTCCATGAGGATGTGCGGTGCAGCAGCGGCGACGGCGACTGCGAGGAGCAGTGGAGGCGCCGGTCCGGCGAGGTGCAACGAGCGGCGCCGACTTCTTCCGTTCCGGCGTCGTTGGTGTCGTACGATTCGATCGAATCGTGTTTACGAGGGAAGAAGGTATGGAAAATTACGGAATATTCTTTGTTACAATTCATATATATTGTTTCTGCTATGCCGCGCCACGTTTTGGCCCAAAAAAGTGAGGTTTGCGAATCCTAAACCGGTTTTAAGGTTTCGTGATTGGAGGGCTCATGCTCTTAAATGTTTTTAGGGATGCTGGGTAGTTACTTAGCCTACCAGTCTCGGTTGATGGGCTGGGAGAAGCCCAGAAATTGCATAGCTGAGCTAAGGCCTTGAAAAAATAGGGCCGGGTCCCTCTGCGGCTGCACGGCCGCACACCAATGGGCCACAAGCCTAAGTATTGGCGGATCACTGAAAACGCATGTTAAGTCCTCTCTTCATGCGTTTCTAGCGTCCTATCATGAGTCATGAGTTTCTTTTTTGCAATGTGATTTGCTGCATTGACAGTAATGTCTTATGCACTAAGTTATTATGTCTGGTCCTGAGCGGTTGTTTTGGACAGTGGCTCATTGCAACCGATGTCCTGTCTTTGGACGGGGCACAACTCGCAACGCAGTACGAATATTCATCACGTCAACACGTGGTACGACAAAATGTACCCTATACTAGTTGAATGCCCGTGCGTTGCTACGGGATAAAAACTTGTGCAGAGAAACAATAATTCATAAACTTGTGGGCCCCTAAAAATTATTACTTCGCTGCAAGAAGTACAACAATCACGTAGCACATGTTTTTCCCTATGTGAGTCATAATGCACGTACAAAAATTGTGTCTATAAAAAAATTTGATGGTACACCAAGATATTAAAATTCACTTCAACTTCATAAGAGTTTTAGAAAAAAATTATAATTCAACATTGTTTGGATAGAAAGCCATGTACTCATGATGCATCATGCATATACAAAATCATGTGTATGGAAAATACTCCCTCCGCTTCATAATTCTCATAGTGCTTTTAGTTAAAAGTTGGGCTAACATCGCGAAAAGAATTATGACGGATGTAGTAGTAGTTGATACTTGATAGTACTACAAAATATCTAATATCCACTTCAACTTCAATTTTTTTTTGATAAAATTATTTGATAGAAAGTGTAGATACTAAAGACCCGATTGACCATTATGATTAAAGATTTATATCATAATGTGCTTAAAAATTCCATTTTATAAAGGTGCATGAACGTTTGACGCGCACAAGTCACCCTACAAGGTGACTTTCTAAAAAAAGTGTATTCAGAAGAAATAAAGTACACATTCCTCCCACATAGTACCAACTTGAATCACTTCTCAAGAAATAGAGTAGCCTTGAATGTTTAACTAATATTGTATAACTCAATGTGAATATGTGAGAGGATGCATATAAAAGAAGCAAATTTGATCCATTTGCTATCAAAATACAAATTTACATCATCATTTTCCTTACAAGATAGACGAAACAATACAACAAAAAATTTATTTACCAATTGCATTCACACAAACATGAAGTATGCCACGGCTAGCTCTTCACTACATGATGGAGTCGTACTAAAAGAAGTAGACTTGCCCCTCGCCCTTGGTCTTGTAGAACTTGAGATCACCATCCCACCCACGCACTTTGATCCCCACAATGTAAATGTGCCCCTTCTACCAACAAATAGATTTGGTAAGGGCAGCGGGTCTACAAACGATAAGTATAACTGGATCAACAAATGAACAATATCCAAAATGAAAAGAAGAAAGTTTCACATATCTAACCCGAAAAAATAGAGGTAAAATACATTTTGCATCGTTCATATTAAATTTTGGATAGCAGAAACTATAGGAGGTCACCAACTGGAGCTAACAACTTTGATAGATTGTTGAAGAATGATAATAGTGATTTAACAGGCTTGTTACATAGTTCTGCTCACCTTGGGTCTTTAATTTCCTACAGCATCAAGCACTCAGTTTTCTGCACTTGCTTTTGAAATAGGCGATGGAGAACAAAAAAACCCTAAAAGTACACATATCACATAAGCATCACGAAGAGGCAGGAGCAATTGAGCAGTACAATGTTCATTTCGTGTAGAACTAAACTTACAGAATATGGAAAAAATGATTCATACTGTGTCGATTAGATTATCTGGTCATATTATTTTACATGCTAAAATCAAAATGATATGTTTGAGAGGACTATCCTCAATGGGGCTGTTTACATCCAACAACTAAGAACCGAAATTTGAGAAGAATATAAGAACAGTGAAAGAAACATATAGCCTCACTCATATGGAATAATGCAAAAAAATGACAAGGCGTCAGAAGTAGTAGTTATGACCTTGTAAGTTTCAAATGAGAAAAAACTGTACGAAACTATAAGAAAGAATAAGGTATATAAAGAATATGTGCAAACTTGCTCTCTTCAATCTCTCGAGAGCCCCCTCCTTTCTTGTGCATGCATATGATGTCACAATTACAGTCAAGCATGTATCAGAGTACATGATTATGTACATATGAACTACCAGTATATACAATGAAAATGGCAAACCAGATCCTCTGCTATCACCCTTGTACCAGTAAATACGTTT